>LPNK01000011.1:0-422478 GCA_002894445.1 Metschnikowia sp. AWRI3582 | reverse complement strand
CCTCGTTCGCCTTCACCATCTCCTTGAACACGATTTTACCGTTCTTCATCTCGACATTATGCTTCTCAACGTCCTTCTTGGAGAATTTCTTGGGTTTCGACAGCGAGATGTGTGCGAGAGTCTGGCGGTCCAACAAGTTCAATGGCTCGTCGCCTGTGTCCAAGATAAACTTATCACCAGCCTTGTTTCTCGTGTTTTTCGCCGCGGGCTCGTCGTTCTCACCCTCGGACTCGGAATCGGAGTCGTATACTGCCTCCTCGTATGCAGACATAAACGTCTTTGCCGGTTTGGCCTCAGATTCATCCTCGGCATCTCTCTTCTTGGCTCTAGCCCTTGTTTTCTTGATATTCGCCACCAATTTGCGGTCCTCCTCCGGGATCGCCTGCTCGACCGCGTCAATGCCGAATTTGCGGATAAGCCGCTCGACAATGTGCTTTACTTTCAGCTTGAAATGGTTCTTGTGTTCATGTGACCACCGCATCAACTTGCCCAACATTTCAGTCAAGTTCGTGCGAATAAACTCATCGGGAAGCGATAAAACCTCCACTTTGACGAAACCAATGGCCAGCTTGGCGATTTCTCGCGAGTTGTGCGTCAAAAACAACTCCACGGTGGAAGCCAACTCGATAAGCACATCCTGCGGCAACTCGTCTTTGAACTCATACACAATGCACGAGAGCGCGGTGATCGACGCCGAAATCATGTGCGTAGACTGCGCGGCCAAGCCGGCGCTGACCATGGTGAAGAAATTGGTCAAACTGGCCTCGGAAGCGGGAGTTTCCGGGTCAAACCCTGCGACTTTCCCGTTTTCAATCACGCCTCCCTCCTGCATCTTACGGCCCATCTGAATAAGAAGCCCGTAAGCGGCCTCTCTCGAACGCTCGTTCACGTCCTTGGTGGACATGATCACTTCCTGAAGCACGGACGGAATGAAGTGCAAATCTGTTGCGGGCAACACCTTGATGATGTACAGCATTGCGGCCAAACGCGCGGCCCTGGCGGAGGTATGTGTGGAGTTGGTTGTTTCGACGAAAACCCGCTCGATCTCGCCAATGTACTGGCCAATGGCGTTTTCGCCCGTCTCGGCCTCGCTCAATTTGGTGATCACGCGGAATGCACGTTTCTGCATCATGGCATTCTGGGTCATTGTCACCGTGGACGAGAAAATGGCAAAGAGTGCGTTGTAGCACGACTCCGGCACGTATTTGGCCATGGTCACGACAAGGTCCATCATGGTGACGCTGAGTTGCGGTGGGGCGCCCTTTTTGGGTACTTGTTCCGTGACTTCATCGTCCAATGCTTTTTTCAACAAGCCGCACACTTTATCGAAAGTCACCTGCAAATCCGCCTGAGGGATGATTTGCAAGTACACGTTGATGGTCTCCACCACGAAAGATCTGGTCTCGGGCATCGTTGATGAGAAAACATTGAACAACACGGATAAGATGTTGGAAGCCTTGGACGCCAAATAGTTGATGTTGGCCTGGGCGTTTTCAATGGGGAATTCCTGTTGGATTAAAAGGTCGTCAGCCAATCCGCCATTGCCGTAGACGAGATTCGATTCCACCATTAAACGCAAGGCATTACAGATGACCACGCGCAAATCGACATTGGAGTATAAGAGGCCGGCCAAATGAGCGGCAAAGTCGTCGGTGAACGCCTCGGGCAAATCCCGGGGCAAATCGCTGAAATGGGGCAACAAGTCCCATACCTGGTCAACAATCGTCTGGAAGATCTTGGTGTGCATGGAGTCTTTCTGCGCAGCCAGGGCGATTTTCTCGCCAAAGAAGTCTGTGAGCGGGAGAATCTGTTGCTGGAAGTACTTCAAGCTGGCGCAGCGCACATTGTCACGCAAAATCGGCAACATCCACGCGCGGCCCGGTTGATTCTTCTCAGTGTTGGTGAGGTTTAATGGGAGACTGCTCAAAACGACCTCGGGGCCCATGTTGGCAACGCAGGCCGCAATGAAATCCTCGGCCTCCTTGTTGTGCGGGAAGTTTTCCACCTCATTCGACCGCCACTGGCCCACGGTATCGAGAATGGCGATAAAATCGGGGTTGGCCCGTGACCGAAGTTTGTGTACGGCCGCAGTGGCCACCTCCAAGATCTCCCTGGTTGCGTGTTGATACTTGATGGAGAGTAATTCTTTCTCAATGAACTCGGCAAGAAACGTGATCACGTCATCCACGGTTTCGTAGATTTCGGGCGTGACGCCGTTTGTTGCAGTAGGCTGGAGTAAATAAGCATCGGGAATACTCTCGGTGAGGATGGCAATCAAGCATTGCAGTGCTGACACGTAGATGTCCTTGGCTTCGGCGGCAAGGAAGTCTGCGATGGAAGGCACGATTTTCTCGATCTTGCCCAAGCACACCTGCGGCAGCAATTTCGCAAACGCCTGGAAGCCATTGGCCACCACCGCGAGCCATGCCGCGGCCAAGTGGGTATCATCCACCGGCGGTTTCAAGTCGAAGATGATATCCAAAACACGCGTGAATCTCTCCACGTCTATTTCGTGGGCCATCGACGAAAACAAGCCGTCAAACGCGGCAAACGCCAGCGACACCAAGTACTGGTCCAGCGTGCGCGAAACATCGAGCAAAATGTCACAAAGCGCGTCGATTTTGTCGGCGGGCCAGGCATTGGCAGACGTGATCGCCGTCACCAACTGCAACGTATGGATCGTGGCAGAGTTCAGTTCCTTGTTGGTGCTGTTTTTCTTGCCCTTGGGTGCGTTTTCGATAAGCGACGACAACCGTTGCAACGCCAAGTCAGCACAGAGCCCAGCAGAGCTATGGACAGGCAGTGGCGACGGTGGCGGGTTGCTCAAGATTTTCTGGACCGCCTCCTGCGCCCGTTTGCGTACTTTTGGGCGCGGATCAAATGATAACTCTAGCATTCCCACCAATGCCCTCTTGGGCGAGACATTCCCCGTCGATTGCCACTGCTGATTATCCTGGCCAAGCAAAATCGTCTCCAACGCACCAATGGAAGCCCTCACGAGCGACGCCTCGGCACTGGCCGACGTCAATACGGGCGCCAACTTGGTCAAAATGGGTGCAAATTTCTGCTTCAAAAGCGGCTTGGGCGCAAACGGCGACACCAAGTCCAAAAAATATGCTGCTGCGGCGGCCACACCGGCATCGGCGACCTCATCTGCGACCACGGCCTGGTCGAGCAACGCAAGGAACGAGACGAAATACGCCACGGGTGTTTTCTCGTTTTTCTGCTCGTCGATATTCTCCTCCACCGCCGACAAAATGAGCGCGAGGTTCTTCTGATTGTCGAGCTTCAGGTTCACCTGTGTGCGGATCTTGGCGAGTTTTTCTTCCATAATGAGCACGTCGGGAGACATCCCGCCGTCGGGATTGTTGTCTGCCATGGCGTCTGTGCTTTCTTTTTGTGGAATCAAGAATATATTGTTGAAGGTGATTAATCCAGGGCATTGCGGAGGCTCGCGCAGCGATGGGTTTTTTCGCGAGATGCCGTCACGTGACGTAGAAGGTGGGGTGTTTCAAGTGCTGCCCATGCATCCATCACATTGTATTTTGGTATGGTTTTTCTGGTGTTTCGAATTCATATTGCTTTCTTGCTGTGAGAGGCGTAAAAAAATACTATCATTTTTTTGCTTCTGGCACGTTTGTTGTTGGTGGTGTAGACCTGATTTGGAGTGATGGATGGTCCTGCGCATGAAGGACACATCTTCTAAGAAGGGATCTAAGATTGTACTCGAAAAAAAAGTTAGCCAAAAAAGGGCCTTCCTAATTTTTGAGGAATACTTTATCTTATTATGCAGCTGTTTTGAAACAAACAACAATCATGATTTGTGCTAATTTTACCTACCAGCAGCTCTGACTGCACATGCGGCACCGCTTTATTATGCATCCGCCCATGAGCAGACATCTCCAGCCTAAATCAGAGTACCGACTAAAAAGTGATTTGCTGACTTTCAGTTCACGATGGTTTCTCGAAAAAGCTTTACAAAATCTTTTTTTCCCCTAATCACTCGAGCAAATTTGAATTTGAGTGTCCTTACCCGTTGCAATTCTGTGTCACGTGACCTGCACTTGTTGGCACCGCGCGCCGATTCTTAACCAGTCAAATGTGGCCCATTACTGAAGAAACCAGTCGATTCAATACCTAGACATGTCCGCCAAATTCGCCATTTCTGCCGCGGTGAAAGAATTGCGGTTCCATATGTGCCAAGGCAGCGCCGCGTCTGCGCCCTTGAGGAGTTTCTTGACGAAAAACTACCCTGTCATCAAATCCTCTACCAACCACAAGATTCCGGTCTTGATCAGAGAGAGTTTTGGCGTCTCGCCAAGCATAACCGCCAGATTTGAGAAGGGTAGAGAGGTCAAAAACAGTTTGGATGGTTTGGATGAAAAGGCCATCGAGGAGACCGTGAAGACGTTGTTGAAGTGAGTGTAATATAGGTGGAAACGACGCATATTTATGAGTGTATAGCATGCAATACAGAACAGAACAGAACAGAATAGAAAATGTGCCAGGTGTAATTGGCTGGGGCGTGGAATACTAGAGAAAAAAAAAATGCATCATTATCCTGTGCTCTTTGATTGAAACCTTTTCCTGGATTTGCTCTCGATTCGACTGTTCCTCGTTGAGATTTCAGCTGGTACTAAAAGGTGCAACTATCATGACAAAAAGTCACCAAAAGCATTTTTTTACATTTTCAGAATGACTTCAAAGTCAAAGCGCTAAATCTAACAACAGGTTTGGGTTTTCGGGGTTTTTCGACCGGGATCTCGAGTAGAAGGTCAGGAGACTCTTGTTCATGAGTCTGCATTATATGCAATGTATGACTCTTGGAGAATAAGTACACTATTCGTACAGCGACAAGAAAAACTTCAAGGTGTGATTCTGAGCTATGGGCCTGTGCGCTATATACTATGTAATGACAGTAATCTTGTCCGATTCTTGGCTATATTCACATAAGAAGTAAAGAACATCTAGGGAGAATACGCACCAAATTGGTAAGTACCCCAGGCCATGCTGAGCTGGTCTGCGGTGTAAACCTCGGTCACTTTTCTGTCACCACTCGCCTTGTTGACGCCTGCCGCCACAACTATAGGCACGAAATGCTCTACCGTAGGATGGGCCTTGCGAAGAAGCGCGGTGTGTTCGGTCTTCAAAGACTCCAAGCCTTTCAAGACATTTGGCCCGGCTTGCATAGTTTTGGAAAGGATCTTACTGAACTCAGGCACGTAAGGCATGGTTCTCCCTCCAGAATGCAACGCTAAGCCAAGGTCCCTCAAGTTATGTACCGACATACCGGAACATATGACGAGTCCGCGTAAGTGCTTTTCCCGCACAGGATCCCAGATCATGTTGTTCTGGAAATGGCTCAACACTTCCCCAAGCCGTGCGTGCGTCTTGAAATCGCTCTCAACACCGGTCAAGGAGACTTGGATCAATGGGGTTTCGGGTAACGCCATGTCCGATTCCCCGGAGCCTTGTGGGAACGCTACTTTCAAAGGCACCCATGCGCCGTGGTCAAGGCCCCTCTCGGTCAATTTTGAGCGGAACCCGTTTTCCTCAAGATGTTCACTGATCAGCTGGGAGAGAAAACGCGAGTTCCAGGTGCGGAATTTTTCCTTATACATGTGGTCCGGAAAGCCGTAGAAATCATAGATCAACGGGTTTTCCACCCAGTCCCCATTCATCGTAGTTTCGGGTGCCTTCTGGCCAAACAGACTTTTCCTGGGCGGCACTGCAACCTCAATCGAGTTCGACCCGTTCAGCTGCCAATGTGCTGAAACTACAATGATATAATCAGGCTTCCATTTCTTCTTGATAGCGGTACCCAAGCCACGTATGGCCCGCCACGCGCCCTTGTTGCCAGTTTCGTCGTTCTCATATATAAATGTCGGCCCGCCGTGCGACACGAAAAGCGTGGGCAACGGATTCACATTCGCGATTGTTTCTGCAGCACTTTTTGCAGAAAATTGGGTCATGGGCGCGGCCAATTTTGATAAACCTGTAATTTGTGTGCTCATTTTAAACGCCATGTATGCAATTGCAGCAGATGCTAGGACTCTGAGAATTATTCTCACCAGCATAAACAGCGCAGGTTGATAAACAACAAAAATCGATTTAGGCTAGAGAAATAGGCAGTTGAATCTCTGCTCTAAACCTATTTGTCTGAGTTTTTTTTTCTCCTTTTTTTGTTGAGAATAATTCATCTAGAGTTTCCGGGTCTTGTCCCATTATATATTTCGCAGCATGGGGCCACGTCTCACAGCCAATTACTAAAATGCTTAGAAAGCATTACGCGATCCCAGAAACATCCGTACATCTCATTATCAGACCACGAGATGCAGGCTCGCGATTTTTACGAGCTGATCGGAAAGAAGAAGCTTACGTGCTTTTGATAAGCATGCAGTTTCGCAAAGGATAGCAAATAACTGATTCATAATTCGTGAATTGTAAGTTTTTTCAATACCAAGCAGCTTAAATACAAGCTCATTGTGAGAGCTCGAGTGATTTGCTTGCAAATGTTCCTTTGGATTGGTTATTGCCAGGCACATTCTAAGCAACTCCTTCTCTGGTTGGTCTTTTTGTTTCTTTGCTACCATTTGTAGATGCGCATTGTCTAGATTTCAGATACCAAAGAGTATAGATAAGCAAAATGATTAGCACACTCAAGAATATGCAAAATTTCCGAAATACATGCCCCTGCACGTGAATGGAATTGATCAGGTTTCCGTGGGCTTGACCACAATCAGGCAGCAACAGAATTGCCATAACTTCGTCTCTGGGTCTGTTCTTCTACAGGCTTTGTTCATCTCCGAAAATTAAACCTGAAATAAATTGCAAAATCAATGAATGTTCCCTCTCAGGGATATATAAACAAATGTACAAGCTTGGAATCGAATATGAATCTTGCAAACATACTCGTGCTCTCTGCTATGATGATTGAAGATGTCAGCTTACATTGATTTCAAACGATATATCAGAAGCATAATATGTTGGAATAGACAGGAAAGCCTTCGATACTGCACGTTCTTTCATTGACGGGCAAAGCTTGAGTCACTCGTTGGTCTAGATGCCCAGAGAAATCTAAGTGCTAGTGATTATTCGATTGTTCCCAAATTGAAAGGTTAAGTCTGATAAGTCAGGTTATGTGACTTCATTCTGGGTAAGGGACTTGAAGCGGTTCCATTTCCGTAGGGAGATCTCCTAATGCTAAATGAAGCTCGAGGTGAAGTTGCGATCTATTGTAGATTTTCTTGTAAATGTTCCACAGATTTTGCGATCGTGGGGGATGTGTCTGTCACACACTTATGAAAGCATCCTATGGTGTGATAAACCTTCTAGAGATAAAAAGAAAGGAATTCAAAAGCTTTTGTAGAAAGTTGAGCTTTTCCTGACCATGAATTTGAATCCGATCTGGGTCTGGATTTTTACGACTGCCTGACTTTCGAAAGGCGCCCTAAGGCAGGCTCCAGAACCTCAGCACGGTCATTTGGAGAGCCCACGAGATAAGTATCCTAAGCACCTGTCATTCGACTCAAAGAGAAAAAAAAAAAGAAAGCAAGGAAGTAAAAGGAAAAACACTCGTGTCATTCATATCGTTTACTTCGAATCCCAATCTATGAATACAGAAAAGTATTATTCAAGTGAGTCCTTTAGCATGACCAGATGCTTTCAAAAGTGCATATCGCTCTTTCCGATGCACCGGCACACGATAGAAGAACCTTCCCCAAAAAAGCTTCCTCGGATCGAGCCATAAAGCAATCATTTTGACCAGTTTTTGCTGTATTCTTTGTTTTAAAAGACCCAATTTGCATCACTCGCGTGCACAAATGGAAAATATAACGCACACACATAAAATGTTCAATTCGTCAGTACTACATGCTATTGCTGAAGCACCTTGGGTCCTTGAAGCACCTTGCGAGTGCGGCTGAGAAAACTGAAAGAAAGGCTACAAATCTGTTATAGATCATAGTGTGCTCTGCTCACGGAAACAAAAAAAAAAACAGTCAAAACTGAGGAAAGAGATATACATCAACAAACCAAAGCATTTGAATAATTCACAAAAGTAACAAATCTTTAACCAGTCATTTATCTCGTGCACACGAGTTGGTTCGCCGAAGAAGCATTTGATGCAAAGTCTCAAAACCAGCGCCGCCCAGCAATCAAGCAAGCTTCGGCGGCCGCGCAAGGCAGGCCCCGGCGTACAGATTGAGGCATTGGGATCTATTGAGAATATCAAATTAGCATCAGAAAGTAGTCAAAGAGAGTATAATAGCACAAAATAAAATCTCAATCCTTATTCCTCAATTTAAATTTTTCGATACTCTCCGTTAATCTTGTCAATTTAAGCTTTTACAAGGACTTGACACTCTCCTGTGGAAATCATTTCTCGTGCTCATAACCCAGAACTCTCACGCTTACCTGCAGTCCACAGCCATCAGCATTCCGGGCAAACAGCATATTGCTTCTGGAAACCAGACAAACGATTCTTTGGCCACACCTGTTTTTTTCTTTCTGAGGTAGCCACTTATTACAATTAGTGCCATTTCAAAACTATTCATCCGGCCCAAAACTCAAATTTCGGACACACAAGAGCCCTTTTCTGGACTCGATTTATTCACTGTTTATACCCCAGTTTGACCCCCCTAGTACCCCCAGCTACACGGCGCTAACATGGGGCTTTTCTCGAAAAGACGTTCGCAGGATTACCAGGGCTTTGCCAGATATGCCGATGAATACAACAGGCACCATGATCAGGCGCAGACGGCGCAAAGAGCGCAATCTTTGACGAACGCTAGCCAGGCGGCAGTGGCGGCGCTCCAAATGCACCAGAAACAGCCGGCGGCTCGACCAAAACCGGCACAGACCCGGCCCATGGCCCGGGCCAACTCCTTAGGCGGTGCCCCTGGCGGCTACGCGCGTGCAAACTCGATGCAGCTGTATACATATACGCCCAAAGCGTCATATACTGCCGGCCGGGCGCAGCCACAAAGAACCGCCAGCTTGCGCCTGAATTCACTCAGCGGGTCCGTGAGGCTGGGCCCGCGCCGGTACGTGCCACAACCGGTCTTTCCTGAGGAGGAGGAGGAAGAGGGAGAGGAAATGGAGGGAGATGTGGTGATCACGACGAAAACTACCAAAGTACTCGACGCCCAGGGTCGGACCCGTTCAATTACAACAGAGACGATACGACACATGCCCGACGGGCTGAATGTGATCGAGACCAAAACCACAAACATCTCGCGGCTGAATTCACGCGCCAACTCGCGCACGAACTCGCTACAAGGAGGTGTTTCAAGTGTTCATCACAATGCGTACAATTTGAACAAAATTGAGGAGGATCTTCTGGATTTCGACTACACTTACCTCGACCACGTGCCCAAGGCACGCCCGGCCGCGACAAATACCTCGCCAGACACGCTCCGCACGCCCCGACCAGACTATAGCGAGCCTCGCAAACCGGTATCGATGTCGCCGGCCAGAAACGAAAACAGAACCAGCTCGTTCTCCAGCACGCAGTCGCCTCGGCGGCTCAAGTCGATCTTGAAGAGCAGTCCAAGCACGGCTGCGGCGGCGGCAGCAGCGTCGGCGTCGGCGGCAGTGGGCAATACTGATGTTCCTGCGTACAACCAGCCCGAGCTGCACCATCATTCAGAGCCAGGGGCTACGCGTCACGAAAGACCTGCCTCATTGAGATTGCAGCCTGCGCCTGATATCGAGCCGTCGCACCGCCTCGCGTCCTTGACGTCCAACGGGACATCCATCAAGTTCTTAGATAAGGTGGAAACGATTCCATACACGTATAACGAGAACTACCAAGAGATTGCCAACGACGAGAAGCACAAGAAGGAGCAGGCGTTGCAAAATAATGTCGACCTCTACAATAGGGCCTTGCAGGTTGCTGCGGAAAAAGTTTATGGCTCGCCCCGCTCTGAAATGACCCAGGTTTCGGCCCGTTCTGTGCAGAGTCCTAAAAGTGAGGATATTCAACACTTTGCTGAGGAAAAGTCGGAAAAAAAGTTGCGCAGCGACGAGAAGCGCAGCAAAGTCGAGGCGTCGGGCGTCAGCAAGAACTACGTTTACACAAACCATCATAAGGATTTCTCGATTCGCTCGTTGAGAAATGCGGGTGAAGAGCATCATTCTTCTAGAAAGGAGCGTGCGAGGGAGGAAAAACGACAAATGAAAGAGGAAGAGAAGAAACATGCAGAACGCTTGAAGGAGGCTGAGAAGCAACTCAAACAAGAAGAGAAGGAGGCCAAGAAACGCGAAAAGACGCCCTTCTCCTTGTTTAAGCGCAAAAAAAGAGAGAGTATCGGCAGTTCTAGCATGGGTTCTGAAGAAGTGAGAAAGTCCACGTCAAATGACCAGTTAGCTGTAAGTTTGAACAATACTGAATCATTTAAAACACCGGATGCGTCTCTGCCGCTTTCGAATGCTTTGCGTGACGAAAAATCTGTCTCGAATGATTCGCCCAAGCAGCCACCAGCCGCGAATCTCCCTGTCACGGGCGTCGCTGAAACCCCGAACTTGAATCATGAAGCCGCGCTACATGTTCCAGCCAAAGAGGCTCCTGTCGGTAATAATCACATTCCATCTGTCGTCGCAGCTGCTAACTCTCATACGGAGGAGTCGAGTCCTGCACAGCCTGTCTCTAAACCGATTGATGTCGAATCTGAGCCAGAGCAACCAGAGTATGCTTTGGGCCCGGTGAGCACGTTTGATGATGACGAAGATGAATTTGTTGACGTGCCGGATAATCTTGGAGATGATATAGACAAGAGGATCTCAACAATTCCTGTACTTGATCAGGCAAAAGAAGTCAAAGCTACCGACGACACGATGACACGTGAAGAGGCTGCTGTTTCCGACTTGCTTCCTGAAAGCGAGACCCACCGCACAAGTGAGAATCTCGCCTCTACTGAGCCTGCCATTGCCGCAGACTCTAGGAGCTCTGAATCGATCAAAATTCCCGAAAGGGCTGATTTGGTGCGTCAACCTGACACCCCGCCTAGTGATGTGGCGGTACTTGATGAGCCCACGTACAAAACCTTGGCTCCAAAGCGGATTCCGAGTGATGAGCTCCCCACCTTGGTGAGTGGACACAATGGCGTGCCCCAGGTTTTGACAAATACTGATCGCCACGTGTTTCAGCCAAAAGTAGATCTCAACAAGGAAATACCGAGCAATACCAAAGTGGGCTCCTCTAAATTAGCTGACAACGCAGTGCCCCAGGCAAGTATGGCAGGATATACGACAAGTGGAGAGAATGGGGAGGTCTCACATAACCAGCAAGATACTCATCAACTTGAATCTCCGGTCGCAGTATCGCCATTACTGCACAGCGAGCCAGATACTGTGGAAGACGCAGCGGATTCTCGGGCCCTGGATAACAATATCGTGAATGGGACGAAGATTGAAAACCATACCCAATTGCAAAACGTGCATGAGTATGACGCTGCAGGCGAGGCTGAGCGCACTGAAACGAAAGACTCGGGCGTAAAATCGGGAAAGCAAAAAGCAAACAAAAAAGGAAACAAGTTTAAGAGAATCATTGAGAAATACTTTATTAGCGACTACTCTCGGTGAGTAAATCCTAAATGACACTATTTCGAGAGTTATTGGTGTCGATGAATGTCTGAGTCGGTTCAAGAATTAATAATTCCGTTTTACCCACAGATTTTAGACCCTCGGTCGTATGTAATCTGTTTTCAATACTTGGTTTTAATACTACGCCTAGCAATCTAGATCGATGACAACCATAATTACACAGCGCTCGCGGCTCTTTGCGGATGACTCTCGTCTTCCACACCAAGATCAAATTCTGTGAGTGATAAGAGACGCAAAATGCGCCCCACGAGCGAGTGAAAGCCGATGAGCCCCAACGTAGCAAATAAAGTTGTTTTCGCATTCTTTCTGTGTATTCAGAAGGTTGCCACACGCAGTCTTCAAGAAGAGAACTCATTGCTGAATCCCGAGTGAAAGCCCTGACAAAGTACGTTGCAAGGCGCCCGTTGCCGGCCAGCAATCCCGTATAAGGTGTTAGACAACAAAGGGTGGAGGGGCCTCTTTTGGGAGATGGTAAGACAAAATTCGTTAAGATGGGATCGAGGAACCCACACAGAGGAACATTTCCTATTTTGAGCAAATTTAGCCCTGAGCCCGAATCGTCTTTTATCCTCATGTGAATCCTTAGCTTGATTACTAAGAACAAGGTGCTGAAAGCCTGGATTTGGCGCTCTTAGAGCGAAATTCTCTTCTTTAAAAGGCATTCTTGCTCTCTTCCATCGTCGCTACTCTGTGACTCATACTCTTAAAAGTCTTTTCCATGACGTGTGTCTCTTGATATGTTCCACTTATTCAGAAAGTGTAGATTCAATCACGCTTGTGTGTGCACTTGCCGCCGGGGCTGGCCATGGCTTTCGGGAGAGTTCCGCCTCTCACATCACCGGTCGGTCAGCTACATTCATGCCAGCAATATAAGTACATATAATTATCTTATGTTTGTTTCAAATGATGATAATTCAGTTCCCTCAATCAAGTTCTCGGATCAATTCTGAATTAACTTTCGTGAGAAAAAGGAGGGAACTAACGCGCACGGCTGTATTTGCAGCCAGCTCTGAAGCTAGCTCGCATTCCCTTTCATGAATTCTACTGTGCCATAAAACAGATTCACAATGAAAAAATCAAATGGCACGAATATCCATTTCTAGTTGAGTTTTTGAAGATGTAATAAGCAATATTTCAATTTTATGTCATATATACTAATAAAAGCTTTGTGTTGACACGCAGTTGGGCGATTGGCCGCGCCTAGGTTTGGCTATTCTGGCTTTTCACTACATAAGAGCTATTGTGCAAGACTTCATTACCTAATCTCCTTCTAAGCCCATGACTCTCCAGTCAGTCATGTTTGAGCTTCAAATACAATTTGAGCCGCGTAGAGCTTCCAACATCAACCAATAAAAGGATGCACCAAGTCAACTTATTCAGCCTTATATGGTGGCATTAGCCGAGAACTCTTCCAGCGAAAGCAACATCATGGTACAGTAAAGAGGCTTGTTCACATATGGACTAATCGTGATACAGTCGGTACTGTTCAGTGACTTACTCCCAAATTCGTGCTGAACACACACAGAGGTATTCATACGTGGGATGGAATCGGTATCTTCAACATGTGGATGGGCGCACTTCAAAATAAGGCTTCCATTTCTCTTGTATTGGCCGCCGCTCTCTCTTATTTTAGTGCAAGCAAAAAAAAAAAGAAGAAGAAATGCAACAGGCCAGCCGGTACCGCAACCGCTATTGTTTCTTATGGCAGGTTGGGTAGTATACCTTCTGCTCCTTGCTGGCTTTGGCTGTGGTGGTGCCTCCCCTGCTGGGGTTGTTTGAAAGTATTGAGGGAGATTATCACTAGGACAATTGCTATTTGTTTCCTCACTAGCACGAGTGCTGCTGGTCGATTGGGGTGTCTCGGGAACTTTTTTCTCTTCTGTAGCCGCCGTCATTGTGCCGAATATTCTTGAATGATGTTTAAGAAAGAAAAAAAGAGGCAAGGGATTTTTTACAGGATTCAATTCTCTTTTGTGAAAGTTTTGCAATTACGGTCTTAAATAGGCATGCGCAAACACAACACGCTTTGAGAATATGAGAAATACTCTCCCGAGATACTATTTTAATTAGGCTGCGCCAGGCAGTTCGGACAGTTCTTTTTGTTGCTAACGTCACGGATAGGGTTCCCGCGCACGCCTTACGAAACGCGTTTCCAAATATTCTTCTAGTTTTTAATCACGCGTCATAAATTTGCTTTTGCCTGTACCCCCTCCACTTTTGGACAATAAGAAGAAGAGAGTCTGAATTTTTCCTCAAGTTCACAAAAAAGGCAAACACTGCTCCTTGCGTGCAGCTGCGGTCAATTTTACAGATGCTGAAACGATCATGCGCCTCTGGCTACGCGACGTGTTGCATGGCTCTTCAGCACACTTGAGATGGATGAAATTACTTTGGCTTGAGGAGATATTTTTATCAAGATAAAACCTTTATAATATTCAGAGTTTAGTCGCCAAGGGTCGCTGATGTATGAGATATGGCGAATTTTATGCTCGCACTGCGCAAATTTGGTGAAAGTCCTTCCGTGGCACATAAGTGTGCAACAAGATTCGTGTAAAGACATGGAGCCATAAAAACTTGTCTTCTCCAAACGCAATGACCATAAAACGGCCATGCGCAAAGACCTGATTGTATTCTGTTCGTGATTTGGCGTGGTAAACAATACTAGAATCGAAGTGGGAGTCTCAATGATAGCACGTACATTGCTGGAGGAAAAGGTTCGAATACGGCAATTTCTGGGCCAAAAGTTGTTATTCCAGGTTCATACGTACGTTCAAAGCAAAAGAGTGCTACTGGTCAACACGGCTTTCTCTAAGGAGATCGAATGCATCAATGCGTAGGGGATGGGTTCTTCGCGCGTGGGCCCAAAAGGAAGATCCCCTCAGAGTATCACCAAAATAAAAAATTCTGGCACTTTATGCATCTGGTGATTGATGCAGCTTCAAGGCTACAGGCTTGTCTATTTTCAGCCAACATAAAGTCATAGACACGCTCGAGATACAGTTCGATCTACAGACAAATTCTCGAGCACAATCGGGAAGGATATCTCCGTGCTCAGCCCCAAGAACCCCAAACTCTGACGAATTATTGAGCCAAATGAACTACGCTATCTACTAGCTTGTCAAGCCGTTGAATTTGGAACAAACGACGCCTCCGAACGCTTGCCGCCATTGGCTCGTTGCGCGCATCACTCAAAACCGCACAACTTGTTCTCGGACATCCTCGCTGATAATAGAAGGAAAATAATCAAAAAGAATTTGATTGAAGAGCGTATAAGCGAAATAGCATTTTATAAGCTCTACGAATAATAAAAAACAGATCTGGCCGAGTTACACGTTCAAAAGTCGAAAAAGTCGGAGATTCGCAACCGTTCCATCGAGTGTTCATCGCTACGTAAACGAAACACCAGAAGGCATGAAATTTGTGAAGGACTGAGGTACACCAAAGTAACCTGCCGAAAATCTACCTTGTAATTTAGATCTTCAAAATTATGGTTTTTTTACAATTTTGTTTGCAATCAAATATTTCGCAGCCGCGAGAGTGCGCGGGAACTACGCGTGCGCGGGAAGCCTATCCGTGACGTTATATGGAAAATGAGCAATTGCAAAAAAATAAAAATGACCTGTTCCTACAACAGAGCAAATTCGAAGTTGCAAAAAAGATTGATGGAACGGCTGATCCTTCTAATTCTTTCAAGAGCATCAATTTCTGGTTGCACTCAGGCTTAATCTAGGACAATGACCCAAGTTTTTCTTATGCATATGGTGCACGTTTAGTTACTCTGACTTCCCTGTAATGTTTGAGTAAGATTACGAAAAACTTTCGATTCGAAAATGTTTGATTATTTGGGGAAGCCGGCTGCTCGTACCTATATGACCTTTGGTGGCATACGAAAAAAGCCCTTGGTGGTAAACTCCAGGGATTGGGGAAAGGTTCAAAAATTTTAAATGAATCGGTCCTCGCTGAGCCTCGAATATTTCCTCGCTATTTCGCAAGTATTTACGCTGTCTCTCTCTCGAAATACATATGGGCTATAACTTTTCGTCTTCAGCGTGATTGGTGCAAAAGGGGACAGGAGTATTAACTAGTCCAATGTTAAGAAGCCATTTTGAAGAACACGAATTTCCAAAAGGCCAGAACATTAACAAAATCATGCAATCCTCAAAAACTTACGCGAGTGAATTTTGTTTTTGCATTTCCCACAGTTTTCTCCTCCATGATTGACCGGTCCTACCCATTCATGAGATCACGTGCCTTCAGGCGAGTCTGCTTCCTTCCTGCTTTTCTGAGTCGCATCTTACACACGTGACCCATATATCAACCCACGTCTTTCAAACCACATGTCTTCCTCCATGCTGATTCATAAATTGGCGGCGAAATTCGTGCCCACGCAAATTCTCAAAACCGATACGCAAACCAAAACCGTTGTGATTTTGGGAGCAATTGACGGTGTTAATGCCATCGCATCTCTCGAGAAAACCGCGTTTGCCATTTCCGAGGTGGGGCAAGCGACCCTCGGTAGACTAGTCGACAGCATTCTGCTTATCAACAACAACGACGTGTATTTTTGGTCGTTGGCAAATTTGGTACAAGATTTAGAGCGTAATCCGGGGGTGAAACTCAACTTCATCTATCCGGCGTTGGAAACACATATACGGAAGTATGGTCTGCAGAAGCATCATATGGTGGCCGAGACCCCGGAACTCTACAGTGAGGTGGTGGAACCATTTATCGCCACGCAAAAAGGTGACAGGATCCAATGGGTGTACAACATTTTGTTCAAGGGAAAAGAGTCTGAGTCGTTTGTGCACCATGAGACCGATTCAACCCTGGGCTTTGTTTTGCTCCCAGACATGAAATGGGACAGAAAAACCATGGACGCGTTATACTTGATAACGATCGTGAACAGGACCGACCTTGCCAGTGTCCGCGACATCAATGGGTCTCATGTTGACTACTTGCAAGAAATCCTGGCGAAAATCAGGCACGTGGTGAGCGTGACATATCCAGTAGCGGCAGACCAGCTCCGGCTCTTTGTGCATTACCAGCCTTCGTATTATCACTTTCACATTCATGTAGTGAACGTGGCACACCCGGGGCTAGGTGACGGTTTGAATGTGGGGAAGGCTATCCTTCTTGATGATGTCATCGAAAACGTGAAGTTGGTGCCCGACTACTATCAGAGACGCACGTTATACTACCAATTGGGAGAAAACCATGCGCTCTGGGAAAAGGTGAAGGAACACGGACAGAGGTAGTCAAATGGATGTATTTGTCCTTGCACTTGTGCAATCAGCCGTCAAAATACTCTTGAAAGTCAATAAAGTACATGCATATGTGTCTTTTCGCAGCGATTATGGCTCTTTTTTTTCACAGAAGATTCGACTTCCGCATCTACAGCTAATCTTTGGGCCAATAATTGTGTCAATACAGTCCATTATGGTTTGATGAGTTGTCAATCGCCGAAATTTTGTGTGCACAATTTGTTCTTGATCGGATGCCTGGGATACATGTGACTAAAGCCAGCAAGTATACTGACCCCTGTTTTGTTATGTTATTTGGCAAATTAGCTCATTTTGTCTAACTCATTATTTGTCTGCTATTTAGCGTTTATAGCACACTGCACTTAACTCGTAAAGCCCAGGGTACACATAAAAACGGCCTCATTGAACAGGAAGGCAGTTGAAGGCACACCTGGTCATCACCTAGTCGACTTCTAAAAAAAATTTAGGACGTTTTCCCATTTCTGATAAACATTCTTGTCTGTCTGTCTGATTCATACGCTTTACATAGTGTTGAATTCCGACGAACGTGCCTTCTCCGTCATTCTCGCCACACGCAACATCTTTTTGCGAGGATCCTCCTTCTTCCTGGCAGACGCCTCGCCCGTCTGCTGTCCGCTAGTTCTGCCGAGTTTTTTCGGCGTTTCACGCAAACCGAACGCCTTGGCCAAGTGGCCCAAATGCAACAGTTTCACGTTGAAGTACATTCTCTCCGAAGACAAGTGCGTGGCGTAGGCTCGGATGTGAGAAACAAACGCATTCAGCGCCTTTTCGAGCTGGGCCTTATCTTCCAAAAGCCAGCGTTCGACTTCCAAGTGCCACGTGGTGGCATGGATATCCCATTTCCCCTCCTTGCTTTTAGGGTCCTTTCTGTCCTTTCTATCTTTCTTATCAGATTCCTCGGAAAAGCTTTTCTCAAGCACGCTTTCGTAGTTGATGACGCGCAAATTGCTCTTTTTGGGGTGCACGACGCGGAGCTTGCCATCAACATACCCTTCCTCCTCTCCTGGAAGCAAGAAAAGCGTGGCCTCGCCCAGATTTCCTACTCTTGCAGAACGGCCGATTCTGTGAAGATGGTCGTCGATTGTGAAAGGAGGGTCGTATTCAATCACTTGCGCGATGTTGGGTAAATCCAATCCTCGGGAAGCAACGTCTGTGCAAAATAACACGAGATGCTTGCCCTTATTTTTGCCCTCGTTCAGCACAAACTGCTGCAACGTTGCGGTACGCAATTGCTGCGATAACGAGCCGTGGAGACGGAACACGACGGTGTCGCTGTCAACAGGAGGCGCCGTGCTTGCACAGAACTGTTGTGGAGCATCGTCATCTTTTGGTTTTTTCGCGCTTTTGCCCTCTTTTTCGGCCTGTTCATCCCGTTTCTCTTTCTTCTCCCGCTCCTTCTCCTTCTCCTCACTTGTCTTTCTCATGGTGGCAAATCCGCCGCGGGTGAACACCTCGTAGTGGAAATTGACCAGATCCGAGCACGAGAAAAACACCATTGTACGGGAAATCTCGCCCTCTGGTCTAAGAGGAGCCTTGAGAGCCGCAGCCAACGTGACCAAGCGCAATTTGGGCGGCACCACCATCACTCTCTGCACGAGCTGGTCCGGCGCTGTGGCGGCAATGTCGCTTTCACGATCTATACTCACCATCTCTGGCCGGGCCAAAACCGTGCTGCCCAATTTCTTCACGTCGTCCGGCATAGTGGCCGAACATAACACGTTGACCCTGCGTGTGGGCAAGCCGGGCCACGCGTGCATGGTGTCCATGACCTTCAGGTGGCGCGCCAAGATATCGGTCACTTTCGTGATGGTTTCCTGGAACCCCAACTCGACGAGCCGGTCACCCTCATCCAAAATCAAGTACCTCACCTGGGAAACATCGAGCGACGACGTGTTTTCCAAGTGGTCAGCAAGCCGCCCGGGCGTGGCAACTAACACATTGACGCCCTTTCTGATCCTCGCCTTCTCGGACTTTTTCTTTTCACCGCCAACGACGATCCCGGGCACGATCTGGTGGTGGCACCGTGGAACTGACTCTAGGACTGCATATATCTGCAGGGCCAACTCACGTGTGGGCGTCAAGATCAAGGCGAAAAGCCCGCTCAGGCGCGTAATTTCCTTTGGCTCGCTCATCAACTTGTGTAGTATCGGAAGCGTGAACGCCAACGTCTTTCCAGACCCGGTTTGTGCCTTGACGAAAAGGTCGGTTTCCAGCTGGAGAAGTTTGGGCGCCACGGCACGCTGCACCTTCGTCGGCGCCAGGTACTTCATCAGACTAGTCAAATGGGTGGCCAATTTGGTGTTAAGACCGAGCCCTTCAAACGTGCTGTCGTCTGTGAGCGGGGCATTTGACGGCTTGTGGAGCGTGTTTTCCTGCACGGATTCCTTCAAGCTGGCGTTATTTTTCGACGTGAACAACGACGATACATACGAATTGTTCTTGCCGCCACGTTCACCCGAAGATTCCATGAATTTGACTCTTTTCGATGGAATCCCCGCGTGGTCCGGGTCGGCCCGTTTCGCAGGTGCAGGATTTGAGCTCTGGGCCCGTTTTTCAAATGTCTGGGCCGGTTTGGCTTTTTTTTGCGGGAAGGTTTCTTTCATCATATCCTCTGCTTTCTCCTGGAGCTTTCTCATGCCACGATCGGGCACTTGGATGTCATTCACGCCCGATCCGGGTTTCCTTTCCCGGCCCTGCAGCTTGAGTTTGAGGTCTCTCCGTTCTCTCCAGTGGCCACCATAAAACTTGGGTGCAGCAGGCGCCGCCGCCACTTCCGTGGGGTCTGGCATTGCAAAGTTGAGAATCAAACCATCGTCATCCATTTTGGGTGTATTGTTTTCTGTGTTTTGGAAAAAAATGGGCTTTTCCGGTCCTTTTCCTATTAATTTTGAAGAATAGGTGCTGGCTGCGATGAGGCCGATGAGGCGCGATGCCATGCAGGCGGCAGCACCGTTTTCGACCTTAGGACTCTGCCAAATTGAATAGTGAGGCAAAGAAGTCCAGTTCAATATTCTTTGAAGTAGAAAAAAAAAATGAACTTGAATTGATTTCAGGGTACTCCAAGTGTAAGGTATTTTTTGAGTGAACACTAGCTTGGGATAAGTCATTTTCGAATTTTGGGCGTAGTTTTCGTGTTTTGAATTGATTGAGATTCAGTATACAATTTATGTTTTCGCGGTAATTTGACTGGCATTCATACTGGCCTCTATAATTTGCACATTCAAATAGATAAAGTGACGATTGGGAGATATTCATAAAAAAGCTTTTCGTATTGTGCGGACGTGCCTCTATCAAGGGTGAACGTTGAAAACAAAAAAAAAGAAAAACCTACTGGCAGTTGGGGGAATTACAACCTTAAGGGCGATGACAACCTAATCAATTCTCATACGCAGCCCCGCCGCTAGGCATGGTAGCGAAGCTGGCTAGGGCTTTATATATATTCATATATAATTTTTTGGAGAGCTAGGTAAGCAACCCAGTCCTTAATCAGATGTATCAAGCACAAAAAAAAAAAAAAATCATGTGAGTGAAAAAAAACAGTCTTCAACTAATGGTGCTGCTGATACAGCGCTCACCAGGCATAGTGGTATGCAGTGTTGTTAGTAAATCGTATTTTTCGCGAAATATATTAAATATTTATGTATATTTATTTTATTTTTTCGAAAAATAAAAATAAAAATATTGGCCTGGCTCATGCTTTTATATTTATTTTTCCTATTTAATATATTTAATATAAAAAATATTATATACAGGAAAAATGCAACCAGTCAGAGCACGCATATGAGCATTGATTTTGGCTTGAACTTTACACCTCATATATGACGAAGTATGATAAAACGAAATAACCCTGCTTCATAAATAGAAGATAAAAAGCTCAACAAAGAGTTCTCAGCAATATCTGATCGCGATATCCTGATGAAAGACGATACAGCTGCGGATCAGAGTGAGGTATTGCTGTATCTTAACGAGACAATCTGAGGAATGTTTTGTTGGGCAGTACTACTTGAGTCGAAGGTTTTTGTTTCCCGTTATCTTTGAGATGGCAAAAGACTTTTTATGTACTCCAGCAATGTCTGCGCCGGCAGAGTCGCCTTTTCCCAGGTGAAGTGCGTAGTTACGGACAAAAGACACAGTGCATTACCAGGTAAGATTAAAATGTCGGCAACACTAAAGTCTAGAGGATTCACTCCAGATCAAGACATCAAGTCGATCCTCGCGGCAGCTGATGATGACAGTCAGGCGAAAATCGCAAAAGATCAACGAAAGTCGCATGGAACAACCAATGGGTCAGAAACCAAAGCCGTCTCACCTTTTGACGACCTTCAGATTCCTACAATGGCATACTATAGCGATGATGAAATTGATGAGTCTGATGAAGACAATGAGGCCGATGAGATTTACTCAGTTAAAGCGGTTGACGAGGTTGATGAAGTTGATGACCTTGTTGAGCTTGATCAGGATGACTAGAGCTACACGAGCGGCGAGGATTTCGGAAATTCGGTAGATATCCGCGGTGTTGAACGTCATTGCATTATCGATGAAAAGTTTACGTCGTGTCTAATATCGACGATGCTACCTTGAGCATCACATAATAAGGTGTTGTTCCGTGATAATCTTGTAAATTTTTTTCCCATAAGCAGTTACAATAAACATTTGGGCTTGATATTAAATCTGAACTACATGCCGTCAAGGGCCAGCCCAGCCCCCCTTGACTCTGTATGGAAAGGATATTTTTTATATTAAATATATTAAATATAGTAAACTTTAAGAAAAAAAATATAAATATAAAAACATAAAAATATAAATATTCGTCAAGAATATTTTTTTTAGTAAAAATATGGCAAAAATACGAAAAATAACACTTACTAACATCACTGGTGGTATGTAGGCTCGAGAGGTAGAAAAACATGCCTTTGAATGTCTTCCAGGAATACAGTCGAAATTCTCATTTCGCAGAATCAAAAGAGAACAGAAAAATAATTAAAAAATATGATCACTCACACGCATGAAAGGCCAAGTCTAATAGAAGTTAATGACATATGCAACCAAACTCAGCAACACGACAGCACATTAGTGACGTAAAAAAGACTTCATGGGTCAATACTTGAGAAGATCGATAAACTTATTCTCATTAACCTTTTCCTCTTTGGAAGTTACACAATGAAAAAAGCACTTATGTGACATCCATGCAAGTATTTTTTTTCATTTAACGCGTTAGACATGCCAAAAATACATTCTCGCATTATCGCATTTATCAGAGAGAGTAGTCGAAACCAATCTATATACCCAGTCTGGTTTTCCGCCACAACTCAGGAACACAAAATCGTCACCAATTGTAAAACCAACGTTAATTCCGTAAATATCACCAAATGCCGGTTAAACTTGTCACTTTTGACCACCTAGAGAAACTCATCTAGCACGGTAGCGGCCGCAATCGGATCCGTCTTGGCATCTGCCATCTGCAGCACGAGGCGCCCCGTGGCGCTATCCTGGCCACCAAACCAGCTCAATCCCAGCCACTCCTCCTCATTAAATCGCTTCACGTGACGCAAACACAGGCCGACTCCAGCACCGATCTGGCTCTCATTCACGCTGTTCCCCTGTTTCGCTGCCGTTTGCAATACCTGTACCGCACTCTTGGGCGGCTCGCCCGCGGCATGTTCCTGGCGCACAGCCTGGTGTCGTGCGCTGTCCAAATCGTCTATATACTTGAACAGAGGGCGGAGCTGGGCGGTGCTGTCCAAGGGAATAAGCACAATACGCTGGTCGGCATCCTGCCCCACGATTTTACCGGCGTAGAGCCCGCCATTTGTGTCTGTGAGAACGCCTTGTAAGGCCAAGTTTTCGACGCGCCCGCCCAATTCCTCGGCCCGGCCCTCGTTATAGAATTTCAGCGTGTTCATCGGCGTTTTCAACTGCACAACTTTGCTCGCAGACTTCACTAGTGCACGCAAACTCTGTCCCGCAAACAGCTGCGTCTTTGGCCGCCCGGCAAACTGGAGCACATGGAGCGACTGGGCGTTTCGGTTGGGTAAAACACCATGCACTAATGGTATACTGCGCACGATCGGGTCGTCTTCTGGGGCTGGCTGCAACAGCGGGGATTCTTGGGATTCTGACGCTTCAGGAAATCCTGGCATCGGCACGTCCTCTTCCTCAGCAACAAAAAGATTTTTGTCCTCCATTTTTAGGCGCGTGTGTGGTTTTGTATGGGTGTATAGAAAGTATGGGTGTTTTGCGCATCTCATCTAGAGCCATGATTCATGCACATTGGGTAGTGTTGCACGCACCATGCGCGGATCGATCCGGTGTCGCGGTGGATTCATGATTTTCTTGAGAAAGCCAAATTCGCTAAATACTGAAAGGCCTGCTTATAAGGACCATGAAACTTGGGAGAATGTGGTAAGATTAGCCGGAAATATTCTTTCATAAAGAGCGCATTTTTCGCCTTCTACTTGGGGGATTGCGGAAACCTTCATCTCGCGACGTATGCGTCGCATATTTCTTTGTCCAAGGTCTTTATGAGCATGTATCACTACTTTGGATGAGACCCGATCGGTGTACTTCAAGTTCAAACTCTTCAAATACGAGATTTCCCAGTTGATGTTCCATAATTTCTTTTTCTTTTTCTTTTTTGGCTCTACGTTCCGTGTCAGGTGGTCGTACGCGGGTCCCTCTCACCTGTTGCAGAGCTGTGCGGCAAATGCACTAATCCTGTCCATTCCATTCCAGACACAATTACAGTCAAGCATCAGACATTGAAACTCTTGTTTTTGTAAGTCAATTTGAAGCTTTATTGTGAAGCTTTATTGTAATTTGAAGATATGAACATGGTATGAAGACAGCTGTATGGGCGGCATGGGTATGTGTTGCGTATGTCTAGGATGCTCGAAACCACCTTCGTCACATATTTTTTCCATAAGTCAGTTTTTTTTTTTCCGCCTGACACTTGAATTTATCCTTTGAGTAAAGCATCTGATGAGAATATAGATAAAGACCCTGATTTTCATAGGAACCTAGATGCATCGTGCTCTGGCTGCAAATAAGGAACGAAAGGTTTGCTTCTGATATCGTATCTCCTTTGTTAAAAGAGCTCAGGAATAGTTTCCGAGTTTATATGACTCAAAAAACTTCGGTAATTTGTGCCTACTCTTGTTTGCTAGAATCATCTACTATACCTGTAGTGAGGACAAGCAAGGGCATGCCCAAAGTCCATAGTATAAATCAATGACAAAACTACCAGTGACTGCACGAACAAAGGAAGAGATGACAATGGTAAACTTTTTTTGTATAGATACTCTACTTGGTTAGGACATCTCATATTATGATAAAGATAAGCAGAGTCCTACTTGAGGGCTTTTGAATGAATATCATTTGGGAAACATTTGTATTGACCAACACAAAAGTCTCTCTCTGTTCAATCCTTTATGGCTATAAAAAATTGAAAAATCACAACTTCATTAGGAGATTTGGGTTTTTGTAGTTTTATTTTGGCCAAGTATATAAAAAAAGCGGGAATTATGCCCGCGGCGAAATTGTAATGTAAACGGAAAGAAGGCTTGAAGCAAAGCTGAAGACTATGGGTTCTCAATAGTATGATTCATAAAGAATCAGTACCTCACGAGGAAAGTATTTCATAAACACCCAGCTTAGTAGAAGGGCTGACCCATTCTCAAGCGGCCCCAGTGCCACGCCTCAGCATCAGCCTCAGCATCGGCCTCAGCGTCTCTTTTGAAAACTGGCTGGCCCATTCTCAATCTTCCCCAGTGCCAAGCTTCAGCGTCAGCCTCGGCATCTCTCTTGTACATTGGCTGGCCCATTCTCAAACGGCCCCAATGCCATGCTTCGGCATCAGCTTCAGCGTCAGCTTCAGCTTCTCTCTTATACATTGGCTGGCCCATTCTCAAACGGCCCCAGTGCCATGCGTCAGCATTAGCTTCAGCGTCTCTTTTGGCAATATCCTGTTCTGACTCAGACAAGTCACGCTTGGCCTCCGCGTTTGAGGCCTTGGCCTCGGCCAAAATGGTAGCATTCAAGAAAACAACGGTGGCGGTGTTGTTTTCGTAGTTAAAAACAGGGTACACATCATCTGGGATGGGCAAGCCGCCAATGATGGCCTCGAATGGAACAAGAGTGCCGTCGTCAGTCAGGTTAGTCTCCGGGGTGGGCGCAGCGGCAGTCAAAGCGGCGAAAGCTGCGAGAACGAAGGTGGTAGAGAATTTCATTGTTGCTCTGAAATGGGTATTCTGTGTTGGAATAGTGAAGAGAAAACTAACGGAGAAGGAGAATCACATTTATGTTATATACTCCGTTTCTACCATGGCTCTTACACCTTGCTGCAAAAAAAGGGCCTTTGAAGTACGGATCGGGAAAAAACGTCTCATCACGCTGCATATTTCGAGAGATATCACTCAATTGCCATGCACGCCTCACATCTCAAACGAGATGAGCAGCGTGAGTTGGTCGGGGGATCCCTTTGAAACCCCGATCGGGAAAAGCGCCCATCCACACTTGGGCGCAAAATGTATCTCCATGCATCATGCACGTTGCACGGACATGCATATAAGAAAATTTTGGCTTCTGTGCACGAAATCGAATTTGACCAACGGTCACACAGTCAGCCAAAAGATAAAAAAAGCCACGAAACAGGGGCTTCCAAAACGCTAGAGCAATTATTGGCGGGATTTGAGCCAAGACTTGCTGCGTCGAAAAGCACTTTGAAACAGTGCGGTTTTAGTCACATTAGTGGTGAACCTTGGAGCCAAGTCTCGAAGGCAAGTCTTGCCCACAGGTAAGAATTCGATTTTACTAGAGTTAACATCACCACTTTTCTAGAACGCAATCAGATCAAATTTAGCCTAAATTTCTTTCGACGGCTGTGCTTTTCAAGTTTWCCAAAAAAAAAAAAAAAAAAACCAGTGAGGAGTAGGAGGGTCACCCGAAGCATTTGACGCATATGCAGCTGCAAAAAACGTTTCTTTTTGCAATACGTAAAAAAAGGAGATTTGGGCCAACACTCTAAATAATCGCATAAAGGTTGAAAGCTGAGAAACAAATTTGCTACCGGTTGGATCCCATGAACAACTAAGCCCCAAAGAATCAAGTAAAACCATAGCAAAAGGAGGAAAACTCGTCCCTTTCAGCTTTGAAGCCTCCAGAGTCGGGTTTAAGAAAAAGCTGTCCAATCCAAAAACACGTTTGAGGAGAGCCTTTTAGGTGCTCACATGTTTTCCACAGCTGCTTCCTTGATTTCCAAAGTTGAGCGAAAATCAGCTTCAACAATCGACTTGAAGTTTAGACGAGGGAGCCAAAATCAACTCGGGACATATCTTCAGAGCACAAATGAAATGTTGGACTTCATGAACCGACCACAATCAAGTCAAGAAAGATATCATGTTACGCATATTAGTGGCTCACCATGAAATCCAAACTTTCTTTGATGACTGAGGTTCACTTGGCAATAAGCCATGCATCTCTCGAGTTACCACAAGGGAGCGAGAAAGAAAGAAAGAGTGAAATTTTTTCCTTTGAGATAAATCACATTATGAGATGCATCCACAAAAACTCTTCTATTCTTGACAATGAGGTATTAGGTATTTTTTTTTTTTTAAAGATATATCACATTATAGGACGCTCTCGTTAGAGTATCAAAAACGAAGTTAATCTTCTTGTACTAAATCTGCATTCACAAATATCCGTGAAACAAAACAATTTGCATCGAGAAAATTAATGCATTTAGATCGTATCACTTGATTTTCATGACTAGATTCACACCACACCACACCATACCTCATTTTTTGGTTCCAAACCATTGTCACATCATAGGGTGCTCTCATCTCAATATTCAGTACGCCCTAACAATTGCAATTGGAAAAAACAGTCAGACAACAAAACTTACATCACGGCCCTATATAAGGCACCCTTTGACGTTGGTCGTCGCCCATGCATAAAATACGAGCTTCTTCTAGGCAGGCCCAAGTTAAGAAACAATTTGTATACATGTTCCAATATATGACCACTCATAGAGTCCCAAACCCCCATTTAGTATTTGCTTGACTTCCTGAGTATCACAGGCATTGAACATTTTTTTTTTAAAGAAGCTTGCATAATGAGCTTCTTTGAGTCGACAACCTGAGTTGTTGTCCTGTCGAAAGAGAATCTTTTAGTTCTGCCAAATAAGGCTTCTAATGGCGCCACTGGTATACGCTATAAGAAAACTTGAGAGCACAAAACGCTTACCAAATATTGCGGAGAGCTAAAAGCGCCCAAATGCAAAAGTAGGAGGTGAAAAGACTTTGAGACAACACTCTAACAAACTAGGATAGGCTTACAAACATATCACGCACTGTTCTCCGATATAGTGTAACGGTTAGCACGGTTCGCTTTCACCGAGCAAACCCGGGTTCGACTCCCGGTATCGGAGTTCTTTTTTGATTATCTTTGAAGCGTGAATGACTTGACCCTAGATAATTACGATGATTGCTTTCTTTTTCCTGTTTTCAACCCGTTCTCATAGAACGAAACCAAGAGCCAATCTTACGGGGCAATCTTCCAGAGAAAAATGCGGTAAAATGTCGTGGACACCCGATTTCTCCCGATCTGTTTTCCCGCACGACGCGACTCTTGAAAATACGCGTTTCACCCAGAGAGGAAATACGGGCTCGTAGATAGGTTCAGAATTGATTTTCTTGAATACAAAGAAAAATGCAACTAACCAAAATCAAAAAAAAAAAACTTTCTTGATAATTTTGGAGAAAAAGTTCTTCATACTTTTGTTTGTTGAATATATTAGGGGCTTTCAGAGTATGTAGATAAATACGGGGCACGGAGGGCATAGAAGAGGGCATAGAATTGAAGCGAACGACTCGATTTTTTTCTTTTTTTTTGTGGAGTTAGCGTAGCCATAGCGAAAGTAACCAAGACAGCATATATCTTAGAGAAAAAGCAGTTGGAGGGTAAAATGGCGAAATCTTTGCCTCTGACAAGTGTCACATTGTCTGCACCACCAGGGTCAACAAAGAAAAGACCAACAATTTGCACTAAAGCGACTTTCTCTTCGGGTTTCTGTCGCTCAGCTTATACACTTTATTCTTCAAAAAATAATTGTTTGTCTTGAACTTTTCGGGGAGAAACTCGTCGTCAGTTTCTGACACTTCCAATTCCGCCTGCAATTCTGTGGTGGGCCGGGCCACGTGCTCAAATCCATTCTTGGACAGAGAAACACGTGATGTCTGTTTTCTGTGCTTTGATAAGGCAGCAGCCTCAGCATAAGAGAGTCTTTTGTAGTCCACGTCAACAAAGTCGGCATACGTGTTTTCCATGGAAACTCTATAAAGATGATTATCGTCGCCACCGGCCATAGTAAATGACTTCGGTACCTCGCTTGGTGAAAGCGGTTGGGACCCCTTTCTAAACCATGGAAGCGGGATCTTAAACATGGTGTTTTTTTGGAATTTTGAGCCTTTTAGGTATGGGCAGAAATCTCAGAAGTCTATTATAGACAACGTAAACAACAAGGTGTGGGTGTGGGTGTATTCGACGACTCGTTCTGTGTAGATAAGCGAGAGATAAGTGGCGACAAGGCACGCAGACACGACACAGGCGATTTATCAGTAAGAAATTGACGAAAAAGAGATATTTGTATGAAGATTGCGTTTGAGCGGAAACTCGAACTCAAAAGAAACGTGGGCTCACTAAAGAAAACGTGGGTGGGTCTTATTTATAGCAAAAGTTTGTTTGGCCACATGCGCAATACAGTCACCCACTATGGTGCAAATAGACCCGGCAGCAGCAGCGCGCGCGTTGCGGGCCTGCCGATAAGCGAGGCCCACCATTGTTGTTTTCGGATAACTACCCATGTTGCCGATAGTGGTTATGACACCGACCATGCTTACAATTAAAGACTTTGCTGTAGTCACAACGAATGGGGATACGAGTGGAATATAGCACCATGTAACAGCACCATAATATGAATGTAAGGGCAAGGCTGTTGGCTGACTGAATGCAGGCCAGATTCCGCGTCACGTGACTGCGGCGGGGGCGATAAGCTACTTTGGGTGGCTGACTTGTCTCGGAAGTCCCACCGGGCGTGACCGCGGCTCCACCACCACAACAAGGGCGCGGGGGTCAGCAGCAACAAGAGCGCGGCACGTGATTTGAATTAGCTTGTTGACATATCAAATCCTGAGCGAAGCAATCACGAATTGCTAAGAATTTGCTCGGTTCGTACCTAGTCATTCGCACTAATGAGACAAAGGAATTTTTGGGCCTCATCATCCAGATTAAGCTGGGATGGTGATATAACCCTATCGTGCTGCAGGAACTCCATTAATGGAAATGTGCTGATTCTATGATACATGTAAATTATCTTTAAATGTTCATGTACGGCTTATTTATCTCGCCTGATAACGGTGCAAGGAATCCAGACCTTAATGCATACAATTTGCTGCCCGAACAGAACAAACAAAAGATAAAAAGAAAAAAAAACCGGGTATTGCACGTGACCATGCACGTGACCATTTCCTCTTAACTAATCCACGTCAATGGACCCGAAAGGTCCAAATTATAAAATTTGTAAACAAAATTGTGTCCTTCGATACTCCAGAATTGTTCTGCTTTTTCGTGCCGTCATCCAGGAAAGGGCCATGACGTCTGGGCGAAATAGCGAAGATACATATCTAGACTTCGCACCAATTGCTGGCTCCACGAGACGTGTATTCAACATGTAGCTTTGGATAGATGAACGTCAAAATGGCGAAAAATAGACAATATATCATAAAATAAGCCCAAACCAAAATAAAACCGACGCTGAATCCATTTTTGACCAAAAAAGATTTGAATCAGACTTTATATCCCACATTTTCGCCCAGCCTGTCTACGCTCCTCAGTGACTTCTGCGCGGCACGACCCATGGCCATACCAAACGTACGATAGCGGGCAGAGCTATTTGCGTAGCTAAGCACAACACCATGGATGGTTGGGGAGAAGTACGTTTTGAAACAAAAAGGCTAGAATTAGTCATTGCAGCAAATACTAGAGGCTTTGATGATGGCCAGTCAAAAATATTTGATTTGCATGCGGCATCTAAACTTGGCCATAAACAACAGTTCCTGAGCACGTCTCGCGAGCTCATATGGGTTTGACAGAGGCCCCATTCAACCACACCACCACACCCAAAATTGCCCAAAATAGCAATCAAAAACAATAAAAAAATGCTCTTTTTTCACATCTGCCAATTTTCGTTACTAACCCTTAGGTGTCACGCATCCCTGCAACCGCCCGAAATGGCGCGGCCTCAACAGGCCCTGACGCGCCACAAATCACGGCGCTACAGTTTGATAACACCCTGAACTTGCTCTGGTGCGGCGACGCGCTGGGATTCACTGCATCGTTCACGCCGCCGCTCGATTCGCCCGCTTTTGGGCCGGCCAGGGTCGTTCCTTTATACAGGTACACGAAGTTCCGCCTGCTGGGCCGACCCGGGCCCGTGGTGCAGCTCATGAACCATCAGCGAGGCATTTTATCACTCCAGCGGAATGCTGTGGGGTTCAGCCAGCGCCGCGGTATGTCAAATGTGGCTGTAGCCGCCGACATGTTACCACTTTCGGATTCTCCTGCGTTCGAAAAGCTTTCCTGCATGACATTAGCGTACTCGACCTCAAATGATCTCATTGTGGGCGGCGCCCGCTCGCTCTTTAAGCTCGACTTGGGTAAACCAACGCTGCTCCAGCAGTTTAACCATGTTGGAGACATCCTGCACATAAACTACCTGCTGAAACTCCTTACTCTTGGTCGAAGTAATGGCTCACTCGAGATCTTTGACCCGGCAGCTAATAAGATAGTCAAGACGTTCGCGGGCCACAATGGTTTGCTATCGGATTTGGACGTGAAGGGCAACTTTGTCGCCACATGCGGCTACTCGGCAAGAATGCACCGCTATGGCTCTGCCTCAAACAACTTGGAGTACATGGTGGACCCGCTCGTGAACATATACGACTTGCGTACAATGCGGGCGCTTTCGCCGATCCCGTTTTCCGCTGGCGCCAGTTTCGTCCGGTTCCACCCAAAATTGCCCAATATTGTCGTCATTGCATCTTCCACGGGGCAGATCCAGTTTGTTGACATTTATGACCAGCTGGTGGTGCACCTCTACCAGGCGGACCTCACAAGCTCTGGCCCAAGCCATGGCCTGATCGCCGCGGCCACAAGCCTGTACCTAGCAAATCTCAACGTGAGTGAAAACGGCGAGTTTCTTTGTTTTAGTGATGGCTGTAAAAACTTGCATTTATGGTCGCTCGGCTCCGCGGCCAGCAAGAATTTCCTCAATTTCCCAACGACGCTCGACCAGCCGGACATCACTTCCAACACCGTCTCCGCGAGAAACCGTGTGGGGCTCGACGAAAAAGTGCCCCTCAATTCGGTGGGAATGCCCTATTACAAAGAGTACTTGGCGTCGAATTTCCCTGCTGACTTGATATTCACTAAGGAGACCGCCAAACTTCCTCGGCATGTGACCGAAAGCTGCTTACAGAAAATGCCGCAGAAGCTGACCCCTCAGAGATACGTGTATGACAAGACCAAGCATGGATCTCGATACGTCGAGCCGCCGTACGTGGCGTTGAAGAAGAGCACAAACGCGAAAACCGGGCCCAATCAGCTGAAGCTAACTACAATCCCAAAGTTCATCAGTGAGCGCAGCATGACGTCCTCACCTGCACCGGGCGATTCGCCATCGCTCCCTGCCTTTGCCACATTTCACGACTTTAGCGAAATTGATGCAGACGGCTCAACAAACAATCCAAGAAACAATGAAAGCACAGATGACGACTCCACTTTCCAGTATAAGCCGGATCCCACGACGCAAATACCCCCGTGCTATAACCGGCTTGATATTCATTATTCTCGATTTGGTGTCGACGATTTTGACTTCGACTACTACAATCGGTCCAATGGACAATTGGCGGGGCTTGAAAATCACTTAGACAACTCTTACACGAATTCACTCCTTCAAGTCTACCGCTACATCCCCATTTTCTACAATACGGTCACAAAAAGCCTTTTATCGGAGTACTTGCCCAATGACCAGAAGACAATTCACGACAGAAACAACCCGCAAGGAACTTCCGTGCTCAACGAGCTAGGTTACCTTTTTGACATGATGTACAAGGCAGGTGCCAGAAATGTCAACATATCGAACTTTTCTCTCATACTCAATGAAAGCAACATTGCCAAGAACCATGGGCTTCTCAACAAGGACGATGGCAAGTCACTCAATTCAAAGGATCTACAGCATCTAATTGTGACATTCAACAAGTTTTTGGTGGAGTCAATCGTGAACGATTTTGGCCATCAGTTTAGTGTCGATGTACAAGACCTAACGGCCATGCACTACGAATTACACTACGTCGCTCCTACTGGCGAGATACTTGACAAACAATACGGCAGTCAAGTCACATTAGATTTGTGTTCTCCGCCCCCTCAATTCCTTAACCGGGGCGGGTTTGGCAACCGCTACACATCGCTGTATTCAGCCAAGAAAAACAGCACCATCCTCCACTACTTAGACTACTCGCTCAACCAGCAGAGACTAATGCCCGCTTCTTCAAAAACACCTTACGAAGTCGAAGCCAGACAAATATTGTTAGAGCTTGGGCCAGTCTTTCTGGTCAACCTTCCCTTTTCTGACCAGGAATTTGAACATATCAGGGCATGCAAGAAGTGGCTCGTGCCTGAGTTTTATACGGTGGGTGGCACGACCCGAAAATTGGCTTTCAAGCCGGTCATCGCCCACGTGAACCAGCGCGCAAACAAGTACGAACTTCAAGGCTATGTCTGCGAAGTCAGCCATGGTCCGCTTACGTGCAAGGGCCAGCACAACCTTGTTTCATTTGTGAAGATCAAATCTGCTGCTCTGGGTAAGGACCAGTGGTTCTTATTCAATGACTTTTTGGTCATGCCCATACCGGAAGAGGAGGTGTTCAATATGTCGTACCTGTGGAAAAAGCCCGTTGTGGTTGTATACAGCAATACCGAGGATCCACGCAATCAGACATTTTCATATTTTGAAAGTCAGATCTTCCGCAGGCTATCGTCTCTCGATGATTCCATTTTATATAGGGATCACTTTGCGTACGGTATCAGACAAGGCTACAAAAAGGAATATGAGCTCTTGACGCGACAGGAAGCGCCCGAGATTGGTTCATTAGTTGCAATCGACGCAGAGTTTGTGTCTCTCAGACCAGAAGTCGCGGAGGTAAGCTATACTGGTTCCAGAAATTTGGTGAGGCCAACTCTTCTTTCACTCGCTAGGATATCGGCATTGCGTGGAAACCCTGGCTCGAAGCATGGAGTTCCGTTTATCGATGACTATATCATGCATTGCAAGCCCATCTACGATAATTTGACTATGTTTTCTGGCATAGAAAAAGGAGACCTAGATCCGACGATGTCAAACAAAACGCTCGTTACACTACAAACGGCTTACAGGAGACTCTGGCTTCTTTTAAACTTGGGCTGTGTCTTTGTTGGCCATGGGCTCAAGAGTGATTTCCGATGCATTAATTTACAGGTACCCAAGGCTCAAATCCGAGATACAATCGAGTTCTTCTACCTCCCAGATTTCAGGAGAAAGCTCAGCTTGAAATTTTTAGCCTACAGCGTCTTAAAAGAATCAGTGCAAACGAGAAATCACGATTCGATTGAGGACGCGCGCACAGCACTTCTCTTGTTTGAGAAGTATATGCAGCTCAAGGCTTCCGGAGACTTCGAGATTGCGTTGCGGCGAATCTACAGTGAGGGCCAACAATTACGATTCAGAGTGCCCGAGTGAAGGGACGGGATCCCCACACCGCCTCTGAGTAAAGTTCAAGCGAAAAAGCCAAAAAAATTGGTACCTGATTAGGCTGCAAATGAGAGTGAAGTCAACACCCGTGCATCTCGATTCGCTGGCCCGCCCCACAGTTTCTGGGCTGACGTGCTCACCTAAGCCTTAGCGGGAAGTGACATAAACCAGGCGTCTCAAGCGCTGGCAGAAAAAGACGTTCAACCATCAACTATAGGTGATCGATCTTCAGCAAAGTAAAAGGACAAGTTTATCAATCAGAGCATAGTCATCGCACATATAGAATTAGAAGAAAAAACCCTGCACACCATAGCTTTACAATTCAAAGAATACTATATATCGCCACGTGCCACACAAAATGTCTCAAACACCGCCGGATTCTGGCAAACAAATCACGAATAAAATGCTTGAACAGCTGAGGGAGTCGACGCCGAAAAATGTCGCGGACTACCTATCCTACAAGGCACAGGAAACGACAGAAGACCATATTGCTAAGCGCCAGGAGGAGTCACGACGGAAGTCCGCGAGCGAGGAACAAGAGCGTGAACAAGCAGCTCTGGGTTCAAAGACTGACTTGGGTGAGCCGAATGAGCCTTTTGTGGACCTGATCCGATCAAATCTGGCCGACTTGGAACCTGTCTCAGAACTCCTGCCCGACACGACGCAAGGCGGGCGTAATTCAACCGCCAGCAGAAAGCCAAGCTCGCGAAAACCAGCTCATACGCGGCTGCAGTCACATACCAAGGTCCTGACGCGACTGCAACTGTCTGCTAGCGGACACAAGCCACATTTGAGCCGGCTGAAATCGACCGATGGGATCACACCGAAAACACGCCCTGCCGTGCGCCGTAACGGCCGCTCGAATACGAAATTGAGCTCATTGAGCTCGCTTCAGCCGCTCACAAAGACCCTGCTGAACAGCCTGGTAAATCGCGCACTTGGAGCTCTCCAGCCGCTCACGAAAACCATGCTGCGAGAATCCATGAAGCTGCACGGTCTCCGAAAGACCGTTCTGAATGGGTCTTCGAAGGGCGTGCATGTGTTGGGGAAGACGGACCTGAGCCAGTCGATCAAGTCGGTCAAATCTAATAGCTCTATCAAAAGCTTGAACTTGCGTAATAAGTCCAACACGTCACTCAAGGGTCTCTCGACAAACACAGGAGTGACAGGACTAAAGACAAGCACAAAAAGGGGCAAAGCCATCTTGCTGTTGAACGAGGATGACACCTATAATGAATACGAGGACGTGAGTGAGGCATCCGAAAATGATGATGAAAGCAGAGAGAGGTTTCAGACTCAGGCTCCACTTGAAGATAAGGAGACAGGCCGGGATCCACCACCAACGACAGGTGACGAGATCGCGGCAAGTATGCGAAATTTGCCGGAGGAGCGTTTCGATTTGCCGCCGCTGGCGCCTCGAGAGCACTCTGCGCAATCTGTTTCCAGGCAGACTTCTCCTCCTTTTGTGAACAATGACTCACGGACAAACAGCACACAGAGTGCACAGAGTGCACAGAGCAATCAGACATACAATAACGATGAGCCAAACACGAACCTTTATGGCGGCTCATTCCTTCTCTCGCAATCCACCGGCATGACCCGCAAAATCGAGCCATCCACGGAAATGTTGGGGTTCGTGCCCAGCAATAGCAACTCGGTCGCTGGGAAGCTAGCGCTGGAACAAGCCAGCGGCATTGTTTTTAACCCGCAAGCCGAGGATGACTTACGCACGGAAGCGGAGCCAGCGGTCACGAAAACCACCGTCACTCAAGGATCATATCAGCCGAACCAGACAATCTTCAGCAACCTTCAGCGAAACGACTCCAAGTACTTATCGAATATCAAGCTGAAACGTCAGCTGGGTGTCACGAGCGCTACTGCGGCAGATGCAGAGATGAAAAAGGACTTTGCAGGGTTTCTCAACAGCCAGCTGGGCAACGGTCATAATATCGAAACACGTACGCAGCAGCGGCTCTGGCTCCAGCGAGAGAATTCGCTCTTGGACGTTTCTGCAAACATGGACATGAACCGTGTGGGCAATTTCTCGAACATGTCTTTGAACAAACTCATGTTCGCTCATAACTACAACAACAGTGGGTCAACAGCACGAGAAACACCCGGGTCCGTGCCGAATTGGGGTCAAAATCCAGAAGCGGGGTCTGCTGGCCGAGAGGCGCCTACCCCTGCACTCAGCGATAGCCCCGTTAGTGCTGCCAATATATTGCATTTCATCCAGAATGGCCAGCAAAACTCGATTCAGTCTCGAACTGAGTTCGAGCGGCTCAACAGGGAGTACGTGAACGTGCGTCGGCACCTTAATCCCGTGGCTGAGAGTCTAAATCGGGTGGAGAAGCTTGGTTACGGTAAGAAGGACTTGGAGATACAGAAAAAGAGTGACAAGAAGGCTACCTACGCGGCCACTAGCAATGCCAACTCGTTCAAGGAGTTTGCTCCGACGTGGGAGAAAAACGAGGGCGAATCTGTTCTTATGCTCAATAGGCTTTGGCTGGAGGCGCTTCTTCTGTGCTCGTCATCAACTCTATCTACGCGCCTTCTTCAGCAGGAACTGCAGCATCTGTATCACCTGCAAAACCAGCGGCTTGGTGAATACGCTAATCAGAACAGCTCACAAGATCTCACGGGGACAAACCAAATGAAGCAACATCGACGGAATTTGGGTAATAGCGTGCCACGGTCGCCAGCCCCAACTACAAGGGCAGTCAAATTGGCATCAGCGCATACTGCACCCGATCAGTCCTCTCGGCAGCGGTGATCGTGACAGGATACCCTCGATATGTCTATCGGAAACCCGTGTCTTTTCAAATAGCATGATGTGTATTCAAAAGAAAGTACACACATTCAAATATATATACATGTGCAGAGACCGAAGTCATGTGGTGTGACGGCAGCCAGAATGTGTTTCGTGGCCAGGGAATTTGTGTGGAACATCGATCGGGAAGATAATCTTGAAGGTTTCATACGCCGACAGGACTTTAACACTGAAGTATGCACATGGCGAAATATACTAGTATGAACCTCGCGTGGCCACGATAACCGTGATGTAAAACGCTCAACCCTGTCTCTGCTTGTGTTTGCCGTTGGACTTGCAGTAGACATACACCTTACCCTTTCTTCTCACCATGTAACAATCCTTGCAAAACTTCTTCACCGATGTTCTCACTTTGAAAGTTCTCACGGACATTTGTAGCTGCGTCGTCGAGGCAAATACAGAGTTTTTGATCACCATGGAAGGCGCTGCAGCACGAAGGCCCGAAAGCGCACGAGTGAACGGAGACACTATGCCAAACATGATTTGTGGGGAGATATAAGCAAGTGATCTATTTCTGAAAAAAGGTTAACAGGTATATGCGCAGTATGCAGGACCAATGAATCAGGCCTTAGGCTAAGATCATAGAATTGACTATTGGGAAAGTTCGAGTCACGTACGTATTTGCTATACAAATTTCGTTGTTCTCTAATTGGACCTTTTTATTAGTTAAGTATTTTTTTTGGTGATCTGATTGTAACTTTGGTGTATTCCGGTGGACCAGAAGGTGCGTTCGCAGGTTTCGAAGTTAAACGGCAAAGACAAACAAAGCCCTGGCGTTTGATTCATAATTTTATGATTTTTCGTCTCGAGGACAGGAAAGAGTCCGGAGATCTCATCAAATTACGATTCCCGCATGGAAACATCAATATTATTGCTTTAAAGGCAATCATGATAGCCACTATACATAGGGATAAGTCAAAACTCGAATCATTGGACGACTTGTACACCATGGCTTATTCAAATCTCGAAACGACGATTCAAACAGGCTTAGAAAGGGACAAATGCTTTTTCCCGATTATTGCCCTTTGGAATCTACGACTGGCAAACACCAAAAAATATGTCAAACGTATTAGCATTACTATGGAGAAATGAGAGGGAAAACCGGCTGGACGCTTAGTGTCTCTTCGACTCAGCAATGATCTTGTTCATCTCCTCAACCTTTCTCAAGGCTCTCTTGTGGGTGCCCAATCTCTTCTTGGCCAACTTCTTGGCACGCTTCTCGCTGGCGTTTCTGAGCAACTCAATCAATCTTCTCTCGTATGGAGCCAAGCCAGAGACCTCAGAGACAATGCTTCTCACGAAAGCAGCTCTGTTGGAAAGAGCTCCCTTCTTACGGGAAAGTCTTGGCACAACCTCCTTCTGGGTGGTTTTGTGACCCTTGTTCAAACCGACAGCGATACCTGGTTGTTAGTATTATGTTGATGGATATGATTGTGGTTGCTTTTCGTGTGGATTCATGGAGGGAAGGTCACATGATACGGATAAAGAAGGGGTTTTTCTAAAGGGTTGTTTAAATTTGCGATTGATTCAATCTGATTTTTGAACCATTTTTCATCATCCATCCCAGGAATAGGTGCCTGAGATATGTGATGTAGTGTGGACATATTCCATGGAATAGAAACTTTTTCTTTTGACTCGAATTAGCTCACCCAAAAGAAGGTCCATAAGAATACCACGAAAGCGTCGTTCGCTTCCAGCTCTTCATTCATGATGATTATGACGGCCCACTTTTACTCCACATCGGTTCCGTTGACGGTGGTGGACACATACCAGTTGTAGCCATTTTTATGTATAGTTAACAAGAAGAGGTGAGAAGATTTGGCTATGAAAATTTTTCTGTGAGACAGAGACGCTCGCCTGCAGAGGACTGAGGTGAGATTAGGCAGTAAAATGCAGGACGACACGTGACTAGGTCATGTGCGCATTGCTTGACGATTTTGGTCATTCATTCGGTCAGTTCTTGGTGTACGGATCTGGCCGCCGCGTTGGCCATCAGCGCCGCGATAAATTGCCTGGCACGTGACTGAGTCTTGATCACGTGTGCATGTGACTGTCTTTTCTCCCGATTCAACATATGCAATTCTAGTAGGTGGCGTCATAAGAATTGCAAATATTCTTGCTGGGAGAGGTCAATTTTGATAAAATTGAACGCAAAAGCTTACTTAAGTGTTTGGGTAACTGACAATCGCATGCCATTGCTGAAAGTGTAGCGACCTCGATATCATCGGAATGCTGTCATGCGTGTATCGGAAACTATTACCCAGGTTGGTTCACTCATTTACTTCGAGGAATTGATAAAAGAAGAATTCCCTATTGAGATCGCGCTTTTCAATGGAGCTTGTTTCATACTAGTCTTTTGGATGCGCCGAATTGTCTAGATGTGTCGACAAGTTACTTGTCTTTATAAAGCGCACTTTCCCACTCTCGAACGCTCAGAGTACCCTTGAAAGCCATCCATTTGTTCGAGTACACAAGTAGCTGGAAATGTCGTTATTGTAACACGAACCGTTACAGCTGATAAAATAAAAGAGATGAATTCATTAAACAAAAAATATTGCAGGTTCGTGACGCTACCTCGTTCCACAAGATTTGCAGCCAGGTGGTCGAGAGCGAATGAATAAGCGTTTCTTCGCTACGATAATTTGTACTAGAAAGACCACGACAAGAAAGCGAGGGCAAGAGTTTTCGGTGAACATTAAATTTTGTTTCTCTAGGATCCTACAAATGCTAATGGAAAGTGTGGGTTGATCTGATACCTTCCCATGCTCATAGATTAGGATTCGCAAAGTAGTAACATGGTCAGGTGCCAGTAGACAGCTGATTTGCCAAAGCGATGATAATTCTGCTTTTTGTTTATCATTATATCATTCTTTTGTGACCACGTGTACCGCTACTGGTCACTGGTTTACACTTATGTTGGGTTTTTCAAAAGACTGTATGCCTCGTTGTTTCTTTAATCTCGCACCTGAGACTTGTGAAGGATGCCTACAGGCGTTGAGGAATAAACTGACACCATCGTCATTGGCGTCTCATGCTGATCAGACTTTATGAGTTACATTAGACATACAAATAGGTATTGCTTCATTGCGAAAAGTTACTCTAGTTCTCGTTTGTCATGACAGTCTCATCACACCGGCACTTACTTCGGCAATTCCGAGGCAAACATTTAAATACTCACGTTTTTGCAAGTTTTAGGGTATACATTTCCAGCACATTCATTCTTCTCCCCCGACGTATGAGCCAATTTATCGCGAAATAATCATGAACAAATTTCTCGTGTCATAGTCTTTTTCCTCAATTGCTCACCAAACTATGTGGCTTCCAGGAACTCATGCTTTGTTATGCACCGCCAAAGTTCTCTTTTCCGTATATTCGTCTATTTACAGGATTGTGACAGGAGAAAAGTCGAAGTCGTAGTGCTCCAACTTCTGCACGAGTTCCTCGGTGGTCAACACACTGTGCTCACGGAGAAACTTGTCGTATGCAATTGGTTCGTAGTTGTCACGATACACAAACGGATACAAATGCTGCAAGAGCTTGTTTCTTCCAACAACAATCCGTTTACCTGTCTGCAGCACGTGATACACAGGCTTGGGGCTACCCTCAGATTGCTCGGCCAAGGTTTTAGCCTTGATCACGTCGTACTTCAATCTCCACCCTTTCAAGCCCATGGTCTTCTCTCTAGCAGGCTTGTCCTTCAACAAATAGTTATCAAGTCCACCTGCTTTTGTCACGGTACGTAACAAGCGTGTCAGTACACGTGTAGAGATCTGTTTGTTCAATGCTTCCGACCAGAGCTTGGCTCTTACTACGTTGGGCAAATGCGCCCGCAAGTTCTTGTTACCTGACTCAGAACAGGTCTTCAGCCGTTTGCGCTGCATGCCACCATACAACCCGCGGTTTTGCCTTTTGAAAAACATCGCTTCGTACTTGTACTCCGGATACAATTTCTTCTGCTGAGGAATCGGTTTCACAGGAATGGCGTCGCCTGCTTTATATATCGTAGTATCAATTGGCCTCGCGTACTTTGTGATCTTGAAATACTTTTCCCTGAGACTAGGCACGCCCAGGCTGAAGCCCCTCACGCCAAGAGGATTTCCCATGGCAGGCACGGCCGCCGAAAGTGACCGGAGAAAATTCATCTGTGTGTCGTTGTCTGGCCTAGAATAGGTTTGGTTTGATCTCTGCCAATTTTTTCGTTCGTTACTACTCGCGGTCACGTGACCACTGGAGTTTGCTGGTGTGCTAGGTGCTATAGTCCAAGCTTGAGAGATGCCTCTCCAGAAATAAGGCTATATGTCTTGTCGTGTGAAGATCGTTGATTGTACTATAGCTGCATAAGAGTTTTGATGACTATCTTCGAGAAATGTGGATCGTATTCCACATGCCGAAGTGCATACGCAGGATGAGCCAAAGAGTTTTGGAGCATAAATTACACAACTACCTGGTAAACGACAGGATCAATTATAAAACAGTTCACCCAATCTTAAATATTATATGTTTTGTAAACGATTTTTGTTTACGCAAGTTGTCATGCTATTGCTGGCGAAAACAGACCGCCATATATGCCAGCAGGAGAGTCAGCCAGTCAGTCGAAAACAAATAAAAAAAAAGCATAAATCATGTGTTCGTGACTCCAGATCGCTCATTGAGATAATTTACATCCCATACACCTGAAACATGGTTCAGCTACATCTCTCTGGAGAAGATTGCCATGATGATACATACGCTCAAATAATCTCATGGCGATATCAAAGGAGGGGATCAAAGGACATCAAGAAGTACTTGCTCAGTATTGGATGCGCGAAGTATTCAACACACTCATGTGTTTTCCGTTTGCTAGATACTCACTAAAGAGAATTTAATACGATTTGCTTTGAAATTTGGGTAATTTATTGCGTTGGCAACTCTCAGCGAACGCTGGACGCCCGAATAATATTTACGAGCGGTGGCGTGCATATAACGCGCGGACGGCGTGCTTCTTGTTTTTGAATCAGTGGGTATTGCGCATAACGTTGCCGAATCTGGCGAGGGGTCTGTCGGCTGCAGATTGCCCGCTGGTCCAGTGTGGCGAAGTATTCCAGACACCCAATTTTTTTTGAATTGATCAGAAAGAATGTCAATAAGTAAGTTGCTTTGTTTGAAAATAATGAAGAGCCGACAGCATGCCCAAGCCCATTACTGAAGCGCGATGCTCTAAAACTTTGGTTCTTGTTGACTGATTGACGGCAGTTAGTCCAGTTGCTCGTCTAACTGCCCTTGCATCATAATGAATCGGGCTATACTCCACAAATAGATTGAGAGGGTCGATTCATGCCAATAAAGATATGAGAAATAACTTGCGGCAACTGTGATAAAATTGCAATATCGATAAAGACGCCTTGAAATTCAAGAAAGCGGTCAATGGGGCTGACTCGGCTCAGCATGGCCAGCCACGCGCATATTCACTAGTACACCAGTCAACGAGTCCGTATCTGCGATCCATAACTAATTTTCGATAGGAGCCATATCATCGAGAAGGTTGAGATGATTTTTTTCTCTAGCAATAACCCAAAATTGCGGACATGTGCATGATCACGGCAAGATTGATAATATGCCTTGAGCTGCTGCTGCACGGAAGTTGTCTCTCCAACGGTACCCTTATCGGTTTGCGCGCAGCTCGGGATTCTCGCATTGTTTTGAGCGATTTCCTATCTGGACCCACCGCGGACAAATGGGGCCCCTCAAAAGCATACCCTATTCAGATCCTCTCTTAATATTTCAGTAAAGCGCTGAAATATTTGAGGGCTAACATGAAAAAGAGTCCGTTTTTTTTCTTTTTCGCTACACTCTCTTCATAAATTTGAATTCGCTTTCTGTATTATTGCATGCGCCGCTCTGGGAGATGCTGCATGCAGGAAGAAAAATCCTGTCCACACTCTGGGATAGGTTCTCATCTCACCCGCTTCCGCCCCATCTGCATCAACGTCTCCAAATACTCTTTCTCTACCAAAAAAGTGTGGAGACACAACTTTGAACGCCGCTAGAATTGAATGAATAAGAGTTCTCAAGACGATCTTTTTCTTGAACTATCTCCATTCTTCATATTTATCGGTATCAACCGCTTGCATAGTGCATTATAAGGACATTACCAGCCGCTCCCGCCCTCAGCATATTAGAGTGACCCAAACACGAAAAAAGACACCATCAAACTGCTCCTAACAGGTTCAAATTGGCTACAAAAGGCATCCAATAATAATATTGAAAACGTTTAATCACAAATTTGTTCATGAGTGACTTTGCCAAACTGATCTTTGGGCTCGGCTCGCATAAGAAGGACCAGCTGCCAGTAAGTGAGGCCGAATCGTGCTCCACGGTCAATTCACAGGACCACAAACGACCAAACATTGCGGGGAATGCCGCGCAGCTGGCTGCACTGATCAAGCTCTTGCCGAAACGGCTTGCGCTGACGCCAACCACGGCCGTTCTGGACCAGCTGATGGCATATGGGACAACGACGCCGTGCCATAACAATTATCAACAAAACCTGGGCGAATCCGGCACAAACACGGGCGCACAGGCACACGGCGCGTTCTTGCACGATTTGCAGCCATACTACTCGAACCAGGGCATCTCGGGCCCGGAAATGCACCATGTAGATGCCTATTACCCGGAGCCCAAGGCAGGGCCCGCAATGCGCGACAACAATAGAGAAAAACTGCCCTCGATGGGTGTCTCCTCGTCACAGTCGTCGGGCTCGTCAACGCAGCCGGTGATCATCACCACGGATGAAAAGGGTCATACGACAAACGCCAATCTGTCCTCACAGCCCAAAGGCAAGTTGAAGGTGAGCATTATTTCCGCTCGCGACTTGCTCGTGCTGGACTTTTCGCAGCCGTACGTCGTGCTGACATACGAGAGCTCGGAATTTGTGAATAACGCGACGCCGCTGCTCGGAAAGTCCCCTTTTCCCCGCCACGGCATGCCCATGGACCAGACGAAACGTCCTGCGGCGTTTCAGAGGCAAGCGCTGCAGTTGAACATCGCCGAGGGCAATGCAAACCCGCTCTGGAACCACGAGGCTGTGTTCGACGTGGTGGGCACGAAATCCGAGCTCGAAATATCCGTTTATGACGCGGCGAAAGACGATGCGTTTTTGGGTCAGATTCGCATCTCGCCCGACACGGACTCGGCTGCGTCTGAAGTGCCCAGCGCGGTGCAGTGGTACCCGTTGCGCTCCCGTGTGGTGGGAGAGCGTGTCACGGGGTCTTTACAGATCAAGTGGCAGTTTACTTATAACGACCTGAAGAAAGCGTACGGCCCTGACGATTTCGATGTTTTGCGCTTACTCGGCAAGGGTACGTTTGGACAGGTGTATCAAGTACGCAACAAGGAGAACGGGCGTATATACGCGATGAAAATTTTATCGAAAAAACTCATTGTCAAGAAGAAGGAGATCGCCCACACCATTGGTGAGCGCAACATCTTGGTGCGCACCTCCGCGGCGGCGTCGCCGTTCATTGTCGGGCTCAAATTATCGTTCCAGACTGTTTTGGACTTGTATTTGGTCACGGACTACATGTCGGGTGGTGAGTTGTTCTGGCACCTCCAAAAAGAGGGCCGTTTCGGCGAGGAACGCGCAAAGTTTTACATTGCTGAGTTGGTGCTTGCTCTCGAGCATTTACATGACAACGACATTGTGTACCGTGATTTGAAGCCAGAAAACATCTTGTTAGACGCAAACGGACACATTGCGCTTTGTGATTTCGGCCTTTCAAAGGCTAATTTGAACAACGACGGCACCACGAACACGTTCTGTGGCACAACAGAGTATCTCGCGCCTGAGGTACTTCTTGACGAGAGCGGATACACGAAGATGGTTGATTTCTGGTCGTTGGGTGTTTTAATTTTTGAAATGTGTTGCGGTTGGTCTCCTTTTTACGCCGACAATACGCAACAAATGTACAAGAACATCGCGTTTGGCAAAGTCAGGTTTCCTAAGGAAGTGTTATCGCCTGAGGGCCGCTCGTTCGTCAAAGGCTTGCTTAATAGAAACCCCAAGCACCGGCTTGGTGCCATTAATGATGCTCGTGAATTGAAGGAGCACCCCTTTTTCCAGGATGTTGATTGGAAGCTTCTCCGCGCCAAGAACATTCCCCCACCGTTCAAGCCACACATAGCCAGCGAGACCGATACGTCAAACTTCGATCCCGAATTCACTAACGAGTCTACCTCTGTGCTCAAGAACAAATTCGATATGGGGCTGACACCGCTTTCACCTGGCATCCAGGCAAATTTCAAAGGCTTTACGTATGTGGATGCATCAGCGATGGATGACCATTTCAGCAAACTGCACAGGTACAACGCGTTTAAAAACCCAGCATCTTTCATCCCCGGAAACCCCAATCTCCCGCCCGACGATGAAGTTATCGAAGATCAGGAGGATGAAGAGGAGAAGGATGAGATGGACATCGACAATGAGCAGCACATGGAGAGCGAGGAGTTTGTTAATGGCCGTTTCGACCTTTGAGAGGCCGGAGGCGGTAACGAGAGTTAAAGTCGTGGCAAGGCCACGCAATGAAGAAAGAAGAGTTTCATGTTTTCATAGAAAGTGACGCCAATAACGGTGTGTATTATAGTATCACTACAGTATCAATATATTCATAATCAGAGAAGCATGGGTCAAAAATGCTATATCGTCGATTTACGATGATGAATGAAAGTAATAATTTGCAGCCTGGGAAGACATTTCAAGGCATGGACGGTAGGTATACGATCTTTGCGCTCGAATAACGAAAAAGTCGAGGCATGAGTGAACCAAGAAGTGGCCTACTATGGCCGGATTTCGGAACCAAGAAACAAACAAAAATGAAATGTACCCAAACAAAAAGAAGACAAAGAACACATTATTCCTTCCTCGTGACTCATGGTGATTCCAAGAATGTCTTAAAAACCAAAAAGACCATTTTGGTCGTGTGTAGACGAGAAATGTGAGCGACCTAATGTGGATTTCTGTGCGCTCGTTCTGGTAAACATGAACCTGCGCCGCGTCACGGGCCTAAAGAAACGCATATCTTCACAATACTACTTCCATACTCACAAAAACCCAAACAAGTTCTCGTTAGAGACAAGAAAAAAAACTAGCAGGATTAAGTCTTGTTGCTCCCGTCCAAGATATAAACACGCCATTGTCATATACAGGCTTTTTTCTGCCGTCAGTCATTCTTTTCTAATCGAAGTCTACAAGGCCTAACAAATGAGCTCGTCTAGACCCAAAAAAAGCGCTAAAACCCGCCCGGCGGCTCCAGAAGGCGGCCTGTTGCGGGCGCACAAGGAAGAGAAGTTCCAGCTTCATGATGAGGCCGATCTTGTCAATTTCAGAGCGGACGCGCTAACTCGATTCATCACCAACCAGGACCTCATGGACAACGTGACGCTGAAATTGATCCACACATCAAGGCTTGCGCCGCCAAGATCTTTTCCGGTGCATGAGGGGAAAAACAAGCTATATGAGGAGGACGCGACCGACGAGGCTATCATGGAGGCTGCAAAAAACATGACGCCTACCCAGTTATTTAGCGGTGACCTTCCGTTGATGAGAGCCAAGGAAAAATTGCTGGCACGCGAGCTAGCGGAACTGCATGAAGAACTAGAAAAGGTCATCAATACCAGTGTACTAAGTGAAAAGTCCAATTTCCAGAAAAGGGCAGTGAAAAGACTCGCTGACGCGCAATCACAATGCTCAGACGCAGAATCACTAGAACACCTCGAATCGGTGTTGGAACGCACGCTACAGGAGTATAAAGATAAGTTCAAGCACGAGTACACATTTGACGATCGATCCGTGAAGAAATACTCGCTTCCACTCGGCGAGTTGGATCCCGACGCCGACTTGAAACTCGCTCCTGCAGACTACAACCCACGGCTGATAATGTCGTTTGTCAACATCAAGGAGAAAGAAGAAGATCCAAATATGGCCGTGCCTCGTATACCTGGCCCTCATAGCGAAATGCTCGATTTGAGCAACGGCATGCCGATCGAACAGCGATACACGCTGTCGGAATATATTGCTGGAGGCCCCGACTACGATGATTTCGAAATGATGACGAGCGACAAAGTCGCCACTGAACAAAGCGACGAAATGCATTTTGACCCGCAATTGGCCACTCAGCAGATCCAGCTGGGCGAGGCAGGCGCCTCAAGCGAATTGGCCCAAAACCATAATATGCCAGGTACTGCACACACGGAGGCCACCCCAGCACAGGAGCTAGCGCCCATGAATAACGATGTGGACATGGACGATATCGACCAGTTTTTGGCGGACCCAGATGCGAACGATGGCATGGACGCGTTGATTGATTTCGACCAGCCAAACGATAATGGGGAAGGCCTGGCGTTTGAGAACCGTGAGGGGCATGCACAGATCGATGACGACCCGTTCAGTGTTGACTTCTTGCAGCTGATGGGTACTGACATGGCATAGACAAGTACTGTTTCGGGGGATCTGGCTGCAGCCTGCAGGTATTCAGTAGATAGTGACGGTTTATGCTGATCGTGTTCTAGAGAATCCATACATTGCTCAAATGCGCACTCAAAGATGTGTATAATGATCCTCGAGCACACCAGCGGTTTCTTTCCCGAAATCTTTCATTTCAGTTCATGGTTTTTTTTTGAATTCAAAAGCAGATCCTGAACGTTTGGAGACTACGCGACACAAGCATCAGTCGAGTAGATTTACGGGCCCTTGCCTGTATCAGTTCCCCGCAGTTTTCACGCACGAGAATTCTCATCGCGGCTAATTCACCTCGATATCATAATCATGATGAAGTTGGAAAGTTGACCGAAGTCATGCAAAGATGTAATCGAGATCTTGTCATTGGTTTTAAATGGTGGGGTATATGATGAAGCGATCGCGGCATAGGACAAAGAGACACTAGAATGGTTGATGAAGCTGGTCTTCCCGTTCGATGAATTGAAATTCTCCTAGTCGCTACGCGATATCCCCTCAAAATCAGGGCTCTTACCGGCTTTCATACATGGGAAGATGGAAGAAGGAAAAAGGAAAAAGAAAAAAAGCCCGACCATTGATCGATTTGAAAAAACGTTCCGTTCGCGTGGAAACAAAGATAAGCACTTGACCCGTTAAGACGTTCTGCGTTACGTGTTTCCAGATCGAAGTCTGTATGGGCATACGGACGCGTATAAACCTACTTATTGGGGTGGAGTTAGACTACGCGATATCAACACCACGATTGAGCATCTAAGGGGTTGGATCAACCCAGAAAGAGAAATTCCAAAATTTAAAACTGGCCAGGAATCTCAAACAAATTTGCGTGAGATCACAACAATATAGCCCATACAGTTTCACGTTTAGTTGGGATCGTGAAATGTCAACATGGCAGGGCCAATCTCGGCCCACGCATCTGTCACGGCACGGCATACGAGCGCGCGGCCCAAGGCCCCAAACGGAGATTCGGCCCGGAGATAATGAGCAGACCCGAGGCCGCCAGGGCAATGCATTCCGCCAACCCGTGGCCAAAATCTTAAAAGTAAGGCTATTTCCGTATTAATAAATACACGAAAAACACCACTATATATTTTTCGAATCGAAAAACCCACAAATATTCCTCTTTTCATGGATCTCTTAAGTACATGCAACCAGCTGTCACTGGCACCGGAGGCCCGCGACGATCCTGCGTCTGCCTGCCTGCGAGCGAGAGAGGCCCCGGCGGCGCAACAGCCAACCGCGCCTGGCCCTGCACCAATTCTGTATACCATCAGTAACCCCACGACAACACAACCAAAAGTCCATCTAAATAGACTCATGGATCTGCACGAGCCCCGCCCCGCCCGGCGCGTCCAGCTCCAGCAGCAGCAACAGGCGCGCAGCCGCTTGAAGCACCAGAAGCTCCGCGCCAGCTTCATTGGGTATACGATCGTGCTCGTGTTTTTAGCGCTACTCCAATGCATCGGCATCTACCTCTTCACAAAAGGGTTTCTCTTGTCGCGACAGGTACTCCCCGATATCGCCCGCTGCAGTCCCGACACGTGTTTTGCGACGCCGAAATTCGACCGTGCCGTGGTGTTGGTGGTGGACGCGTTGCGGTTTGATTTCGCCGTGCCCGTGGATCCAGCGCACGCTTTGCATGACGAATACTGCCACAATCACTTCAGTGTGTTGTACGAGCTTGCACAGAAGCACCCAGAGAATGCCGTGCTCCTCAAGTTCCTCGCAGACCCGCCGACGACGACTTTGCAGCGGCTAAAGGGCTTGACCACGGGGCTGTTGCCCACGTTCATAGATGCAGGCCTGAACTTCAACGGCGACGCCATCAGCGAGGACAACTGGGTGTTGCAGTTGCACAAGCACAACCGCACGCTTGCATTTATGGGCGACGACACCTGGACCGCGTTGTTTGACCTGTACATCTGCCCGCGGTTGAACTTCCCCTATGAGTCTCTAAATGTATGGGATCTACACACTGTTGACGACGGCGTGGCCAGCCACTTGTTCCCGCTCTTGCCGCTGCATGACTGGGACGTGCTCGTGGGCCATTTCCTTGGCGTGGACCACGCGGGCCACCGCTATGGGCCCAGTCACCGTGCCATGCAGGACAAGCTCCGCCAGATGGACTCAGTGGTGCGCAAAACGATCGACAGTCTCGATGATAACACCTTGCTTGTGGTTATGGGCGACCACGGCATGGACCGGACGGGTAATCATGGCGGCGAGAGCAAGGACGAGCTCGAGAGCACGCTTTTCTTTTATACCAAGGCCAAGAACGCGAATTTTGCGCCTCAGAAACTCGCCTACGACACAGCAGACTTGGGCGCAAACTACCGCGCCGTAAATCAAATCGACTTGGTGCCGACGATCTCGCTTTTGCTCGGGTTGCCGGTCCCGTACAACAACCTTGGGTTCCCTATCGATGAGGTGTTTGGCCCCGACATGGCCCGCGCAAGCAGGTACACGATAAACCAGCTCGCGCGGTACAGAGACAGTTCCAAGGAGGTGCAAACGTCCGACAACAAATTTGAGATCAAAGCCGACCCGAAAGACCCCGCTGCATACGTCATGGAGGCGAGACAGGCACAACAAGCGTTTCTCGAACACTGCAAATCGCTCTGGGCACGCTTCGATCTTGTCCAGATCAGCTTGGGTATCGCAGTTTTGCTCTTGGCGCTCTCGGTTGTGACCACATATTCGCGTCTGATACCATCGGTGCGTGTGCTGACCATGTCGTTTGAGTTTATCGGATCCATCATCGCCATGTCACTTCTCGGCTTGGTGCTCAGCTTATCGATCCAATTCGTGTTGCGTCCCGCGGCAGTCAGCTTGAAAACGTGCCTTTTGTGCGGCGCCGCGTTGGGCATCACCATCGGCTTTTGGGCGCCGATTATGGACCGCTTCAGCATCCTGTGGCTATGGCATCAGATGGTCGATTTCTTTGTCTACAACTTCAACATGTGGTCTTTGATCAGCTTGGTGTTTGTGGCGCTCCATTGCTTGATCTTCGCGTCAAACTCGTTCGTGGTGTGGGAGGACAAGATGGTGAACTATTTTGTGGCCACATTTGGCTTCTGCTGCCTCTACGGGGCCGCAGTGTGCACTAAACCCAAAAATGAGAAGATCTTGGGTATTATGCATGCTGTCACGTTTATCGTGCTCACGCGGCTCGTTTCTACAATTAACTTGTGTCGAGAAGAACAGTCACCATATTGCATTCCGACATTCAAAACCACCAGGTGGAGTGTGGTGTTACTCTACGTGGCCGCTTTGGTGCTTCCTAAGATCGTGAAGTCTTTCTACACTCTCCTGTCGTCATATCACTCTGCGGCGCCGTTGTGGATCGAATCTGGCTTGACATCCATGATGCTCATGAACGCCGCCTACTGGTCCTTAGAGTTGTTCGAGAATGACCCCTTTTTCCAAACCCATCTCGGAACTTTTGTGCAGACGAGTCTTCTCAAATCATTTAAGTTGGCCATTGCACGGATTGTGCTTTTCACAACGCTTGTGCTCGCTAATTTCAGCTGGTCGCGTGGCCCACTATGTGTCAAGATCGAGTTTTCACAGGCAGAACCCGACGCCCAACCGAATGTCGAGGACAATCCCGATCTGCCTAACAAGCAACCCTCGGCCACAATTCTAGGGTATGGGAATGTCTATGGCTCGTCATACTTCTTACTCATATTGAACGTGACTGTGGCAGTACTTTTAGTTACCAAACCTGTGGGCGCGCTTTCTCTCTGCATTTTGGTGGTACAGATATTGACACTTTTGGAACTTTACGACCTTCTTGACCTCCGACGCAACTTGATCGCACCGGTGGTTTTTGGCCTCTTAGGCTACCAGCATTTCTTTAGCACAGGCCACCAGGCCACGATCCCATCTATTCAGTGGGAGGTGGGATTCATGACCACACAAACAATCTTTTTTCCTTTCACGCATTTAAACATCTTTCTCAATACTTTCGGCTCGTTTTTGATAGTGTGTCTCGCGATCCCACTCATCACGTTGTGGAAAGTCCCGCCCTCCGCAAAACCTATCACGGTGCTCTCACAAGTCGTGACAAATGTGACCACTATGCTCACATATCAAATTTTCACTAGCAGCATGAGTTTCATCTTCGCGGCAAATTTCAGAAGACACTTGATGGTGTGGAAAATATTCGCCCCACGCTTCATGTTGAGTGCACTCTTATTGATTGTGCTCAATCTCACTTTAATCTTGGTCACTACGTGGTTCGCTACGGGCAGAGTCTTGACGCAGGTCAACAGAATTTTTGGGAAATAAACTAGACTACATAGAAGCGGTGAGATAAGTCTCACTCAGAATACAATATTGTAATAGCACCGGATAAGGTGAGGCTCTGATCTGGCATGTTTGTATCGAGCAAGCTGGCGATCGTTGCTTGTGCATTTTTCGGTAGAAAGAATTCATTGTAAGCTAATCTTCTACTTGATTTCTTTGATTCGAAAGTGACTTGCTTGAGGAAAACAAATCAACAGTCGTCAGCTTTAGTCGTCAAGGCTTGCGATGTGATATAATGAAGCACGTTAAAACCAGTGTCTAACACAGGAGAGCCGAAACGCGCTTTGCCCACTTTTTTTTCGTACTTTTGACTAAGATAAGTACAAGTATGGGCCAGGTGTTTTCGTCAAACGCATCAATGTTGACTTCATTCAAGAGAGAAAATATTTATCACACCGTAGGACGCTATAAATGGATTGTGGCGGATACCCAGAAATTCGCAAAGATTGTACAACTCATAGAAAAAAATTGGTAAAAGATCGCCAATTCATTTCAGGCACTCTTTTATGAGACTAGCTCCCATCTCGGTAACTAACGACATTTCAAAATCCCCTCTCCAATCAAAATTACTTAGACATCTTTCGTGGAAGAAAAAAACAATTCCGGTACGGGGAATTGAACCCCGATCTCGACGGTGAGAGCGTCGTGTGCTAACCATTACACCATACCGGAGAACCTGAAACTTTTTTCTTTTGCCAGTATATGACCTAGTGATCAAAATTGCGAGCGTAAGAATTGGTCTTTTTTCAATACTTAGCCAAAGCCTTAATAGCTGCTTGCTTTTTGTGGTAATATGTGAAGAACTATTCTTTAATAGAAGGGAAAGTGTGACCTGAGATTGCATCCAAGTTAGGGTGTGTTATTCATATAGTGTAATGCTTGCTTCCTCTTTGTAACTAATGATTAGTCTGTGGATCAAGGGCAGGTCCCCACACATTTGTTCATAGTACATTGTTGTGGCGTGTCAGGTTCTCCATATCTGACAGAGTCTGAACTGGGTCACGTTGAATGCGACATAGCCCCTTTTTTTTTTTTTTTAAAGATATATCACATTATAGGACGCTCTCGCTAAAGTATGACAGGCACACCCAAACAAGCGCAAAAACTATACAACATATAGAAAAAACCTATAATAGATCGCAACATTGGACACTGATCTGAGACATTGAGCTGAGCGAGGATAAATCTGCGCTACGTATACCGGTGGTTTTGATCTGGATGACTCCTGGTCCATCGAGGGACTCGATCGAGCGAGTCAGCGAAAAGGACGAGGAAGAATATTACCAGTCGGTAGGGCGGCGTCGATGAGACTGACTCGTTCGAAAAAGGATACACAGACAGACGCCACCAGGGCGGTCACAAAGGCTTTGGTCTCATTTTTACTTTTGTTTTTTATAAAAAGACCAAAAAACTGGCTGCATTCGAGTACGACCTTCATGTTAGGTTCGTCATACTTAACAGATGCTTATCACCACATTTCATTTCAAAAAAAAAAAAACACTATCCTAAAAAAAAAAAATCCTAAAAGGCTCGCGTGTGCAAGTTTAGAGCGAGTGTTTTGGGGGTAAAACAGCCAAGAAGCATGCATAAAAGTATACGGTGGCTTAACATTATAAGTGTTTTTTTTTTTTTTTTCTTAAAGATATGTATAGGACACTCTCGTCCGAGTATGACAGGCACACCCAAACAAGCGCAAAAACTATACAACATATAGAAAAAACCTATAATAGATCGCAACTTCACCCAAGGCATCGTTTGGCGACACGAGGTCCCTCATCGGAAATGAATCCGCTTTGGAACCTCTACCCAAAATGAACTCAACTAACCAGTTGTGACTGTGCATATGGCGGGGAATAAGTTAACAAAAAAGATTGCAACACCGTAATTTCGCATATGGTCTCCCACTACACTACTCAGTAAGGCTCTGCGAAGTTTAACTAACGTTGATCGGACGGGAAACAGTGCTTTCTTCGCGAAATGGTCGCAACCGTCAATTGCTCTTGTGGGTAAGTTAGATCAAATAAAATGAAAATAAACGTTTTTGCTATAGCCAGGATGCTCCGCATACAGCGGCTATGGTACCTAAGAAAATATTGTGCTTGGGAGAGTCAGGGAAGTCCATTACCCAGTGTTCTAACCGGACGTATGCAGGTTTTTCGTCTATAAGTATATAAATTTTTGACCGTATAACCGCAATGCAATTTGTCCATCTGCGCTCCAAACAAAACATCACCGCAACAGCCTTGTTGTAAACACCAACCTTCCCATGCTGCAGGCAAATACAACGTCTGGTGAGGATTATATGCGTTGTTGACAGTGTACTCCAAATTATTTGCACACTGCAATATGCTTTCATGTTCATGGCAAACACCACCGTCAAAGTCACCATACCAAGAGTACGTAGTCTTGGCTCTATGAACGGCCATCGGTCCCGGCTAGAGGTAGTGTGGTATGTTCATTATCCTTAATGCAATTATGGTCTGGCCACACTTGTGCTATTGACAACCTCGTGTTAGGGTTACCCACCTGGTATGCGTTAAATGACAGGAAGTAGTTGACCCAAAAGCTTGACGACTTTTGAAAAGAAGTAGGAAAGCTGTGCACCATTTCCACTCTCTTCAATAAGATAACCTGGTTACTATCGTAATTTTTGCCGAAAAGAAAGGATCATTATAAGCAGGTCTCACTGTACCCTCATCTGTAGATGCACATGTGGCAATCAGGATAGTACCCAATTGAAATATAACATTAGTCAATAATTTCATGATAGAAACCTTTGTTGAATATTGATAAAAAGAACTACAGTAGACTAAAATAACCGCAGGCCTTCCTAACATAATTCAACAAAGGCCTTTTTTGAATATTAGGGCAAGCGTCACTTCTGGATTGCATATTACTTTATTGGCTATTTGATGATGTCGCGTGACGTGGGCTCATGCTCATGCGCGCGGCTTATCTCCAGGCTTCCATGAGTCAACTCCAGCACATCCCTAAGTTTTACCATAGTGCACCTGCAAAGCACAAATAAGACAAAACAAGACGTCACAAAAAGTATCAAAACAAAAACAAAAGCAAAACCATTCTCAAATATGTGCCGGTTTATGATTTATAAGGGCAAGCGGCGCATGATGCTCCTGGACCTCCTCACGCGGCCGGCGCACCTGATCATCAACCAGCTGTTTGACTCGCGGCTCCGGCTCGATATGAGGAACCCCATCAACGGCGACGGATTTGGCGTGGGCTACTATAGCGAGAACAAGGACGCGTGTGTATTCCGCGCCATCACTCCCGCGTGGAATAACGTGAATTTGAACTCGTTGCTGAGCTGCACGGAGCTGGGGCTCGTTTTTGCCCATGTCAGGGCGTCTACCCAGGGCGTTTTGGCCGAAACGAATTGCCACCCATTCCAGTACGGCAAGTTGTTGTTCATGCACAACGGCGGCATTCTGGCATTTGACAAGATCAAGCGCAAGCTTGTGATGCATCTCGAGGACCGTTTTTTCCTCTTTATACAGGGCTCCACTGACAGCGAATGCTGCTGTGCGTTATTTCTCGATACGCTCTTCAAAATGGGCTACGACCCGGACGATAAGGACGTACAGTACTCGCACACGGTGCTCCGCGAGGCACTTCTCCGCACGATCGAGCTCATCAAAAACTGGCAGGTAGAGCTCACAGATGAACCTTCCTTGATGAATTTTGCCGTTACCGATAGCGACTCGGTGGTGGTGTCGCGGTACATCACGCTGAAGACAGATGAGGCCGCATCGTTGCATTTTTCCACGGGGTCACGCTTTTTCGAGTACGAGCCCGGCTTGTTTAAGATGGAGCGGTTGAACCGGCTGCAAGACGTTATTTTCGTGGCCAGTGAGCCGCTCACGTTTGAGCGCGGTGACTGGACATGCGTTCCATCAAACACGGTCATTTCCATCACAAAAAGCAACACGGTTTTGATGCATCCGATCAAAGACGAGTTCTACGACGACACCATGGCTGAGCGGTCCTCGGGCTTTGCCATGAGCAAGGGCCTCATTGGCGGCGTTCCTCAAAAGAATGGCAAGAAGGATGTGGGAGAGAACGAGATGGAGACGCTCGTGTCTCATTTGCCTCCATTAGAGCGCGAGGGCAGACGGGTGTCTGAGGCCGCGGCGTGAGCGCCGGCGGCGGTTACTGTATCATGTGTATTAATGCCATAATTATGACTTCATTAGCGTAGTCTCGTTTCCGCTCCCACGTCATGGGATCATTGCTTGTTCTAATATATCTCACCGTTTCTAGTCTAAGAGCCTTGGCTGGCGGCTCTCGTCAATTTGTTCGCGCTCAGCTCGGCGGTAAACACCTCCGCTGAATCTTCATCGCTGTCAGAAGAACTGCTCAGCGAGTCCTCACTCAGGAGACCCTTCTCCTTGTCGTAGCCTTGCGGCTGGTCCGTGACAAGCATACCGTGCGCATCATACAACGAGTGCGGCTTCTTGTACGAGAGTCCGTCGTCATTTGGGTCAATGTAATCGTCGTCGTCGTCATCATCCTTCAACAACATGTAATCGTTTGTCTCATAATCGCGCTCACCTTCATTCTCGCTAAACTCTTTGGCCTTGTTCTTGAGAGAAGTCATAAACCCGCTCGACCCAGAGTTGGCGAGCTGCAGCGACATATAGCTAGCGAAATGGTCGTCGTCATCGTCCTCAGACTCGGAGTCATCGCTCGAGGTGAACTTGGCCGGCTTGTTGTCCTGTGCCTCCTTGTCCACCACGTCTATGTCCTCTGTGAATTCCTCTTCCTTGTCGTGGTCTTCATACCCACTTCCGATAAGATCGTGATCGATCGTTGGATCGAGATGCAAACTGGAATCAAGGTCCCCGTCTTCAATCAACTCACCCGCGCTTTCATCGAACGTGTTCGAACCTTCTTCCTCATCAACATCGCTGCCACCCAAAATCGCATTGTACTTTTTCCTTGTGTCATAAAGTACATGGCTAACGTAATCCTCCCAGATCTCGTCCTCAATCTTTTCGTCAATATACTCGCTCACAGTGGTGACGGGATAGAGTTGAATGAACTTGACGACTTCTTCCGCGATCAAAGTCAAATGACCCATGTAGCCCAATCTCAAGCCACCATTGGATTCCTCGTAGTCGTTGCAAAGTTTCTGACCTTCCGTGATGCGAACAGTGATCTTGCCCGAGTGGAAGATGTCGATGGCCAAGAACTTATTGAAGCCAATGTCCATTGATCCGTTCAATACCTGTTGAACGATATCGAATACAACGTTGTGAAGAAAGTTGTTCCAGGGGAAATTGAAGAACATCGACAAAATGTTGGAAATAATTTGTGTGTCATATAATGCAATCTTCAAGAAATCACCCACAACAGGGCTCTCTCTCATTTGTTCCTCTGTAAGGTTAGCATTCGCATGAACCTCTTCCTCTTCTTCCTCCTCGCCACTGTGATAGCTCAGTGCGTTTTCCTGTAGATTTCCATTGAACGAGTCGATTGTATCGTTGTAGTCACCGTCATCGTTTTGAGTGCGGCGTTTCGTTTCGTGCTCAAACTTTTTGACTATCTCCAGTTCCGCATCGAGGCTGGGCTTCAAATTCTCCGATGAAATCTCAATTGCCTCATTATACTTGAATCCCACAGGGTCAAGCTCCTTCATCTTCCGCCTGAGTTCATCGCGCACGCGCACGACGTCGAAGCCCTTGTTGTCGTTCAATAAAGCCATATTGGAGCAGTGTAGAAGCTCAGCAATGAGCTCGCAGATCTTGAAGCGCTCGAAGCCTAGAGGCTCGATCTCGCCAAACGTCGTTTTCAACTTATTGTTCTCATTGGCACGCATCAATAGCGCGTTGAAGTCGCCTATGCGTGCGCCGAACACGCGGAGCAAGTGACCCAAATAGATCGGGTCGCGGCCCGTGGGCGGGTGGCTCTCGAGCGTGATGTAAAGAACGGGGAGAATGTCGTAATCGGAGTTATTCTTGCGGATGATTTCGATAATGATTCCAACGCCATTGCCCAAGGAGTAGCCGCCCTGTAGCATGATCTCACAGAGCTGTGCCATGACATCGTGCGAGACCAACTCGCGGGTCAATTCGTTGGGCCCGATCGTCGAATTGTCTGTGGTGGAGTTGGCCAGGATTGTTATGAGCGCCTTGAGGAAGTCGGCGGCCGACAGTTGACGGGCCAACTGCACGTCGTTCTCTGCAGGAGTAAGGTCTTGAACCGTTTGCAATGCCTCGACAAGATTCGGGATCAAACGTTGGCCTTGGAGGAAGTCAATGATGCCCGTGGAGTTGTCTGGCTTGTCTGTCGAAATCAACTTGAGCAAGAAATCCATGAGTGGCGGGTTGGCTAGGTGGCGGGTGAACTTATCCACCAAATTGGGCTGGTGCTCAATGAGATACGTGACCATTTCCTCGCACTTCATGTCCAACAAATGTTCCATGATCTTCATGAAATACGTGGCCAAGTTGATCAGTAAAGGCGGCGCAAAATCAAGGATCGCCCATAACTTGTCGAGGTTCGCTGTCAGCTCCATCACCGTATCGGTGAGTGACCACACGTCTGCGCTCAAGATTTCTGCCGCCAACGTGGCGTAGCGCGTGCGACGTTCATCAAACGTCTCCTTCTCGTCGCCGCTCACATTCGAGTCTGGCATCTCGCTGTCGCTAGTATTAGCCGCGGACTTCTCATCGGAGTGATCGGGTTGTTCTGAATCATCAGTCTGGTCATCTTTTGCGTCGCTGCTTCTGGCCTCTTCGGTGGCCTCCGGGGCGTTATCATTGAGATTGAGCCGTTGCAAGCTCTCCTCAAGCTCGTCGCCCGTCAAGCTCTCCAGGATGAGCAAGTCCACAAGCAAATTGATTACGGTATCATCACGCAAAAACTCTAGCAACGGCGTGTTGTTCGACATCAATTCCTGGAGCAAGTCGCTCTCGTCCAAGAGCTTCAAGAGCGTCTCTGCAGCTGCTGACGCGTTTTTTTCCTCCTCGCCTGAAACCGAGTAGTTCTCGAGAATCGTGGAGATATTAGATAACGACGAAAAGCCGTTATTTAGCTTCCAGAAAGACGTCAGCATGACGCGGTTTTTGGATGTGGTATGGAATGGATTGGGGCCTTTGGGCTGTGCTTGAATAGCAATAGAAAACTAAGATCTCCGGGTTTCCGTAGGTCGAATTTGCACGAAAAACCGGGTTTCGGGCTATGCAGAAGTATTGACGGGTAGACTAGCGAACGCGGGCGGGTGTAGAAACGGGCCAAATGTAGATAATGCGTTTATTTTGTAAAAATAGAGTCCGTTGCAATTTCCCTTATTTTTTCAAAAGTATCACAGTTTGCCTCCGAAACTTGGTGTCGTGAAGGTTTCTTTCGGTTGCTTTGCTTAGATGGGCCAGCAAAAGAAACCTGGACAGTGTCTGCGCAAGAAAAGCTAGGATCGGAAGGGATAGATGGAAGAAAAAGAAAGCACAACCGGGATGCAGGGATGATAAGTATGCTGCAAAAATCGGCGTCTGCTTTGCAAGTATATAGCCTGGTGTGGTGGTGGGTTTGTGTCGTCCTCCAGCTCCGAACGTGCTCAAAGGCGATACTTCACTTTAACGTTTGGTTGGGCGATCCGGAGCGAATCTGTGCGTCCAGCGAGCGCGGAGGGTTTTTTTTTCTATGGTGCTTTTTTTTTTGGCGCGACACGAAGCCTGTCTTCGGAGAAGCGACCCTCGTCCCCGAACGTCTCTAGGGTGAGCGTTCTGGTATTATTACGAGGATGATATTAATTTAAAAAAGCGAAATTGAAATTTTGCATCAACGAAAATGAGAAAGTCCTTTTTTATTCTATTTTTATGACTTTGTTGTCTATTTAACGGGACCTATAATCACTGAATCGGTTCGCGGCTGGACCCTGAAGCTTGTATGTGGGGCGGATGTAAGAGCATTTGTAATCGCTTAGTGGGCCAGGAGAAGCTCGCTCGCTTGGGCACTAAGATTGGTGGCCATGTAAGTTGGGAACGGTGCGTGAGATCTGGCTACCATTGGAGCGCGGGATCTCATGACCTGGGAGGGGCCATTGTTTTTTTTCCATCCAGCCATTTTTTCGTACTACATTTTTTAGAAAAGTGTAGTTTCTTGGGCCAAATGAACTTTTGCAAAGTTTCTTTGTCTTTAACAAAGCTTACTTTCCATTAATGTTTCGAACCAGATTTTTGAAGGCATTAATTGTTTTGCTATGAAAGTCAATGTAAGAGGATTTCGCGGGTTTATCAGGAGAGTTCCCTCAGTTTCTTCAATTCGACCTCCCTCACTAGCCCCCATAAACCTGCCACAATCCCTACTGATTTAAAGGATATATGACAAATAATTTTGACGAATTGTAAATTTTATGCATTCGCCTATATCTTAGGTAAAATTGAATGCCCATCACCTTGGCTACATTGTTCGCTTAAACTTTGCCTCAACCAATTCTCTTGCAAATTGGGCCCCCACCTAATGCCTCGCTCGCGAACTTGGTGTGCAGGCCCACTCAAACGATCAAAATTTCTTCAGCTTTTACAATATCAGCATCTAAGTATAGTTCTCGAGCACACCACAATGTTGAGATCTATGTTTATGGGAGGCGTGAGAAACCTCTCGTTTTCGGCTCCGCTCAGGTCAACGGCAACTTTGGCCACTAAGACCGCTGCAAGCACAACACAGGCGCTTCCGGATTTGCGTGCTTTGAAGTTCGACTCAAATGGCTCGAAAGACTTGTATGCCATCTGCAAAATCCACAATATGCCATATTTGGTGACCAAGGGCGACAGGCTCATTTTGCCGTACAAAATCAAGGGATACAACGTTGGCGACGTGCTCAAGCTTGATCAGGTGGTGACGCTAGGCTCCAGAAACTTTACATATAACAATGCAAAGGGTATTCCCGAGAAAGCGTTTTCCTTGACGGCAACATTGGCCGAAATCACAAGAGAGCCGCTTTACCATGTGTACAAGAAGAAGCCCAGGTGCAGAAGGCTTAAGACGCTTGACGTCGAGCCGTACCAGACCCACTTGGTGATCAATGAGTTGAAGTTGAACTAGCATGTAAATAGATAATGTACAGTATTGGTAATTTGGAACCTTGAACATTCTCCCTGTATCGAGGCGAAAAACGGTTTTTAGCATCGATTTCCCGCACTTTGTGCTCCCGCAATAGAGTCAATTTGACTCACTACCTCTTCGCCATATCCTTTGTGGAGTTGCTCCTGATGATCTCGCTGAGTCTCGTCTGGCTGAACTGGAACCCGCTGTCGATCCTCATAAAGTCATGCTCTAGCAATTCCGCGGCGGTAGGCCTTTCGTTTGAGTCAATAGTGAAACACTTGTTTAAGAAATCCTTGGCTTCCTGACTCACATCTGCGGGAATTGGCGGCGCCAACTTGGTCTTCCCTAGTTTGTAAATAGCGCTGATGACCGCTTCATTGGACCATGGGCGTTGTCCCGCGAACATCTCGAGCATGACACAACCAAGAGACCAGATATCAACCTTCGCGCTGTAGCCTTGCTTTTTGTCCTCAACCATACTATGTATGACTTCCGGTGCCATCCAAAAGACAGTTCCCTGCATCGACATCTCTGCATTGTTGCTGTAGATGTCCTGCGAACGTTTGGATATACCAAAGTCAGAAATCTTGCATACACCGTCAATTTCAAGAAGAAGATTGTCGGCTTTCAAATCTCGATGAAGAATGCCGTTCTCGTGGAGGTACTTCAAACCCTCGAGAACCTGCCTTGTTATAAATTTCACCAAAGGCTCATCGAACTTTCCATATGTTTTGAGACAGGAGGAAACAGAGCCGCCGGCGACATATTCCAAGAACAAGCTGAAAGTCTGCTTGCTTTGCTCAAAACCCAAGTATTGAACAATATTTATATGATCCAAGTCTTTCATTGTTTCCACTTCTTTGTGAAATGCATTGATTCCCTCAGAAGATTTTGCGTTCTCCCTCACATTGACCTGCTTTACCGCCAACATCTCACCGGTTGTGACATTAAGGGCCAAGAAGACGGAACCAAACGAGCCACGGCCGATAAGTTCACCTTTAACCCATGCAAATTCTTCATATGCTTTATTCGCTCCTTTCCGAATCCTGCCCACAAACCCCTTTTCGATATCATCTGAGGTGACTTCCACCACCTTTTGGCCCCATAATTTAGTGTTCGTTCTAGTGAGCGCCATTTGGCCGACGGTAATATTCCTACGAGCAGGCCTTCCTGGCATTGCATCCTTCACAGCTCTTTGACTCGCCAAACGCTTCTTATGCGCCTCATTAGCCACCGCTCTGATAGTCTTCATCCGGCGGCGAAGTCGGGGCCCATCGCCATAGAATACTTGATCGTCCATTTCCTTTTCGGGATGTACAGGGGAGATGTTCGCATTGGAGAATGTTCTTGAAATCGATGGTTTCCGTGTTGACGCTCTTGTATCATGACCTATGCTGCTCACACTGGGCGATTCTGGGTAGGCATCGATGATAGGCTTGTCTAATATGGTGTTGGGGAAGTACCTCTCAAGATTGCCGTACACCTCGTCGACAGAAGGCCTCATTGTCATGCTGTCCGATTCATTAAGCGAATCATTGACACTTGCATTTGATACGAGGGACTGTCGTTCAGAGGAAATATCTGCTTTCAGTGAGGCCTTGGAAGCACCAGCAAGAGGTTTGAAAAAAACATCGTCGTCATCATCGTCAGTTTCATCTTTATGATCGGATAGTTCAAGACTAGGGGCATCGCTGAAGTCAAAAGTTTTGGTCTCGCCTTGCAACCCCGAAGCGCTCAAATTGGAGCTACCAAACGAGTCAAAGCTATCATTTGATTGATGATAGTTACTCGAAGAAATAGTGTTTGTGCTCTTTTTCACTTTGAGAGAATTGGATGCAGTTGGTGGTGGGGGCGCTTTGCGACGAGCCACGAAACTTCCTCCCTTCTCAAGCTCCAGATTCGTGGAGAGAGAGCGCGAGGCCTGACTTTCTGATCTATTCCTAGTCTCAGGGCTTAAAGCCTTTTCATCTTTGAAAGCATGAATGGTAGATGCAGATATTGGCGAAATGGCCGAGTCTGTCACTGACGAGGAGTAAATATTCGGAATCAACCGAGGCGCTTTACTCTCGGTGGGATTCAACCTCCGCTTGTCAAAGTCTATTTCCCTGCCCTCTCTCCTCACGACCGAGAAAGACGAGTTAGGTGACGGCGCTGAATGCACTAATGTCTCGCGAGACTTAGACTCAGTCCCTTGAGAAAGATGTGGGGTAATGTGCGGTTGCGAAGTATTGATAAGAGGAAGACCCCTCTTGTTGAGGTTTGGGGTTGTTGAATTAGTCTGCTGTAGCCTTTTCAGTTGTGGAAGTGACAAATTGATCGCATAGGGCATGCCAGCGGCTCTATCCAGCGACCCCAACAGAGGCAATGGGGGCAAATCTAGATCCTTAGGTGGCGCCTTGCTTCTGACAGATTCCTTGAAATTCATGTAGTCGACCTGCTTATCGTTCGAATGTTGAAGCAAGTATTGTGGCGTTGCCGGGTACATTTTACCTCCTGAGGTGTCGAAAGATTTTGAGTCAGAGGATGTGCTAGAGAATGTGCCTATCCTGTCTGGAGATCGGAAGTTCTGCTCAAGCTTTACTTTGGTAACCAAGCCCAGTTGTAATGCGGCTAGAAACAAATCTTCGGGTATAGGAGGGCCACATTTCGCCCCGAATTCTGTCAAATGGATCGTGATCGTGCCAATGTCAAGCATGTCGAGTTTTTTGACAAACAACTTTTTCAAAACGTCAATATGTGATATCGTGGATTCGTCTATGCGACAGGGGACAAATGAGTTGTTATCACGAGTAAGTAAGATCGTCATTCCTACCCCTGGTTTGTCCTCATGTGGCACAGGCATGAACTCGCGACCGACAATTTCCTCCAAAGTTAGTTTCTGGGACAGTTTGGAGCTTCCGAGCGGCAATGTCGCCGAGCTTTCGTCGGAGTTAATCACATTAAAGCTGCGAAGGGAACTAGGAGACCTGCTTGACTCATCAAGGGGAAGGACCGGCAACATGCCCTGCGAATTCTGTCCAAAAGGTTCCGGTCCCTTCTGACTAAGGTCTTTTTTCTGCAATACATTCAGGAACCCGCTACCCATGCGTTTATGTGAAGGCTTACCCGCAGTGGGGTTCGACTGAACCTGTTTAACAATTCCCGCCGCCTTTTCGCCTCCGTATTTGCGCAATGTGCTCAAGATTCCGCTCTTTTTAAACCCAAGATGGCTCAGGCCCAGCGAAGCCTCACCTGCAGGTTTGCTGGGCTGTGGCGGCACCACGGTCTCGTTAGAAGACAACCTGTTATGCTTTCTGAAGAACTTGCTGTGTTCTTTCAGCTGCTTCGGGTTTCCCGGATCGATGTACGAGAACGGCCGTTGCTTCGTCGCGACAGTCGGCGTTGTCTGTGCCCAGAGCGTCGACAGCGACTTCCTATTCTCAAGCTTGCTGTACGGATCAACATCAAGAAACGAGTGCGCCGTTTGTTGGGACGGTTGGGATGGTAGGGCTGTTTCTGACTCCTGTATTTCTGCGCCCAATAAACCGAGAAATCTATCGACAAGCGCGCGATCACCATCGACTCCAAGGGTGGAGCTCAACTGCCGCCAAACGGTTGACGCCGAATCATAGTTACCCAATTCCAAAAACCGATTGCCCGATATCTCGTTCCTGCGAAACGTCTCCTTCCAGTTATCAGGGAAACCGTGCCCTTCAAGCCAGCCAAGCACGTTGTCCATGGCCCAGCGACCGGAGTGGGTGGACGACTTTTGTGTGCTCATGACGTAGCGAACAAAGCGTTGTTGGTGAGTGTGTGCAGAGGTCAAAGTAGACGACGAGGCCAGCGAGATCGCCGACAGCTGAGAATCTTGGCGGTCATGCGACGGCTGTTTGAACTCCGGGGCGGTTTCGGGAATGTTTTTGCTCGGCGGCACGTTGTGGAAAGCAGGCGTTTGCAACGGGTAAGAATTTGTATCGCGTGTTCTAGCATCGAGCGCGAGCAGGCTCAGGCTGTGGTCATAGGCGCCGATAATCAGGCCAATGGCGTTTGAATTTATCGAATCGAGCAGTTTGGGCGGCAGAATCAGCGTCACAGATTCGGCGGGAGGCGGTGGCATCGTGACCACGTCCGGTATAGAAATCGTAGGCGTAGAAGCCAGCGTCAGGGCCAGCGTCAGGGCCAGGGGTCTGGCGGCTAGCGGCGGCGTGTACGCTTTTGCAACAAGGCTGAAGTTTGTCCTTGCGGGTGACACGTCAAGCACAGAGTCGTCAGCTTCGGAGAAACTAAAGTGATTTCCGAATGGCGGCAGGATGGGCCTAGACACGTTGGGTTTGGCTGCAAATCCATCTGAAACGGGGCTCGTGGTCGAGCCAATTACCCGCTCAGCTGGCTCCATTGAAGGGTAGCTACTGTAGCGCCTAGCCGGCGGGAGTTGTGACTTGATGCGACTCATAGAGCGCGTGAGACCTGGCTTGTCATATGGAAGCGTCAGATCAACCAGGTGCGGCCCCGAATCCGGCCCAGAATAAGCACCAGGACTCAGGATGCTTCGAGGCGACTGGCTTCCTTGTTTCCGTATCCCAGGGATTGACGGCGGTGCGATTTGCATGTCATTTGCAGGCCTTTTGGTGGAATTTGGGGCATTCTGGAGCCCAGGGCTGTATGTGCCAGAAGAGCCCGGGGAAGGCACGTTTGCGGGCGCCAGGAACTCAAAGCTGTCCGGACTGGAGGCCGCCTGTGTGAAAACAGGCCTTTGTGGCTGCAAATTTCGTTGTACGACATCGTCAGAAACGATTCTCAAGTCGGCGGAGCGCAGCGCATGCGGCCTGTCCATGGGTATGTTCAGGTGCCTTTCAGCCAGCCGCTCGGGCGGCACACGGATCCTCCCGGCGTCGTATGTGACTGAGCTTCGTTTTCCCGGAGAAAACATATGTGTGTGGGCGTTTCGTTTCACCTGAAAAAAGTGTGGTTTGCGTGGTTTAGATCTAGTTCAATTCGAAGATATACGGTCTTGGGGCCTAGGAATACCCTGGGGCCTGGGGCCGGTGCGAGCATGCGGCTCACGGCACGGCACTGCCTTTGAACGGCGCGGCCCTACTATTTTTAGAGATCCGATCCAGAGAACCCAAGAATAAGGTGGATCAATTGTTACGAAGCTGGCAAGAATTTGATTGAGTTGATGATTATTGTTTCCAAACTAGCCAAAATCAAAAGATTGAAAAAAGAAAATTGCGCTTTATCGTGTTTACAGTGCAAATACTCTGTCCCCACGAATGCCTAGAGATGTGGCCCTGATGGCTGCCAGGCCCCAGGACCCCAGGCTAGCCTTGAGCGCGGCGCGCCAAACTTCGCATGCATCAAAACATCACCGGGCCTATTCTACTCACGCCAAATAAAATCTCTACGTTTTTTCATTACCACATTTACAACACTTGCCGAGCTCGGGCCATGCCATGGAATCCGATGCCGCACTTGTCGAGGAGCTTTTGGTGAACCTTCATTCCCTTCATCAATTTCTGGCCTCAAATATAACTTCTTTTGAGACCCTTCTACTACAAGTATGGGGCCAAATCACCCAACTTCTTGATGCGCCAGGTGAACAGGAACGCCTCCACATATCGAGCAATGTGTTTTCTGAATTCGAGGCCTATATCCGCAAAGAAACCCTGCAAACTTTTCCCGCGAGCGATGTCACTACTCAAAGTATACTTCTGTTTATTGAAAAAGGAGCGGATTCTCCGCTTGAAGGCAATGACAACTACAATTCTCGACTTTCCGCAGCAAAGTCAGTCTTGGGCCAGAAATCTTCAGCAAGGCTCGAAAAAAACGTAAAAAGGTCAAATTCTGTCGTGTCCTCGTTGGCAGAATTGGTCCTGACCATCAGAACCTCATGCACTACTGCAGAAGAAAACCTTAGGGAATATTTGTTGACATGTTTCTTGAATGACATCAGGCAATCTGCGCTGGAACCTAGAAACGCTCTGAATAGCTTACTGGAAGACGTGGACACGGAAAAGTTGATGCTGGCGATAGATAATCCCCCGTACTCCAAAGCTGAGCATAATCCATTGACACAGAGAGATAATTCTTCGGATTTAACATGCTCGGATTCTCACTTGATGAAGACTTATCACGTATTTCTTCAATTAGCGCTTCACGAAATTCCACCAGATACGCGCGAGGACGTGGCGCCGTATGTGGATGTCATGTTTGGATTCTATAAAAAACACCAGCATATCACTACTTTTGAAAGCCTAGAAGATGCCGCAAAAGATGAGCTCATTATTGAGTTCTTGTGTGGATCGGACTTACACCCAGGCATTGTTCCACCCAAGTTCAAACCCCATGCTGTAGGTATTCTCACCCTGGGCATATATGATAATGATCCACAGGATCCAAGTGTGGTGCAAATTCCTCATGATGTGCCCATATCGCAAGCAACTACACATCGAGATTTTTCCAGACAGGAGATCCAGGCCCTCGTGACCGATTTCGAAACAGTGATTTCCACCTTGAGTGAATATGACCCGCATCTAGACCCGGCGTTGCTCCCTGCGTTCCGCAACTACGTCTCTTTCGTGTACGATGAGTTTCCAGAGGTGCCTGTATTTGAAGATTTCGAATTCATAAGTGTCGTGGCCGAGTCGATTTCAGCCGTTGTGAACTATGTGGCTCTGGATGAAGATTCTGAAAGCGACACTATAGAGGACATTCTACTCAGTATACGTGGGATTCAGAATACTCTTTCTGACATTCTGCTGCTGCTGACGCTTTTGATGCGTTTAACCGTTTCCGAAACACAAAACTCTCGGGCCTTTGCCAAATCTTGTCTTCTCAGATGGAACCGAAAAACATTGGTTGCGAACCAATTGCGTATCATATACGAGGAGGAATTTCTTCCCCAGTCACAGCGGAGAATGCTTGGATCGACATTTTCGAAGTGGTATGGCAAAAGCCTGGCTCTCCGCCTATTGCTGCTGGAGGCGGACATGTATTCCAAGAAAAAACAGACGTCCCACCACTTCAACAATTGCTGGATCAGCGCCATGATAAAGGTGATTGATTTGAACAGTGCATTGGAATCCTTCACCAAGAAAAAGTACATGGCTGTTTGGAGGGAGAAAATGAACAAATGTGAAGAACTCGAAAGCCAAGCAGATCTTCATCAAGCCTCGAAATGCGTCTCAAGACAATTTGGCCGGTGGCGCGTTAAACTTGAAAATGTATCGAATCTCGAGAAAACAGCGGACGAGGTGGGCGATGGTTTGAGATCCGGACTTGATTTGTTTCTCAGAGGTAAGATCTGGGAAAACTGGAAACAAAGACTTGACGAGTCATCTGAAAAAGACACCGCTGCTGCCGTTGAACCATTATCCGTGAAACTATCCAATCTCAACAACTTGTCTCGGCACTTTATTCTCAAAAAGTATCTACTCATCCTAAAGTCGAGGTCTGCCAACGGAAAAGCACTGGCCGTATTCCACCACTCAAGAAACCTATTTCTCAAGCATCACTTCTTCAGTGTTTGGCAGATGAAAAAAGAGCTTTCGAAGCTACGAGAAACCGTCGTTTACGATCGAGAATTGGCCTTGAGACGCTCTGCGTTCAATTGCTGGTGCGATCAGACCCGCAGCAAAATCTCTGCGGACATGACCATGCGGCGAAACTTGCTTCAAAAGTCTTGGAAAACTTGGAAGACAAGAAAAGCAGCCGCGAGTTTTGAACTGCTGCTGGCGAGTAATGTGAAACGTGACTATTTGAAAAGGTGGTTTTTACGAGCCAGGAGCGTAACCATTACGAAAGAGTCAGATATGGAAGCTCTTAAGGTTATGGTTGCAAAATGGAAACAAAGGGCAATAAAAGTATTGGATGACGAGGAACTAGCAAAAAGCACATGCGCAGCGTTTGCTGTAGCCAATTCATTGATGATCTGGAAATCAAAGTTTGCTGCGATCGAAGAATGGCAAAGCGTCGCCGATCTTCATGTTCAGCAGAAGTTTCTCAACAAGATCGTGATAAACTTCACCAAAATACAAGACCAAAACCGTAAAGCACAGGAACTCAAAAAGCAAGAGCACCAATTTGCAGACAGGTTACAGCTCAAGGCAACCTTGCGGAAATGGCAAGATGTGTACCTCTTGAGATATGAGCATGAGGCAGGCCAAGCCCTCGCATATTTCCAGCTGAACGTCAGAAATGCTGGGACACTCTCCGTGTTTTTCAATCTCTGGAAGGAAAAACATGCGCGCTTGAAAGAAAACCAAATTCTCCTTGACAAAAACCTCATGTTCTTCAACAATACCAATATCTTGAAGAGCGAATTCTTCTTGCATTGGATTGACGTGACCCGTGCAAATGTTAGTGCCGCGGACAAAAGTGTCGACTTCCACCGGGCAGTACTACACAAGAAATTTCTATTGGCGTGGTATGAGAAGTATGTCACGAAGGCTCGGTATTTGTCAGAAATTGCAGACGAGTTTATCAGCAGGCGCGAGTATACGCGAATGATTGAAATCTTACGGAAGTGGAACTTAGCATTCACAAAGAACGTGAGGCGAAATCAGCAGACGTGTGATATGTTTGTTGAAAAGTGGGAGAGAAACAATTTGAAGTCGCTTTTTGAGCTATGGCATTACAAAGCACGCAAGAGAGTTCCAATAGAAGACGATTACGCAGAGGCAAACACAACTTTCGGAAGCAACACATCTCCTCTCTCCAAAAAATTCCTTGGCTCAGGAGCTTCACTTGAATACTTAGATGGGGCCAGCTATTTGTACACTCCTGTTAAAACACAGGTATCGCGGCTCCCTTTTACGCCTGCTAAAGCAAGCACTAGTCCCACGCGGCTCCAAGAGACAAACCAAAAGATGAAATCGACGAAAATGGATGCTTTGACCTCCAGATACAAATTAGCCAAAGGAGATAACGCGAACGCGAGGTCGCAAACGAGGCTAGTTCGAACCAACTCAACATCCCTCCCGCCTCCCTTGAGTCCATCCAGACTACCCATCAGACCGCCTCCAGCTCCCAGATTCGACACTTCCTCAGACACCAGAGCGGGCCCTGATGCGGCCTCTTCCCCTGAAAGCCTGAGCGTGTCCAGTCAAGTGCTTCCTTATGCCGGAACAGAAAACCGCGTGGTCGAAACAGCAAAGCGGCTTCAGAGAATAAGGCCACTAGTAGTCCCCAATAGTGGAGGCACGACTGAGATTCGGTACTCTCCCATCAGTAAACTCCGCGAGAGGCTACAGTCACGAGCTGAGGCATTGAAGAGTCCATCAGACATGTTTTAATGGGTGGTTTTCGGCCTTCAGGAAAAAGCTTTAGTGTATTCTCGGCCTAATCCATCGTTCACAAAACTCATTGAGCAAATAAGTTGAATTAGGGCTGTTCAAAGAGTGCCCCAGCACGAGACTCTCATCGATTCGAATATTACATTCATTAGCATAGTTCGTTACTTAAAGCTCGTCGACGACGCGTTTTGCCTGAGCACGATCCTCAATCGAATCAATTTGCTCATTCACAGACTCACGAATCTCCTCAGGGTCGATTTGGTTCCGAAGTTGATCCTCAAACTCCTTCTTCAACGCTTCTTCGACCTGAGCGCGATCATCCTCAGCACTTGAGTCAAGAATGGTAGGCATGACGTCAGGGGCAGTGCGCTTATACACATGCAAGTAGTTCTTCAATACCACAGAATTCTTGATGACGGCCGCTAGCGTCTTAAATTGGCCTCGCTGCAAATCAGAAAGCACAGAAGAGACGAAATGAGTCCTGAATTCCTCAGATTTGACAATGTGCTGAACAGTTTGCACCGCGCCACGGACGTTTATGCCAGCAAAAGCAGGGATCAGAGCAAGATGGTCCCAGTGGGAAGCATCGTATACGATCAAGTCTGAGGCAAGTGGCTGCAGCATGTCTTTTTGTGTAATCAAGTAGTCTACGTTGTTCCATATTTTGGCCAACGCATGCTCAGATTCGGTCTTGTCAAAGATAAGGTTTGGGCGGTGAAGCTCGGTGAAATGCGTGATTCCAGTCATACACGCCGGCACGTCCATGTGGATCGTAATGTTTTTGTCTGACGGAGCTTGGGAAACGAGCTTGTTCACATACTGGATGGCGCCTCCGCCAGGGTAGTTATAGCTGGAGGCAAATGCCATGAACAGCGAAATCGCAAGCGATACAAATGTGCTTCCAATCACCAAGAGAACAAGCAATCTGTGCGCATACAGCGCCGCGTTCTTATACCACAAGTACGCAAAGCCATGGCCGGCCAATAAGGTGAAAACCGGCGCAACATATATGATGAACCGCCATTCCTTGTGAGGCTGGAACGACATCACCAGCACAAATAATAGTGCCGAGACGCCCAATATGCGCAACGAGTTGCGTGCCGGATGTGTGACCACTTTTTTTCCTGGATTCAAAGGACGTGTTCCGGCCGGATCTCTCAAGAGACCGAAAACAGCCAACACAGGCACGTGAGGTGGTCTGAAGAAGTTGACAATGTACTTTGTGAAGTAAGCAGAGTACGGCTCGACACCCCATTCGACGGATTTTCCTTGAACGACATTGAACACAAACGCCTGCACTTCAGGAAGAGACGTTGTGCCCCAGAAATACGAGTCCACAGTGTATGTCAAAGTGAGGCCCACGATGGTTCCCACCGCGAGCATGAAAACGCCCTGAAACAAGTTAGACTGGCCAAAAACGAGAGATGACACCAAAGCAATGATGGTGGCGAAAACGCCGACCTCGAGCCGGAACACGGCGCCCGAAAATGCGAGCCAAGTCAAGCCACTGAGATCGCCAATCAAAATTTTGCTCAAACCGAAATTGACAAGCGGCAAAACAACAAAATTGGGGAGAGTTCTCGACGCATAGAAAATCAAGTGGAATTGCGATAAAAGCATGAATGTGTAAAAGACGCTGCTGGCGGGTTTTCTTGATTTGGCCAGAATCTTACCAAGACTGCTTCTCAAGGCAAGCAATCCGGCAATATTTGCCGCCGCCAACACGGCCCTGGCCAAGACCTGCACGTGCAATTGTCCGTTCGGTCCGTCTGCCACAAAAGACGTGCCTGTGGAAATCGTGTATACGTAATCAATAGCCTTGACTATGCCGGCTAAGGCCACGCTACCAACAAAAGTGCGGGGCACGACTCCGGGAAACGTCTTATGGTCGAAGTATTCCAAGGCCAGAGGAGAAACACCGTAATTCAAAATGTCATGAATGGCCTGGATATTGAACGATTCTTCAACTTTAGTGTATGGCGCTAGAAACAAGTGGGCTGCAATAACAGCGACCAATATGAGGTCAAGCACCCACAACGATTTCATGTTCAAAAAGCCTGCTTGCAACGAATAAATATAGACCAGCGCTTCAAATTTGGGCTTTGGATTTTGAGCGAACAAATAAAAAGAAATTGTTGATTTTCGCAAAAATTTGGTAATTTGTCTGAGGTTGAGCCCGCTTTCTTATATCCTACACCTTTTCTCAGAAACACCAAGAAGACAGACAGTCCTACTGACTACATGAAGGAACAAGTAAAATAAGGCCCATTGTGCAGACAGGCGCGCCGTTTCGGTGGGCGGCGGCGGCGGCAGCGGCTGCGGTAGGAAAAAAAGTGAACCCCAGATTTCGTGCGGAACGAGCACAAGTCTCACTTTTGGCATGGATATTCCCGAATTGGTGGAGGAACTCCCCGCGGATTTCACCGTCAGGGCCCTGCACTTGGCCACAGTCGAGGATAGCGCTGAGTATGCACCAAGGCCCGAGATCAAGCGGAAAATCCCACTTACAATCGTCACAGGGTACCTCGGGCTGGGGAAACTGACGTTGTTGGACGTGATTGGTAGAACAAGTACTAAGCGCCTAGCCATAATCCTCAACGAGTTCGGCGACACGGCAGCGATTGAGAAGTCCGTCACGATCCAGGATTCTGAGAACGGGGCCGTTCAAGAATGGCTCGATTTGGGCAACGGGTGTCTCTGTTGCACGGTCAAGGATAATGGTGTGTTGGCGATCGAGAACCTCATTGAGAACTCTGGCGACAAGATCGACTACATTTTGTTGGAGACCACGGGCGTGGCCGACCCAGCGCCGATCGCCAAGATGTTCTGGCTAGATGAGGCGCTAGCCTCGAGCGTGTATATAGATGGCGTGGTGACGGTTGTGGATGCTGCAAATATCACCGAATGTCTAGAGGATGTGGGCGGACACTGGCACCGGGCTAACGGGCACTTGCTCGAAAATCTGGGGTTGGATGACGTGTCTCCGGAGGAGAAGGAGAAGGAGTCCCGCTTTTTGCAGGAGGGACTTACTACAGCACACTTACAGATCGCATTGGCGGACTGCATTCTATTGAACAAGGTCGATTTGGTAGATGAAGCGGCGATAAAGGAAATTACGGCAAAACTAAAACGGATCAATGCATCGGCACCCATTCACGAAACAAGCTTTGGTGATATTGCGTTAGACAAGATCTTGGATCTCCACGCGTTTGAGGCATCTTCGGCAAAACTTGTCGAGCTGATGAATTTGACCCAAGATATGGTCTATCATGACGACCGTATCACCACTGTATCGATAGACTTCCCATTTTTTGACAACTACAAAGATTTCGCCAATGTGGAGAAGTTTTTGCAAAAAGTGCTATGGGAAAGCCTAGTTTGTGATAAACCAGTGGAGATTCATAGGCTCAAAGGCATACTTGTACATGGAGACGACGTGCGCGTTGTGCAGGGAGTGAGAGATACTTATGATATCATCGAACACGGCCGGTTACATCCGGACATTGGGCAGAATAAGCTTGTGTTCATAGGCAAAGATTTGGTGAAGGCAGACTTGGAGCAGGAACTTCGGAGATTTTTGGGTGGAAAAGATGATTGAAGAGGTTATCCTGCGACTAGCAGGTCTGGAGATCATAAGAGCCTAGCTACTGCAATTCCTGGGAGTCGTTTTGACGCGGATGTGAGGTATGATTTACATACAATTTTTTGGCCCATAGTTCGAGAGACTGCCCTGGTGATCTTGTGCGCTGGGGAGACAGCACTATCATGGGCTTGGTGGAAGCACCTATGAAATGACTATACGCACGTACTAGGGCTCCTTGAATCACTGGCGAGGGCTTCCCCGCAATGATAAAAACAGACCAGGCGCAAATTGCTGTGCATCTTACATCCAGAATATTGTCTGCCTCAACTTGAACCATGAACAACAAAAAATGGCCCGAGCTATACTTCTTGCCTTGTCACTCCCGCAAGCTTCAACGCACGTGAGTGACCCTCATCATGGCTCATTATTGTAGTCTGACCATGCAAACCCTCAACCCTAAGTATGTGCACACTGACATGAGTCATACTTGAGAGATAAAGAGATAAAGAGATAAAGAAGAAAAAAAAAAAAGATGTTGATGTTTCACAGAAAGATCACAGTTTTGAACTAAACGGACTTGCAATTACATTTGTGGTGCATATAGTCACTTCACGTAGCAAGTGATGCAGCCACCAATTGTTGAAAGATCAATCATAGCATGCTTGATTATCACTTTTGACACCCTTATTCTGATAAGACAATATTTCCGGTCAAGCGATTTCTACTTGGAATCATTATTCCCCAAAGTCTCGTCCGTTTGGTTTTTCGCAGTCGCGGTGCGGCTCGTGCGAATCTCGGCATCGCTCTCTCATCTTCGGGCGTGGATTACGCATTCTATCAGCACGTAACTACATAAATAAGTCTGTATGTCTGACGGAAATAAGCCCGCAGGCGACGTCAAGCCAGCAAAGAAGAGCTGGTCCAACCCGGCTCTTCGTGCAATGGGCGTGCCCCGAATCTCGCTTCCGTCCCGCAACTGGATGATTTTCTGGACCCTTTTGGCGTCTGTTGGAGGCGGCATCTATTACGACAAGAAACAGCAAAAGGCCGTGCGAGAACGGTACATGAAACAGGTGGAAAAATTGGGCCAGGAGACATACGGCACGGGCCGGCTTCCACGCAAGCTCTCGATTTTCATCGCACCTCCGCCAGATGACTTTTTGGAGGAGTCCATGCGCCATTTCCGGCGGTACATCAAGCCGATTTTGAACGCGGCCGCGATCGACTTCGAGGTTTACACGGAGAACAGACAGGGTGACATTCGGGCGCAGGTGGCTGAAAAAGTCCGGCAGTTGAGGCGTGACCAGATCGCGAAACAAGCGGCCGAGGAGGAAAAACAGGCCCAGATCGCCTACGAGAAGTCGTGGTCGAAATTCTGGCGCGAAAGCGTGCCCCTGGCGCTCAAGAAGTTCAAAAAGACCGAGCAGGAACCAGAAAGGTACGTTTCTCGTCAAGAGTTATACACTCCCCTGGATGTCTTGGGTCTTTATAGAATCACAGAACCCGTGTCTCCCGCGAGAGACCACGGCGATGATGCACTGCTATGTGGAGGCGTCGTTTGCATTGGCAGAGGCGCCTATAAAGAGTACATCAACGGTGTACACGAAGGCCTTCTAGGGCCATTGGAGAAACCCGCAGACCCCGTGCCTGAAGTGCCTGAAGTGCCTAAAATCGAAGAACTCGAAGTGAATCTGCAAGATTCGGAAAATAAAAGCACACTAACCGATACTGAATCCGAGAAAAAGGCTCCTGAGGTTGCTGATTTTGCCGAGAAGGAGGGCGAGGGGCAAAAGAAACAGGACCCAGTCCCGAAACCATACATTTTGCCCAGCGACTATGCACAGGGCGAGTTGGCACCAGAATTGGACTTTGAGCACGTGATATGCAACAACAAAAACGTACCTGTGATATTTGAGCAGCCTCTCTACGTCTTCCCCGTGCCGAAATTGAGCGGTTTCTTGAATATGCCGCGGAAAATCTACCGCTATTTCACCACAAGCGAGATGGCTGAGGAGGTCTCAGAAAACACCATGTGTGTTGTGAATGGCAACAGCAGGCCGTTCGAATTCAAGGATAAGTTTTTGGGTAAGGAAGAAGAGGTCGACTGGCCGAAAAAGTGGGTCGAGAGGGGCAAAGCCAAGAACAGCGAGTGGGTGCAAGAGCTAGAGGTGGACGAGAGAGTCACTTCCAGAATGAAAGTGTTTGATTCTGGCAAATAAATGTTAGATGTTGTACATAGACGATCATAATATCTTCGTGAGCTTCGTAATCGAAGTGGACGTTTCTTTTGACAGCCGTGTATTTTCTCCTGAGAGTGGAAGTGATCGTGAATCCTTCACAAACAAGTTAAAGTACCGGAACCAAACTGGCACGTCTAATCAGCACAATTGAAACTTTACAGCATCAAGTTCAACCACAGTCAACTAAGGGCAAATCTTAGTGATAGGTGAATGGTTCTTTGGGAGTTAAATAGTTCACTTGTGTACTCTTTGAAAGTGCATATACACACACGTCAATTGGCATGCACCTGGTCGATACGTGATGAAATTCAGAAGACGAAATATGTATGGTATAATCCCGCTTCATGACCGCTTCTTGCAAAGTTTGTGCCACGTGCTTACTTTTGTAGCGACATGATGCCTTTCAAAAAGATAGAAAATACGCAAGATTATTGATTAATTGGAGAAATGCCGCCCATCAAAAGAATAATAGGTGTTTTGGTTCTTAAATTTACCCGAAAGAGTCAATCATTATGAGCGATCACCATAAGCAACGACTTGCAGAAATACGCTGTTAATATATGCACCAAGGTATGCTATATCCTGCTACTTTGAGGGCGAAGGCCAGCCGTTACGAGTTTACAGGTCCTAGATGAAATTCATAATGAAATGTTTCCATTAGCATGATCCAACAATGACAATGGCATGTGCTGGAGAATGAAACAGACCGCGTTGAATAAAGATACAATACATGACGGCCAACAAGCCATGAAACGGAGTCACCATGAACGAGTCAGTCAGGCGCAAGGGTACACGGGTTATCGTCCTGCACACACACCTTGTTGTAAACCACTTCAAGTGTAGATGAGGCTGCCTCCTAGAATCAGATCATGCGGTAATAAGTGATAAAAAAACAAGAAAAAAAAATCATGGGTTTGGAGAAAAAAAATCAACGGCTGGAATGTACCCCGCAAACGCTCTTGGCCGAAACACACAATAGTTAATTACGTGAACGGGCAGTCTTCCTGCGTGGAAAGTTGCCAATTGTGGATGTTGCATTCCACGCCAAAAAAGCAACAGGACACCACGAGAAACTGCGTGAGGTTTCAGATGAAATTTCGTCGTGCGTGAAACAAGGAAATGTTGGCCATATCCAGGCCCTCTTCACGGCCAGCACCCACGCCATGAATCTCAGCAAGACAAGAGAGATGAAAACAGATAAGAAACCCCGATAAGCATATGAAGGCTCGAACTGCCCGATAAGCACAGCGGGCCGTGTTCCGCCCCGGATACAAAAAAACGCTGGAAAAGTCCGAGGCTCGGAGTTCCCGGCACAGGTGGCGAAGGCTAGAGGGCAATAAGCGCGCGAAACCGCTGTGGCCGCTGCCATTTGCTACTGATAGCGCGCAGCGAGGCGAACGCGACGGCCCGCTCCAGGCCCGACGGCATGATTAACACCACGTGCAGCGGCGCGGCGTATCCGGCCCTGTGATTGGCCACAGATTTGGCGCAGGGCGCGTGTGTGCAGGAAAGCGACTCAATCTCACGCAGCGCTTCGCATAACATCGCGGTTACATCATCGGCGTACTGTGAACACTACTGCCAGTACATAAGCTGATGAAATCTCAACATCGGCCTGTGGCGTGGTTTTGATTTGTAACCTATATATCTATACTAAACCTTAACACAATGGTCTTGCCTCACGAACCCGAATTCCAGCAAGCTTACAACGAGTTGTTGTCTGCGCTTGAAGACTCTACCCTCTTCACCGAGCACCCAGAGTACAAGAAAGTGATCCCAGTGGTTTCTGTGCCAGAGAGAATCATCCAGTTCAGAGTCGCCTGGGAGAACGACAAGCACGAGGTGGAGGTCAACAACGGGTTCCGTGTGCAGTTCAACTCGGCCCTTGGCCCATACAAAGGTGGCCTCAGATTCCACCCTAGTGTGAATCTTTCCATCTTGAAGTTTTTGGGATACGAGCAAATCTTCAAGAATGCTTTGACCGGCTTGATGATGGGCGGTGGCAAAGGTGGTTCGGACTTCAACCCAAAGAACCGTTCCGACAACGAGATCAGAAGATTCTGTGTTGCCTTCATGAGACAATTGGCCAGATACATTGGTGCCGACACCGACGTGCCAGCAGGTGACATTGGTGTGGGTGGCCGTGAGGTTGGGTTCCTTTTCGGTGCCTACAAGCAGATGCAGAACAACTTCTCCGGTGTTTTGACCGGCAAGGGCTTGTCCTGGGGTGGATCTTTGATCAGACCTGAGGCTACCGGTTACGGTACTGTATACTACGTCGAGAAGATGATTGAGAAGGCCACCGGCGGCAAGGAGTCGTTCAAGGGTAAGCGTGTTGCGATTTCCGGATCCGGTAACGTTGCGCAGTACGCTGCTTTGAAGGTTATTGAGTTGGGCGGTACTGTTGTGTCGTTGTCCGACTCCAAGGGTGCCATCATTGTGCAGGACGGCATCACGCCCGAGCAGATCGAGGAGATCATCGTGGCCAAGGTCAAGTTCCAGTCGCTCGAGCAGATCATTTCTGCATCCGCTTTCAGCAACAGAAAGATCGAGTACATTGCCGGCGCTCGCCCATGGACCCACGTGGGCCAGGTGGACATTGCCTTGCCATGTGCCACCCAGAACGAGGTTTCCGGTGAGGAGGCCAAGGCCTTGGTCGAGGCCAACTGTCTCTACATTGCCGAGGGTTCCAACATGGGCTCCACCAAGGAGGCCATCGATGTGTTTGAGGCCAACAGGGCCAAGGGCGTGTGGTACGCTCCAGGTAAGGCTGCCAACTGTGGTGGTGTGGCTGTTTCGGGCTTGGAGATGGCTCAAAACTCTCAGCGTGTCAAGTGGACCGCCGAGGAGGTTGACAGCAAGTTGAAGGACATCATGTACACATGTTTCGAGAACTGTTACGACACCGCGGTCAAGTACTCCGTCGACAAGGACGCTGGCTTGCCTTCGTTGTTGAAGGGTGCCAACATTGCTGGTTTCATCAAGGTCGCCGACGCCATGTTCAACCAGGGCGACGTTTTCTAAGTCTACAGGTAGGTTTGTAAATAAAATTGTTACGTTTTGGAAGAAAAAGGTTGTAGGAAAGGGTAAGCGAAAAATGAGTGGTGCGGTTTGACGAGGTGAACGATACAATAGAAGCGTACGTGGTGAGATCCGAACTGAATTGCACCGGATTGAACCTTTTTTGATCGGTTTTTTGGTGATTGCATATTCCGGTGTTTTGTCATGTTGACCAGGAACTCACTCTTTGAGTCGCCAATGTTTCAGTGAGAGTTACCCTGGGTGACGGTGACTAAGGCATGAATATATCCAGCCATGTCAATGCTGTTTCAGACTTTATGATATTTCATATATTTGGGCGCCATCTGAGAGGCTCAGGGAAATTTTCAATTCGCAAAGCGCACTTCTCCCATTACGATTCCGAGACTAGATATGAGAATTTGGTGGCGCCTCTTTGCTAAGTTTAAACTGTACAACCCGCTTGCGAGGATCCCACACGGCATATATCGACGTACATTCTAGGCTACCCTTCGGAATAGCGCAATCTTGGCGTTAAACTCTTCATTTATAGCATTTTTCGAAATGAAAGCCAAATTATCATTTGCTTTCAAATTTCTATAAGCAAGTGTCACTGAGCTGCTACGTTGCCCCATTGTACACACGACAGCTAGCAGCCTAGCAGGTTGCATGCTTTCACTGTTTCATGCAGCCGGAAGGTTTGGCCAGTGCACGAGAAAAAACAGATCTTTACACTGTCTTATGTAGTTGTCTCGTTGAATGGAGAAATCTTAACGGCGTCATCGGAATGACCCAGGAAGTACATGTGAAAAGAGCCAACAATTTTCCTCTAAATAGGCTGCCGTGCAAACTCGAAAATTGTCGAGAATCGCTGCTTTGAATGTCCCCCATTAGTGTCTTTTGTTTCTACATGTCACTGCTTCATAAGCTTTCTTTGCTCACACTTCGATCTCTTATGGCCAGAGGACAAGTCCGAGTGCAAATGAAAGAATTACTCGCGAGGCTCAAATGGGGCAACTGTACTGTTTTGTGGGAATTTGTATTTTTGCTATCCCTTAATTATCAATAACACGACCAATAAAATCAAAAAACCAAAAGAAAATTACCGAATACTCGTTGTGGCCCATGCCTCAAGTCAGAATAACGCGTGAATCTAGACCGTCACCTCAGGCGCAGCTCAGTGATGAAGAGACCAAAAATAGCGACTTAACGATCAATCAAGTTTATGCACCTTCTGGCACGTGTAACACTGCCTGCAGTAATACCGTCTAACAACGTGGACTTTCTTCGAATGCCTTTAACGGCGATTCACTTCGCGAGCGCCAGTTCTGCACAGAAGTTGCCATTCCTCGATATAATCAGGCTTGATTTCCCTTTCTCTCCATTATTGGTTTCACATCTGTATCTGATATCCTTCATCAAGCCATTAGAAAAGTCCAAATTTGAGATCTGTGACCAGATAAAAAAAAAGGAAATCACGCTCGCTCCCAATTCTAATCCAATCGCTTATTTTCTAAACAGCCAGACTCAATCGTTTGTTTGCCACCTGGAACCTTTTCGGTCACAAGATTCAAGGCACCGCCGCCGCGGAGGGTAAAAAAAAAAAAACACTCACGCACTCACGCACTCACGCACTCAGATCTTTCCAAATCTCAAATCACTTTACTAAGGCATACAACTGGAAAAGCCATCCACATCCATCAATTTTCCCTCTACGGATACCAGAACCATCGTATTTCATATTCTCCAAAAAATCATCCAATCTTTGATACACATTCCATTCCGGTCTCTTTCTTTTTCTCATTTCTTGTTTGTTTTTTATACCCATCGGACCCATTCAGAAATCTTGATTTGATCCACACTCGACCACATATAGACTCCCGAAACACACACTCACAACCAAAAAAATGGCTTTTCTTTCGTTCGTTCTCGTTTCGCTCGTAACGGTGTTGGCAACGTTACTATACTTTTCCGGATATTCCTTGGAAAACGTGCACACTGCAGTGAAGACAGTGAAAGACTCATGCCTCACGCTGAAACCACAATATACAAGCCCTGAAACCCCCAACAACGACATTTTGCGCCAGCAAGTATTAGTGCGCAGGGCCACGGATACAAACCTGCTGCTTTCCGACTCCAGCCAGACGACGTCGGCCCTTTCAACGTCGGCTTTCTTTTCCGCACAAGACACCACTTCCACACCATCTACAGAGGCCGAAACGTCCACAGATGAGTTTCTGACTGCTACGCCTTCGTCTACGAGCTTCCCAGCGATCAGCCCTAGCTCCAGTGTGGTATCTTCGTCTGTCACAAGTTCTTCGTTTGACGATTCTTCATCCGACAACATCACAGGCCTGACCCAGAGTCTGAGTCCCACTCTGAGTTCTGACGAAAGCACTTTCGAGAGTTCCACCGACGAGCCCTCAGTTACAAGCAGCGTTGAAAGCACTTCAGAGCCAACCGAGTCTACTGAGTCTACCGAGTCCTCAGAAGAGCCAACGTCAACCTCACAAGAAGACATGATAACCAGTAGCAGCGTATCTGAGTCGCCAACCACACGCGTGTACAGCTCTGTGCAGAACGGTAGTACTGTTGTGGTGACGCAAACGTCGTTGGTGACACAAGAAACGTCGGAGCCTTCATCGTCGACTTCCAAGAATAACAACTCAGGCTCGTCCAGTGGACTCAGCGACACCAATAAGATCGTCGTCGGCGTGGTTGTTGGTGTAGGAGGTGCTATTTTGATTGCGTTTGCTGCGCTTGTGTTTATCTTGAAACGCAGAAGCTCACGCGGCCATGAAAGCGGGTGGACGTTCTGGAGAAAGAACGAGAAGGGCGCTGAGGACAACTTTTTCAGCGGTGAGTTGGGCGTGCGTGACAGGGATATTAATCAGGGGTCAAACTTTTAGAAGTAGTCAATAAATACTACGTTTCATCGAATACCATAGAATTGTATAAAATGTATACTGTCAATTTGGAGTTCACGCTCGCTTTTTGGTATCAGCTCATTATTCAGTATTGACATGCTGGTAATTGCTTCAGCAAGCTATTCAAGGCTTTTGAAACTCACCAATCTTGATTCGGATCATTGCCGTATGATTTTGAGTAGGGCGTTTTATTGCTACAATGAGAATATCTGTCATCACGCTTGCGTCTCTATAAACTTGCTTGGGTTCCCGAAATATTGGCGGAATACACGACACGAAGAATAACATCTAAAGGAGGCATGATCGAAGCAAAAGGCTTTGATATTCTCTGACCCGGAGCAAAGCGAATTGCCAATTAGATTCATTGGCAGTTCTTTTGGAGATTCAAATCTCAGACATGAAACTTGATTACTTCTCATTGAGTATGATCGTTCCAGCCTTATTGGTCTCATTCCGCAGCTAACTGCCTGTAATTACCTAAAGCTTGTGCCAAGTTCTGAAATTTTGTGAAAATCAATTCAAAGAAAAGATAGAATTACGAAGAAGACAGTGTGCTGTTTACGGAACTGGTTTTAGTGTATATTTGCATGATCAATCTAGAACATTCAAATTGTTGCGCGAAAGAATCTCCCAAGATGTCCAAGACTCTCCATTTCTCATAGTGGAATGAAAATTCATTAATTTAATTGCCTTGATCACTAAATATAAACACAGTAATGGAGTACTTCTATGTGAGATAATCATATGAGCTTTTTCGCGTCAACTAGCGCACGCTTTGAACGGTCCACACTTCCCATTCCTATCAAATCCCGATACATGCTTAGCCAAATCCCGGAGTGTTTTTTTCGCTTGCGCGAGTTGAACTTTGAAAGCAAGTTTGACGCTATCGGGTACCTTCTCGATAGAATGAAATACTGATTTCCACTCTGTCAACTGATCGTACAGATGATAAACATTTATAGCAAAATCGTCGACCGAAGGATCCGGGTTGCCTCGCGAGTCGAACAATTTTATGAGCTTAAGGTTGAGCCTCATCATTCGATGAACAATTCTCTGTGCCCGGTCCAGCCCAAGAGCGTAGAACTCTAGCAAGACGGCCGAGTTCTCTACAAAATGGAATAAACGGGACGCATATTCCTTTTGTTTTAGAATTTTTTTCCCTCGTGGCGTCAATGGCTCACATCCTTTAACAATATCCTCGAAGTGCTTATGTAACTGCCCCTTCAGCCATTCAAAACCTTCTAGATCAAACCTGTTTCCGTGCACAAACGATTTCAAGCGCAAAATAAACCATTCTAATCGATCTTTTATGAGTCCGGACTTAGTTAGTGGAGCATCGAAATCACTGTCCTGTGTCCGCCCCTTTTTACCCGCAAACGTGTTGGTGGCTTGTATAACCCGGCTTGTGTTACGAGGGAGTTGTTGCATTTGTTCGCCTGAAAACTGTTTTCCTTTTCGGTTCGTGATTGATGCTCCAGCAACCATCAAAGCGAAATAAACCGTCCAAAATGCTAAATTATTCAGTCTCATTGCAGATTTTATGCTTTCCCGCCTCGTGCCTGTAAAACGTACAAAAATGCCTGCAAGAGATGCCGAGGGTTATATAAGACCATGGTGCCCAGTAAAGGCTGTGTGTCACTGCCAGTAGGAAGAAACTGGATGATAGTCACGAGAACCGCAAGGCTCGACAATGGGGGTAATCGACTGCCCAGAATCATATGCTTGCTTCGTGGGCTTGGCATGGTTTCAAATTGAGATGTCAATTTCTTTTAACTATTGATATGGTCAAATTACAGCTTCCAATTTTATTAGCAGCGTTTTCGTGTGGCATGAAATTTTCAACAAGTTTAATTTGATTTATTGGCCAACTGATATGAAACTTACTAAAGAAGTTCAGAAAACGGAATGGTGTCTGCGTATTAGAATTAAATCCAACTTTGAATGCGCATGCTTGGCCATTTCTTTAGCTAGGTAACCAATTCTAGCTTATTCATATGTATTGAGGAAAAGAAAAAAAATTTCGAGGATGTGAATCTCGGAAGTTTTAACGTCTCTAATAGTGGTCGTTACTTCAAAAGAGGGGAGATCAATTGTATACTGATCTCCTCCACATTTTGTTTTGGAGCAAACGGTCGTGAATTATCGCGAGAACAAGGGGCCCTTTCTTGCTCAGGGTGTGAAGTAAAGTATTGTGAAATTCCATTAGCGCGTGACTATATTTTTCAATTTTGTTGTGTGAGAATCTCACGACTTTCTTGGGGAAAAGCACTCGAAGGTAGCTCGGACTCGTCCATGCTTGTACTCAGGTTTTCTAGACTGAATATGAAGTTAAGAGATATGAAAAACAAATACGCTTGCAGCCAGTAATTGCTCCTGCGAAGTGATTGTGAAGTAATGACTACAAAGCCTCCTTTGAAGGTCTCTTGCATCCTGATTTTTTATATTTCTAAGTGGGGAGCACTAAGTTTCTTAGAACAAACCTCAGAGTATGATAATCGCGATCATAACCATGTTGTAATGATCATAGGGGATTGCTTCTAGAATCTCGTTTCAAAACATGACATTTATCGTCCTAACGGGCGGATCCATAAACCACTCAGTCGAGAATTCGCATGAAAAAGTACTTCACCATGGAGGCGGTGCCCGGTGTCGATAGGGCCTCGTTAACCTTTATCTAATAATTGTATACAGAGCGAGAATAGTATAAAATGGAGCAAGTAGCTTCCCTAGAAACGAAACCGATAGCTGAGTGGGGCAAAAGAGAAGTTTGCCCTGTTAGAGCTAGGTGAACGATTCTGGCCCCGAATTTTAGAATCCGATGTATCAAGCAAAAACAAAAAAAAAAAAGATACAAAAGACGGAATATTTCTTTCGATAATGCGTCATGACATCAATTGACTTTTTGCACGACCACTTTAGATAGTGGGCGGAGTTCCGCGCTCGATATGAGAAAGGTTCAACGCTCCCGTGTCAAGCAACTCAATTATCATATTTTGTCAACAGCGCCAAAAAAACAAAAGGCTGCAAATTTTCTACACACGCGAAGCAAATTTTTTCAAGCCTGTTACATGAAGCTAAGGGTTGACGGATAATTGTCGCGAGCGTGAATCGAAACGGCACGTGCTAGTGAGTGTAACGGGCAACAAGGCCTTGTGCTTGGCAAATTTCTAGCCATTGGAGTCAGCGTCTATCCATGTTTTTCAAAGACAATTTTCAGATTATTGAATTCACATCTCTTAATTCATGAGTCAAAAAACTATTGTGAAGCTTCTATGTTGAGAGGACAACCTGGTTTGAATTACAATACCATTAAGTATGGATGTTAACCGCGGCCGGTTGAATCGTGCCGACGGTAGATTCCCGGTAACATTTTACCGGCCAAAGCCGTTTCCAGATGACATTGAAACGCCCGCCAAGATTAGATTTTCATTTTCAAATGTAGTATCACGAGAACTTTTGCATAAAAGAGCCCAACGACTTGAAACTTTGGTCACGCAGTCCAAAGTTGCAGACCAAAAAAAGCTTCTTTGTCACGAGATAAACCCTGGACCGGCACACTCTATAGTGGAATCCCGCTTTTGTCTGAAAGAACAAAAAGGTGCATATGGTCCGCGCTGTTTTTGACCTGCACTCGCGCCGATGCAGAACCGCCATTTTCAAACACGCAATTAGTGAATCTGAAGATACCACCGGTAGCGAAATTTGGAGAAGTACTAAAAACACAGTGTTTCAAGATCTGTGGCCCACCCTAGTCAACGCTAAATTTTGGTACAAATCCGTCGACCCAAAATTCGATTTTTTTGATATCATAGCACGCACTGAGTTCGCGATGGCCCTACTTCGTGATACGCCTGCACATGGGCCGCGGGACACATAATACACCACCGTTGGGGTGAAACATTCGTAAACAATTATCCAGATTATTTATACACTGAGAATTTGGAGAGACAAAAAAATAGGCCCGTTTCAAGATCTGGTGCTTGATAGACTCTGTGACAAATTTTGGTTTGATTTCGTCGACTCAAGATTTTTTATTGTCTATTTATGTTTGAGACATTCGTCCTTTACTTTCGAGGCACTTGCATGAGGTACGGCATACGCTCAAGCTCAATCTTCGTTCCCCTTTCGCTCCGGCTCGTGAATTTTTTTCGAAGGCGGTCGATGATAATTTATTGAAGGGCTAAGACAAAAATTCCTCCAGGCGAAAAGTTTTATGCTGCCTCGAAGCACATGTACAATCTTGGTTTCGAAAAATCGATCCGGCCTCAGCTGAGATAGCCCCGGAAAACGGGGAAAACCAGCTTTTTTTGTTGATATGCAGCGTTTCGGTGCTCATGCTGGATCGGCTAAATGTGCAGCATGGTTTGCACCGACCGACCTCACATTGTCTTGGATGCTTTTGCTGTCTTCACCCTGACGTCTTGCATCATAGCCCTCTTTTTCTATCAAGCATTTTTTTCTCCTTACAGCATCACCACCAGTCTTTTATTGCGCAATTCCGCAATCTTATATATATCAGTCGCGATCTCGCTAAACCTGCCTAAGTTGCCAAAAGGAGAATTTCGGCTCTTCACTAACCCTTTGCAAAGTTGCCCTGACCTGACGATTGCTACACATTAGAGTGCTAACCAGTTGCAGCACGACATATACAATAGAAGCCAATTGACATCAAAAAGGCTACCCAAACCAAATCGGCCCCATTTAGCCAGACGCTGCAATCATCCACCTGGACCCATCTTGTCCTATCGCTCAACCCTGTCAACTGATACGGTGCAAAAAAGAAAAAAAAGCGGAAGAAAATAGACATTTTTTTTTGCTTTGGATTTAACCGCCGAAACATATATCTCCTCAAAAACATAAAAAATGCCGCCCCCGATGCTAGGCATCAAGGAGCTTCTCAATGACTGCAGCCCACCGGAGCAGGCGCTGGACGCGCTGGACGACGCACTGGGGTTTCTGTCTCATGTGGGTTCGGAGCCCAAGCTCGAGGTCAACACATCTAACCATCGGATCGATAAATTATTTCGTTCCAGAGTACACCCGGCGCTTCTTCGTAACCGCAAGCTTCTTGATATCGCGTTACGGCGCAAACTGGCGCCCAAGCGTGCACTGAGCGCGGCCAACTGCGGCCTGAAACTCCACCGCAAACTGCTCGAAGCAGGGCTAAGGGTCCGCCTCATTCTGGCGCCTTCTATTTACGAGATCTACTACCAGCTCATGCCGTTGACGGCACAGAGCAAACAATTATACCGCGTGGTGGCAGACGCGTCGCAGCGGCTGCTCATGGCCCAGGACGTGACGGCAGAAATGCATGCGGCAAGGCAGTCGGCCATTCACGGCACACGCAGTCTCATGGGGCTGATGAAGGGCCAGTCTTTTCACGGAAGCGGCCCCAGCCCGTATGCCGGTGGGCCCATGGGCGGGCAATATGAGCCTCAACTATCGACTGAGCCACCCCCGACTGGTTTTCTCCAGCCAGGTAAACTCGTGGGAAAAACCGTGCGGCTTATAGACAATAACTTGGTCAATTTGGCCGGAGTGCCGCTAAAAGTGTTGAAATCCCTCACGTACGACAAGTCTGTCAACGAGCAGGGCCAGTCAGTGCTGGATGATCCAGAGGAAATGGTTCGCACGTTCAACAATTTGGACACTGCAGTGCTGTCACTTTTCCTGGCTAAGGAATACTCGCTCATCCGCGTGACAAAGTCCGCCGCCAGCAACAGCGAGGGCTCGGCGCTCGTCAAACTCGAGACGGCAAAGCCGGGCGACCCGGAGTTGATTGACGACGGCGAGTTCATTGAAGACATGGTGGCCTCTTTGGGCGAGCCAAACATGCTGCCCCTGAATCTTTTTATTAAAAAGGTTGTGGCTCGTCCGCGGTATAAGGTTGACATGAAGCTATATTTCGTGCCTTCCCACGAGCCGATGCTGTTGTACGTGGACCCTCGGCTGCTCGAAAGAGACCTTATCAACGGCATCATTGACCTAGAGTCGATCCCGGATAGACACATTTGCGCCACGTTTGATCCGACGCCCGTGATTAACACTGTACGAGCTCTTGTACAGGAGAGCCGTCGGTTCCCAGAGAATTTCGAGGGTCTGGTGCCTAATCACATCACAGAAAACCTTCACAAGTACTTCTTGGGCCTGTCTAACGACCCCGACAGCGAGGGCAGCTCTGCTTCGTCATCTACACCGGCGTCTCGGTCCTCGCTATTTTCATCCTCAAACAACTCGGTGTCCTCCTCCGTGTCCGGCTGCTCCAGCGTGTTGGGCAAATAGGATTTACTTATCATGACATGTTTTTACTGGTTTGCTTTTTTCTTCTGTTGCTTTGCGCGACGACTATGACTTTCTCGACGGTGCGTTTTTTTAGCATTCATGACTTTTCACGACCCGCGACACGACGGCGTTCTTGGTATTTTGCTTCTACTTTATATGTATTCTAGCTCTGTCTTACTTCACAATTCACGACTATGCTTCTACTTTTTCAAATACTGATATCGCTTGACTCTTCCGGATATTAGGTTTCGAATGACGGCCAATCTGCCATTCTGGTTCTATGGGCCTAAGCTACAGTAAACGCTGAGGCCAAAACAAAGAATGCATCGGTGATCAGTGTAATGTCCATGGATTTGAACCATCTGCTCCCAAATCCAGAGTATGTCCGATCGATGCAAATCAATTCCAAAGATCACTCCCAAAAGCAAATTCTCGTTGCTAAAGGAGTGTTTTTCTCGATGTTCGCGTCGTCAGGCTTGATTTAGGTACACCTCACGAACAGTATGCATCTTCATGAAGACATAACCAGATACAGACGGAATGAATAAGTTTTTAGGGAAATATGGCCAGCAGTTCATCGGAAAAAGTGAAAAATTGTTAGAGTAAAAGAGTGAAAGGGTGGCTGGGCGATTTTTTACCCCGACTGGATGACCACAGCAGCCGATAGTTTTTCCCATTTGATACCGAGTCGAAGTAGACTCAACGTGTAGAAAACTACCGGAAAGTGAAAATGCACTTATCGAAAAGCTAGTGTCTCAAATTCAATACCACAGTCCCCTCGCTTAATTGCGGGCATGTCAGTTTAGTCATTTTTTTTTTTTTTTAAAGATATATCACATTATAGGACGCTCTCGTTAGAGTATGTCAGGCACACCCAAACAAGATTACTCTCTCATACTGTAACCTGAAGTATTATGATAATCATGGATCAACAAATTCAATGCGTAATCGAATACAGCGAAGAACCATTACAAACGTCCAAATATGCTCTAAATGTACATTACTATAATCCTTACCCTAGCTACGCGGCCATGCTTATCCGCTTATCCGCTTACACGCTCAACGAAACGTTCTCGGTGGTGATCATGTGCTTGAAAGGCTCCAACGCCGCGGCCACATCCTTGGCAACAAACTTCTCCGTTTGCTGTGGCGCGCGACCAACAAACGTGGAAGGGTCCAAGAGCGAGTCCAACTCGCCCCAGATGGGCTTGAAGTACTCTGTGTTTCTAACTCTCTCGATCAAATCGTTATCTCCACCCTCTTGCTTGACCACGGCCGACGCCTGGTGCGACAACACGCGGATCTCCTCGTGACAGTCCTGTCTGGAGCCTCCCTTCTCGACCATGGCCATAATAATGTTCTCCGTGGCCATGAATGGCAACTCGGCCGCAATCCGGCGCTCGATCACCTTGGGGTACACCACCAAACCAGAGCAGATGTTGATCATCGTCAGCAACAAGATGTCTGCGGTCAAAAACGCCGAAGGGAGCGAGATACGTCTGATGGCCGAGTCGTCCAACGTGCGCTCGAACCATTGCACGGACGCGGTCTGGATTGCGTCGTTCAACAAGCCGCCCAAGTGTCTAGACAACGAGCACACGCGCTCGCATCTCATCGGGTTACGCTTGTAGGCCATGGCCGAAGACCCAATCTGCGACTTTTCAAATGGCTCTTCAACCTCTTTCAAGTTGGCCAATAACCGCACGTCAGTGGCGAATTTGTGGGTGGTGGCGCCCAAGGAGGCCAAGGGACTCAACACGTCAATGTCGATCTTGCGCAGGTACGTCTGCCCCGTGACCGGGTACACGTGCTCAAAGCCCAACAAGTTGACCACGGTCTGGTCCAACTCCTCCACCTTGTCGTGGTCGCCGTGGAATAATGACAAGAACGATGCCTGAGTACCGGTGGTACCCTTCACACCACGCAAGCCCAAATCGTTACGTGCACGCACCATGTTTCTCAAGTCCCACAACAACTCCTGGATCCATAACGTGGCGCGCTTGCCCACGGTGGTCAACTGCGCCGGCTGGAAGTGGGTCCAGCCCAACACCGGCAAGTCCTTGTATTGCACGGCAAACTTCGATAACCGGTCAATCACATTCACCAATTTGGGGATCAACACGTCGTACGCGTCACGCAAGAAAATCAAGTCGGCGTTGTCTGTGACAAAACAAGACGTGGCGCCCAAATGAATGATGCCGGCGGCGGCGGGGCACGTTTCGCCAAACACATGCACATGCGCCATAACGTCATGTCTCACTTTCGCCTCTTCTTTTGAAGCGGCGGCAATTTCCTCGTCGGTGATCTGCAAATGCGCCTGCATCTCCTCGATCGCCTCGTTGGTGATCACCGAAAGGCCCACTTTCTGCTCGGCAATGGCCAAGTTCAACCATAACTTTCTCCAGGTGGAAAACCGGTTTCTCAACGAGAAAATCAGCGACATCTCCTCGGAGGCGTACCTCGAGGACAAAGGGGTCAGGTATGAGTCGTAGGACATGATCGATAGGGTTATACTTACGGATCGTTTGAAGGGTAGGCGGATGCGATGGCCTCTTTATATCGTTTGCAATATTGCACAGTAATTAGCCCGCTTGACTCGGGGAAACAGCGCGCCTGACTCCGATGCAGCAGCGATGGGGCGACAAGTGTGGTTCTGTAGTTGGTGGTTAGTTTTCTTGGGGATGTACGGATGTTTGGTTTTGTTGCAAGTACTTTTCCCTTCGGGGAGGTGGCAGAATGTGGCCTACTGATACAATACATTCTTCTTAAGATTAGCGGCTCTTTAGTAATTTGCCTGGTAAATGCCATAGATTTTGTCTCAGATTTGGCAATATATATCTGTGTGGTGAGCAGTTTCTCCTTAGCGAAATTTCCGCAGGTCAAATACGCGCATGCGCTTTACAAGATATCCTCTTGGCTACTCAGCCGGTACTGCTACACGTGTACAAACTGTGAAAAACACTTCTTTTCTCGAGGTTATTTGTAATGGTCATGTAAAAAGAATTAAAGGATATGCTTCTTGTACAAATTCCTTATGACCTCGGTTCCAATCGAGGGAGTTGATTCATGAGTAAGATCACGTGACGTGGATGTAAAAGCGCAATTCACGAAAATTGACTTGTTCATTAATTGCTGGGCTGAATGATCTTTGAGTCTGGCCTTCTTTAAGTACTTGCATGAGATATCTCTCTTTCAGGAAGGACAACGCAAACTTGTGTTATGCATGATTTTAGTGATTCCAAAGAAAAAAAAGAGCTCAATCGGCTCGCTGTTCTCATTTCCACTGCCAAGCTCCTTGTAGCTTGATGCGTATTTTGCTCCGAGATACCGTGGGTCCAGAAGATCAATATGAACTTTTCAGTCAAAGATGGGGCTTAACTATCTCGTACACCATGGGGTATTAGCAAGTATTCAGCATTCGAAGTGTCATTGGACCAGCTTTCCCTAATTTATGCCGCAAGACAAGTATAACAGAGTGTCTCTTCGCAAACTGGGCGCCGTTTATCTCGTAGTTGGCTGCAACCGCCAAGCCTATCCTGACATTCCAGGCCCTGTAGATTTTTGGTTGTTTCCCTAAAAAACTGGTTACATCAACTGATACGAATCTGAAACCACGAATCAAATTGCAAGTCTTGCCTCATCAGTCATTAGCCCACACTGTCAACACGGATATGCCTAATTTGGATCGTTTGGAAGCATGGAAGTGGCCTCATCTTCACTTAATAATTGCCTCACGTGGGTTTCCAGGTCATCTGCACTCTCTGAGTTTGGCCATCGGTTTTCGTGTCCTGTATCACTTTGTTCTTTGACCTCCTCATTCTGGAGCTGTAATGAGTATACTGCAGTGCGGAAAAGGGTATATACCAATCCGAATTTGCGCTCCAATCCATGCATATTCCGTAGAAGCGCAAGCGCCTGGCCAGCCACGAAATCTTTCAGAGTCTTTTCCGGGCTTTTCTGATGAATTTTCTGGATCTCATCGGAGAGCTTATAGAGCTTGACAGCCAACGTCTGATACAGTGCGAGAACTTCTCTTTCTAGCGGTGAAAGATCCAATTGCAGCGTAAAATCTGTTTGTAGGCACTCCTGAGGCATGATTATATGTGTCCGATTAGAACTTGTGTGACTTAAATAGATGATTTATGATATTGACGGATCTGGAACATTTGGTCAAATAATTCATGAGGACTGTTTTGATCTCGCTCTACGCGACGTGCACATGGGGCTATATGCACGCACGTGGCCCATCTTTTTAAACGGAAATATTTATGCCATTAAAAAGTGTAGAGAAATACTAGAAATTGATGTTTGGTCTCTCCGGCCTTCTTTTACGAATGCCAAAGATCAAAATTGAATTTATTTCTTGCGAGGCCACTGTGGTTTGTCTGTGAGTATGTAGTATCACTGCCTCCAAATTACGGTGCTTAGCACACCTTTTCCACTGATACAGGTTCTTGGATGATATAGGAGCCAGACCGTTTGGATGGGTTTAGTCTAAGAAGTTTGTTTTGAATATGAGATTTGGTGTTTTTCGTGGCACCTGCCTTCATGCTATAAAAATAAATATTGTGGAGAAAAATTGTGATTGATTCAAGATATTTCAATCGTAAAGAAAAACAATGGGAAACATTGCCCGAGAACAAGAGCCAAAAACAAGAACCAAAACCGCAATAAATCGCATATCACTAATTATCTGCAGCCAGAAAAGCTTTAGATCAAAAGTTTGACGCTCAAAGACCAGTTAGTTCATTAAATAAAATTTAATGGAGTTTTAAGATTTCCCCTAATTCTCTTGTGGCATAATTTACCTATTCTACCCCGGACCCGTCATGCACCGTTGTTGTGCTGCAGCGAAAAAGAAGAATTCGCCGCGCGTTCCTGAATAGTGAGGTACGGATGTGCATTCTCATAGGAAGCAACGTTCAGGTTCAGGCACGAGATGTCAAACCCACATATCACAGTATTTTGCGTACATTTAGATAAATTCACAATTCGGCGAAGCAAGAGCCATTGAGCAGACATCACACAAAAGACAAACACCCAAACCATGTCTTCTAGTCGTCACGCAAGCCCCGAGTTGCTGGAGCAAAAAAAGCGCTCTAGTCCCGATTCGGCCCAGAAAAACGGCCCCATCACTAACGACACTGTGGAGCCAAAGCACCGCAAAAGAAGATTGGTCAAGAAACACGCGGGCCCTTCAAACTTGAAGTACACTGTGTGGCTCACGGGTCACGTGCTCTCTGTTGTATTCGGTCTCGTGACGTTTACATGGCAAATCTTGTGGTTGAAGAATGTATACTATATCAACTCGATCAGTTACAGATTGTCGCTCATCGGATCCGTGCTCGCCCTCGGCAGCACCATGTCGAAAAAGTACGGCTTGAATTATTTACCGCCGTTTTCGACATTGTTGGCGCAGCAAAACTTCCAATACCTCGTCTTGGCCTTGATCTGGTGCTTCACCTTTAAGTCAATCTTCAAGGTGATCCCCACATTTATCATTTCTGTGTTGCAGTTGTCGCTCAATAAAAAAATCGACGTTGTGCTCAAACAGTCCGAGTTCTTGGCGTCAATTATTGCCTTTGATGAATTATTTCTCATCTTATACTTGCTCTTGCGCACTTTACTTTTCAGATACACTTCCGGCTACCAATTGGTGATTGTGCTGGTGTTCATGTGGTTGCGTGTGTTGTTCGACAAGGACACTGCCAATTTGATCGGTTATGTTGTGGAGAAGGCCGACGGCAGAATGTCTGGGGTGAAGAATGAGAAAGTGCAGAAGGCGTGGAGAAAGGTCAAGCACTTCCTTTCTGAGAAGCAGCAGCATGGAATTTTTTCTGACGGACAAATCGAAGACTAATTGGGTTTTGAAGGACACTACATATCAGTTGTCGAGACCCGCTGAACCACATTATTGGAAAACTAATCAAGTAGCGCTCGTTGTGTTTAGCGTTAGGATCGGTATTGTTGTGCACACTGCAAGCAGAAAACACGTAAGTAGCCAAAAAGGGCGTGGGTCTCCATATCCGCCTTTTAATCGGTCAGTCCACAAATATTGTGGCCCAAAAAAAGCCCACTTTTTATCCTTTTCATGTACTCTTATCAATTTGCTTTTGGTGTACGGGTGTAACACCCACCGCTCCGCCCCATAGTTCGCCAATGGTATAATCCAGGTCTCTCCCGTCACCATAAATAGTCGACGATTCCACAGTAGAGCGAACTCCTGTGTATCAAGTCTCTTCAAATACCTCAAAAAAAAGCCATGTCGTCGCCAATCGTGTACCAATTGGGCCACAAGCCCATCAAGGACCACTGCTTTTCGCCCGACTTCTCGCTCTTGGCCGTGACCAAGGATAACACCGTTGAGTTATACAAAACGGCGCCTAATGCGACCGCAAAACCGCAGCTTCTCACTGTGTTGAAGGGACACGACAAAACCGTTACTTCCGTGGACATTTCGCCCGATGGCAGCCGTATCTTGACGTGTTCTCAAGACAGAAATGCGCTTGTTTGGGAACAGGACGCCAGCGGCGAGTTCAAGCCCACTTTGGTGCTTTTACGTATCAACAGGGCCGCAACTGTGTGCGCGTGGTCACCAAACGGTGATAAGTTTGCCGTGGGCTCGGCCGACCGCGTGATCGCCGTTTGCTACTATGAGGAAGAGAATGATTGGTGGGTTTCCAAACACTTGAAGAAGCCATTGAAGTCCACCATCACCAGCTTGTCGTGGCACCCGAACAACGTGCTTTTGGCATGCGGGTCTACGGACGGTCACGTGCGGGTATTCTCCGCTTTCATCAAGGGTATTGACGCCAAGCCGGAGCCGTCGGTATGGGGCTCTAAATTGCCCTTCCAGACCCTAGTGGGCGACTACACCAACTCTACCGGGGCGTGGATCCACGATGTGGCATTCAATGGCGACGGCGAGGGCAACTCCTTGGCCTACGTGAGTCATGACGGCACGATTTCTGTCGTCTACCCACAGGGCGAGGGGCTCCCACCATCTGCATTCATCACGGTCAAGACGGGCTACTTGCCCTTCAAGTCGATGCTATTCTTGGGCGACTCCATCGTGGTGGGCGGCCATAACTGCAACTTGATCGTGTTTCTGGGCGACGAATCGGGCTGGAAAGAGGTGTTTGTAGTGGAGAAGCAGAAGGACTTGATCCATGACACGCCAGCCACAGATGAGGACGCGGAGATCTCGAGCCACCAGGCGCTTAACATGTTCAAGCAGATGGATCTCAAGGGCCGTGTCAACAAACCTGACCTGCAGGGCTCGGGCAGGGCCTTGAGTACCACGCACCAGAATACCATCAGCAGTTTGAGATGGTATGACGGCGGCAAGATCTCCACTTCCGGCATTGACGGTAAGATCGTGATCTTCTCGCTTGGCCAGTAGTAAGCCCGTGAGACAATAGAGTAATACAAGTGCTTGTTATTAACAAACAGTAGGGTTCTAGGCATTACATGAGAAGTGAGACATGGCAAAGATGCTGCTGTGAAACGTGACGTCAGAAAAGTAAGCTTTTGGTAATGGGTTATCTTCAGGAGTTTTTGGTTCAGAAGCAGAACTGAATATAAGTTTTTTCATCATAGTAACGTCACAGCAGCATCCCCACCATTGGCCGCTGAAGGTCTCGCCTGAAACCAGCAACTACCAATAATGAAAATGCATAAAAAAAAGAAATTTCATGTTATCCAGATCTTTAAATGTTAGTTCATCCTTAGTTGATCTTTATCGGGGACGCGGCGTCTAAATCAGCTGGTGATGCATGTTTGTACTTGGCTCAGGGATCGCCAGACAATATGTTTGTGAAAACAATCATCATATGAGCTGCGCTTCCAATGTGACTTAAAAGACATACCGTTTGCGCTCACAGGCCAAAAACCTGCGCCAGAAACGAACACACAATGTGCTTGTTCTCGAAGCAAACTGCCTTATAAAATAACAGTAGTAAGTGCTGGTTGCATAGACATGATAAAAGAATGGTGTCAAATTCTGTTCCTTGGCCAGTTTTTTCTCTTCTCAAGTAGCCAGAATTTGCGCGCTCCAGTCGGGTAACCTTAACTTCATACAGGTGAGGGTATTATAATTCTCGGTCATTCAAGTGTCGACGATACCAATGTGAATGGTCTTTTTTTGACGATTTTTGGTTTGGTACCTGGTTCTTGTTGGAATGAGTGTTCATTATTTAGATTACTGTGGCGTGCTAGCCGCTAAAAACCGTGGAGGACCATATATCCTAGCGCATATTTTTATATGTGAGGCCGTTCGATTTACTAATTTGCTTCGTACTGATTTTGCATCAAGCGCACTGCTTGGCCGCTTTAGTCAACTGGAAAATCTTGGAAAAATCGAAAGAGAAACGTAGTTATCTCGGCATATACGTTCATCAAAGCATTAGCTCCAAAAATTCTCATTACATATTGATTTATGCCAAGACTTTTTCATGGACATTGAATTGGCTGATTGGCCACGATCTGTTATTGTGCAGTACGCTCGACCGAAGTGTGGAAGCCAAGTGCTTGAGCTTCACGCAAATTACCGTCTTTTTGGTTTTTTGCCGAACTTAGCCTACCAGTATCTGATACATGTCCCAGAGTGCAAACTTTTCCATCCTGAATGTCAAAAAAGTCGGTACATCTCTTGGCCATCCTTCGATCGAAGAACGTCCTGTATTAACACACAGGAACTGCACGTGGGTGCAAAGCATCATCATGTAACGTACTCTTACACGCCTAATCTTTTCAAAAGATAGATACTCATAGATCCTTCATAGCGACGTATCTACAATAGCCATTTGTCCGACACATTAACATTGATATTCAAGCCCGAGATTCCTGATTAGTTTTCAAACCGACGCTATGTGCAGGCCTATCAATGCGGCTCGCTCCATCTAATCATGACCAAGTTGAGATTTAGTTTCCGTGACACGGCGACTACTCATCTCAGAAAACCTTCAGAGCTGGAATTTTCCGATTTGATTATTCACTTCTGATTTTCATAAGGTGCATTTGTTTAAAAAAAAGCTTTCTGTTTAAAACCGCAATTTGTTATCGATCCCCGCACCGGCTAAGCCACGGGTGGACCCTTCTAAGCGCATACCATGCCCCCACCCAAGTTTCTGGATTCACCACAAGAGCGTCAAAACCGCTTGACACAAGCGAGAGCAGAAACCCTGCCGCTTCTACCCCGGCATCTGGGTACCAGCCCGATGCGGCGGCCGCACGATTTCCCCGCATCTCGCACGGCCACACCTTCAGATATCCGCCGATCGTCATTTTCGGTCACGGATTTGCACAGGAAACACCACCAGGGGTCAAGTACACTTCAAGGCACGCAGACGCCCCTCTTACAACGGCTTTTCGGCTCGCAATTCAGCGTGCTGAACCCATACTCGAGCTTYGATGTTTCTGATTCAAGCATAAACTTGACGGCCGAGGGCGGAGTAGCACCAGATATAGAGTTTTCGAGGGATTTAGACGATCCGCAAACACGTATGAGCATTTTGAGCGTGCTCAGGCCCGAGAAATTGATTGGCCACTATGATGTGTTGGCCGACTGGCATGACTCGTTTGTGGAAGACTTGGCCAAGGTTAGGAATAAGAGGGTGCGTAAATTCTACCAAGAGCAGAACGATCTCATTCAACGGTTTAGTGAAATCGACCATTTCTTGGACTACGGCAAAATGCACCTAAATATGTTGACAACATACACAGATCCACGTCATAACGAKCTTTTGGATGTTCCAGAGGAAARCAACGCTGATACAGACATGCAGAAGAGCAATTCGAAGTCGCGGATCAAYGAGTTACCGGGAAATATCCGCGAGGGCGGCCAGTTTCTAGGGTTTGACGAAGAGCAATCGTCTTACCAGGTCCATCTTGCCATAATGGTGAACTTCTTTGTCAACTTTCTCTTGATGGTAGGCAAAATTGTCATTTCTTTTCTCACCAACTCACTTTCCGTGGTGGCTTCTTTGGTGGACTCGATTCTCGATTTCCTTTCCACTTTCATAATCTTTATCGCCAACAGGCTCTCAAATACYAARAGTTGGCAAACGCAGATCGCATACCCGATTGGGCGCACCAAATTGGAGCCCCTCGGCATCCTCATCTTTTCGGTGATTATCATCATTTCGTTTTTCCAAGTCGGCCTAGAATCATTCAAGAAATTATTTCTCGATAGTTCGCCCGACAAACATCCGGCGCAGATTGGATGGGATGCGGTGTTTATTATGCTTACCACCATATTTGCCAAGATCGGGTGTTGGTGGTGGTGTTCTTTGAGCAAATCGAGCTCGGTGCAAGCGCTAGCACAGGACGCGGTCACCGATATCATGTTCAACACGATTTCTTTGATTGTCCCGACCGCAGGCCATTTGCTCGATATCTGGTGGTTCGATCCTCTAGGTGCACTTTTGCTCTCGCTATACATCATTGTGAGCTGGGGCCAAACAGCATTCGAGCATATTGATAACTTGACAGGAGCCGTCGCTGATCCACARGACTATAAGGTTGTTCTTTATCTAGCGTACAGGTTTGCCGAGTGCATCAAACAAATCACCGCTTTGAAAATATACCATGCCGGAGATAAGCTAAATGTGGAAATCGATGTTGTTTTCGACACGCAGAACTTTGACATTGGATTCAAGGACGCCCATGATATCGCCGAGGCGCTACAGTACGCGATTGAGACTTTACCCATGGTTGAAAGAGCCTTCGTGCACATCGACTATATGGAGGGCAACTTTAAGGGACATTTGACCTAATGCGGACTTCACTTATTTTTGTATATCGGGGAAAAGCTCTCTGACACAGTCTCTGATTCCGTCCTTATACTTTGTGATGATGTCGTTTGGGTTGTTTTGCGCGACTCTCTCGAACTTATCCGTGAGCATACTGACAACTGCCAAAACGGACTTTAAGTTGGCTTCCTTTGGATGTTCAGTGAGTGTGGCTTTCAAAAGGAGGAGGTGGTTGTGGTCCTTCATGTATTTGAGGACAATCACCAAGGACATTGCACCGTAGAAGAAGAAAAAGTGGATCTGATCAGACAAGTATGCGAAATACGAGTCGTTGTCCACTTTGGTCACGAAATGGGTCAAGTTGTATGACCGTAGAAGAATCTTTGACAAGTCTTCTTCTCTTGCGTACCCCAAAAGCAACTGCAAGTTATTCTTGTAACAYAAATCATTTGCGTTCAACTTAGGTGCAAATTTGTCACTAGAGTCTAGTTGAGCCTTATAATACACATAGTTGTATACTATCTGCAAATGACAGAAGTTATAGCAGAACTCRCCAAACTGTAGAGCCGGTTGCTCGAATAAATAACCCCACTGGTCATGCCACGCTTTTATATCGGCAGTAACCGAGTGTAAGTTGGCATCAAACTGGGCGGGGCCCTTGCCAAGATCCAAATTTGAGTTGATTTGTAGATAATTATAGGTGATGAGCAAAATCCCGATTTCACTCACCATCCTGCCATCAAAGTTCGTGGCACTGGGCAAGCTTAGCGTAGAGGTGCAATGGTTGAGGCGGATCTCGTCCACCATACACATCCGCCCGCTAAGAACACAGCTCACCAAGTGGATCAATATGAGGTGGTTGTATATGCGAAGCAAGGTGAGCAACTGGCTGTGTTCAGTGGTTAATTCATCGTACATGGCGATGTACGGGGGTGACATTTTCGAGGTCCCGTCTGAGGCTTGGAACAAGTTTCCGAAAGTCGATTTGGAGATGAACGTTGAAAGCCCAAGCCCAGATAAGTACCATGGGTCTAGATTCAAATCCTTTAATTCCGAGTCTACATCGAGGAGCGACTCTGGGTCCACCGTGTTCGACACGATCGACGATAGCGAGAGCGAGTAGATCGAGAGAATCACCATTGACTGGAGGAACTCCACGTCTTCGCCTATGCTTCGGGAGTTTTGGTACGCCGCGTACTTCAAAAGTGACTTATTGAGGTCCTCAACAAGATGCTTCAAAACAGCCTTGTAGGTATCTTTTTTCCTTCGGTGGTTGTCGATATCGCCAGGACTGGGTTGTCCATTGAGCAGATACCGCAAGGATAAGGAGCAACACGTGCTCAACAACAAAGAGGATTTTCTGCGAATCTGGCTCACAAGCACTTTTGTTGAGATCAGGATCGGAAACGAGACCCAGCGGCCGTAGTTGCTCCTGAAATCGTCCATGAGCGCGATCGCCTCGTTTTCGGAGAGTATTCCACATGTTATTATGTCGTATTGTGTCATCCGTGAGGGGCCAGAGTGCGCATTATCAACAGTGGATAGATTTAGAAGATTGGCGATTGGATGCGGCACGTTTGCCATTGAATTTGCAATCATTTTGAGAGGCGAGACTTTGAATGACTGCGATGACGAGGCAAACACCGCAGGCTCAGTGTGAAATTCCTGGATCGAGTCGTGGATTTCAGGACGTGGTTTATCSTGAGTTGCATTGTCCAACGAGGGAAAATGGGAATTRYTCGAASYGGGAAACCCAAAGCGAGACACGCCATTGGGGAACACGCTTAACGGGTCCAGCGGGAGGTTGTCCACAAGCTCGGATGGCGTGAACGGCGCGGATGTTTTCTTCATCGAATTTGCAGCATCCAAGAGAAGCTTGACGTCATTGTTCACCATGGGCGCATGGCCCGTACCGTTCTGCAGAGATGTCATCATCAGCAAGATTTCTGAGACGCCACGGTATATGAGATTGAGTTTTTCATTCATCTGGATTTCCTGGGCCCGCCCCTGCGAGATTTGGTCCGGTTTGGGTATGAAATGTAACGGGAATGATGCATTTTCCACCGGCGCATCAAGTAAGTGTTCTGGAATGCCGTCAACTAAGGTWACATCCGGATGATAGAGCTTATATTCCGTTTCCAACAGGCACACGAGGCTTGAGCTTGTGCAGCGCACGCACCTCACAGCAACACTAGACGATTTGAAGCATTTTGTTTTGGCTTTTCGACATCCTTCACAGGCCTTGAGTGCACGCTGATGCGTAGCCAGGCTCGATCGTCTTTTTGGAGGTGGCTGCGGGGCTTCTCCACCTGCAGGTCGCTTTTCGGGCCCAAATAATGCCTCAGATTCTCTTTCAGTCATACTAGATGAGATTGTGAATCAAGATGTTTTAAAAGGAGTATTGAATATGAGTAGATGAAAAATAAAATCGTGCCGGAGAGTTCCGTAGGCATTTCCGGGCACCCGCAGTTTTTCAGATAAGAAAAATATTTGTGTGCAGGAACGACGCGGGGGCCATGTCGCATTCCATGCAGATCGGACTGCATGCTAGATCTACGAGATACGACTTGATGATAAGTAAAAACACCTAGCTCTAGCGTCTATTTATAAAAGAGAGTTTTTTGGTGGTCGTTGATTTACTGATGAACATTTCATCTCTGGCTTGTGACAATGAAACCGAAATGATGTGTTTTGAATCAAAAAATTGCAAGTAGCAGCAAAGATCAATCGGATTGGTATGGCCTGTCAGAGCATTGCTCTGCAATGGGCGCCATTTTAAGATCAAGGAAGTAACGGTGTTGTTAGTCATTGGTCTTTTGCACGTAATATATCATACCTGCATGATTTCATAAAATATAACTACATTATTGATGATTTGAATATCGCCATGAAGTATCATTGGGGTCTATGATATAGCTATTATTATATTAATATGTTTTACTCTTTAATGCGGCGGATATTGAGGCCGCCCAGTCACCAGTGCACGCTGCGTGTCTTGAATCTTGACTGAACTAGAGTAATCCAGTATTTCACAAATCAATGGGCCCCGTCACATGCATGCCTCGGGCCTACTGGAAGCATGTACAAAAATTTCAAGTCATACAAATTTGAGACAATTGAATTGAGCCTTTCAGAATTCTTCACGTCGCGACACTGTTCGATCTTCGAATGAATCTGATTTGGAATTCTGGGTCGTGTTTAAAATGGTAGTGAAGAATAGGTTAAGTTGAACCCCGCACCAAACTATTTGACTTGGTGAAAGGCTTGTATCGGTCTTTTTCGTCAGYGRTWRCTATAGGTTATGCGYTAGATTGTGAAAGAGTACACAAGGAATTCGTGGAGAAGCCCTTTTAGTAAGRTTTTGCGATTTTGTAGGCCTCACTGGCTGGTCGTCCAAGGTGCATGAAATCTCGGTGCATTGAATCCCCAGATTCATCGAACTTCAGGACGAAAATATTCCTATTTATTACGCATGGTTAATATCACACCCATAATATAATCGATGATTAATATAATATTAATATCACTCAAAAGTATTATGGGAAGTCATAATGTTATCCCATAATACAGTCAATATCACCATGACTAACAACACTGGGCAGTAATCGACTAAATCAACCTCAACGCGACCTATTTCAACTTATATAGCACGCTYGACTTGCCGTATTCACTCACATCCAAGGTCAAATTGAGAATCCGTACCCCACCGCTGAGTCCCATATGAGTCGAGTCGATTATGCCCGTATACGCTACCGAGCCCGTGTGCTGCTTGCTGATATCTGTCACTTCTAGTGTTCCCCGGAACGCAATGTCGTAGGTCTTTTCGCCCGCCAGCGAGCATTCTAGAGGCTGGGTTTTCTTATCTTCTTCGAGATTGGCCTGATGAACCCGGCCGCTACTTTTATCGTGGACATTGTGCTGCGCCTCGGTGGCGGCTAGACTCTCAAGCTCAGAAGTCATTCCTGTGACTATGTCATTAATGTCTGTTGTCCATTTGACCAGTTTGATCTGCCAACTGGGCGTGATAGAGATGTTTCCGTTATTCTTGCAAATCCTGAAAAGTGGGCCGTGGAATGTGGGATACTTCGGCTCAATCCACACGTCAAATTTGTCCGCTTGCGTGGCTCTCACGCTGATGGGGAGCTTGAAAATCTCTCTCACTATGGGCAGTCTAAACAAACAATCTAGAACCTGGTGTTCCACGTGGTCTCGCTGTAGAGCCTCTATGTAATCCAGGCTGTTAACATCAGCTAGAGCCGGGCGTGCAGAGTCCATATAGTGTAGATAAGCTGGGAAATCAAAATGCCTTTTTTTGGGCCAGTTGAGGCCAAACCAGAGCGGGAAAAACACGTTTCTGGACTCAGAATCCTCCTCTTTCAGCCCGKAGACTTGATACACTTGACTTCCAAAGTAAATACCCATGAAAACGCAGCATGAAGACGCGAAAATGGCCAATCTTCGAGTCCAGCTCGATTTTCGGGATGTGATCGAGGCTCCACCTGTGCTTAGGATGTTGGGGTTCTTACTGATTTCATGGATAAGTCTTTGGCGAAGCCTTTCTTCATGAATAAACCTGCGAGATTGTACACTAAAGAAATTCGAGTGTTTTGCATGGAAATTCAATTCTGCAAAGTTCTTTGGACCAGATAATCTGGGGTAAAACGACCGAGCCAGAGACGATAACATGTTTTGAACCGATTGAAATTTGTGATTCTAAAATGAGTTCAGTTGCCAAATACTAAACCGTCTTTTTCTTAATTTTAATGTGAAAGTTGAAAATACCTGGACTTTTCCGGCCAGCCAGTGATGGAAGAAAAACACGTATGATTGTGGGGCTCACCCTGACCTGTGTGAAGACGAATCGAGCAGGTGTAGAGCTAGACTGTAGAGCATGGAGGTGAGGCTATATGCATGAATCAGAGTATCGAAGTAGTGACAGATGACGGATTTGAGTCTCCTACAATGTACTCTGGATTATTATCTGAAAACTTGRAARCTTGTRTTTATACTTTCTTTGGATATGCTGCGCTTGTGAGCTCCAGTTTGAGTCTACATAGGTTGTAACTCTTCAAGAGATTCTTGTCACTGCTTCGAGAGACGTTTACTATAGCTTTAGCATATAGTCATRGACAWGAGACTTTTTTTTTTTTGGAATGTGATAATTACTGTCTGTTTGCGGCTTTCTTCCTGAGTCGGCCAAACACTGATTTAACAATACGAACCTTGATGGTCTCGTGGTTTTGTATCCTATTCTTTTTGCATAGTTTGACACTTTCAGGTGCAGCATTCACGAATATTGTCTTATCGTTCGTAAATCAGGGTTCGCGGGTATGCTAATGTTCTTTGAGTGGTCGGTATTCACCCTGTATTTCCCCGCGTTTTCATTCTGGCCTTTCTTTAATCAGACTCGTCCTCGAGGTCTGCCCAACTGGAAGACTTGTCGCTCATTTTCTCGAACATGCTCTGGACTTCTGCCTTCAATTTGGCCTCCTTTAGCTCCTGTTCCTTAGTCAATTTGGCTTGCTTTTCCTGCTCTTCCAAAGCACGTTTCTGCTTTGGTGTCATGTACCTGGAGGACAGGCCAGTTGGTGTACCCTTTTCACGGCCAGGCGTGCCATTTTCCCCGAAATTATGCGTTTTTGAACCATTCGCATTTCGCGTAGTTGTGTGGTGGTGATTTTTCTGAGTGTCCTGAACCGGAACGCCGATACGAAGGGCAAACGACTGGGCAGCCGCCGTCATGGTGCCACTAGGCCGTTCTTCCTCGCTCTCGTCACTGGACCCAAAGCTTTTGCGCGCGTGTCTTTCTGGAGACTTGCCAGCCCTTGATTCCCGTCCTGCGTGGCCTCTTCTGGGCTTTTGATTGTCTCTATGGCCCGATTTATCGTCATTGATGCTGATGCTACCGAGTCTGCTGGCCAATGTCTTTCCAGAGTCGGAGTGTGAGCTCTTTCTTCTAGAGGCAGGCTCATGTGCATGTGGTTTGTCCTTGTGGTCCTGTTTGTGGTGATTGCTCCCGTTCTTGTGGTCAAACGAAGCCCGCTCAGACCTGCCTTCAGATCGGCGTCTATTTGTCCGTTCAGACCGCCCATTAGCGCCAGATTTCGCCAGATTTCCCGCAGAAGACGGAGGCGTCGGGAGTTGTACATGTGTACTCTTGGAAGAATTCTGATGCTGTGGCGTTGGATCTGGTGCATCTGCCCATTTTGAGGGCAATTTATTGACGACTGGCTTCGAGGAAGCGCTTGGAATCGACGCTTTTTTCGGCGAGCTTACCATAGGCACAGTTTCTGGCTCTGCAGTGGCCCATTTCGAGGCAAGAAGCGGCATCACTGGTTTATTTGCTTGGGGTCAATTGTGTGGGGATTTATAATATTGTTTTCTAGTCTGATGATGAGGCTGCGAAGATTCTGCGCGCCTATGGATTAGGCCGTCTATATCAGATATGGACGTGAGCAAATTCAGCGGCCAGTGACAGGGACAGGACAGAGAAGTCTTATTTGGGTTTTTTAGAAAWAKRAAATGTTGATGAGCTTCCAAAATCAACGAAAATGACGTGGCATGTTTGAGACTTTCAGTCAAATATTTCCCCTTTTTGAGAGTGACCATAACTCTGTTACAGCATTCTTGAAAAGCCATTTGAGAAAACCATTGAATAAGAAAATCTCGAATATCTGGAGAATTACGACAATTGTGCCCGTTCAAGCGTCTGGAGGCTTGTAGCCAGAAAAATGCAGTTTTGCCTAAACGTGATTCTGACAACATTCTTCTGACAATTCGGCGCCTAAAATTTACTAACTAAGGGGGTTCCCATTACTAAGAATTGACGCGTAAGCGCATGGATCTAGCCACAGGATCATGGAGCAATTCGGCTAGCTGACCCTCAGGCCAAGCGAAGCCAACAACAAAAAAAAAAAAGCGATAGAATTATAATGGAAAACCACAAGCAGATTCATTTTTCTAGCCAATGTTACGATATCACCAGCTGATCAAAAATAAGCTCCTAATTACTGGAATCCATTTGAATTAATACCAAAGTTTTGTGGTCCTTTCGGGTCGTTGGGCCAGGACAGCATGACGCAAGCTTGCCCCGGAGTCAGGTGCGACCGGGCCGCGGTGTATATAGGGCGAGAGTGCGCCGCGAAGGAAAAGTCGAAGAAATCCCAAATCACTTTTCAGCGGCATAAGCAATCCCCTGGAAATCTTGATAATACCCGCATTTACATCAATTGACCATGTCCAGCCAAGCTTCTTTCAACTTGTCCTCCGAATTGCCTGCGTGGAAAAAACTCGACTCTACGTACGAGTCCGTGGGCAAGACCTTGAAGGTTAAGGACGAATTTGCGGCCGACAAGCAGAGATTTGCCAAGTTCTCCGAGACATTCACCAACTACGACGGTTCCGAGATCTTGTTTGACTTCTCGAAAAACATCATCAACGACGAGATCAAGGCGCAATTGCTTGACTTGGCTAAGGAGGCCGGCGTCGAGAAGTTGCGTGACGCCATGTTCAACGGTGACAAGATCAACGAGACCGAGGGCCGTGCCGTGTACCACGTGGCATTGAGAAACCGCTCGATGAAGACCATGGCTGTCGATGGCGAGAACACTGCTCCTGAGGTCGACGCCGTGCTCAAGCACATGAAGGAATTTTCTGACGCCGTGAGATCGGGTGAGTGGACCGGATACACCGGCAAGCAGATCACCGACGTGGTCAACATCGGTATTGGCGGCTCAGACCTCGGTCCCGTCATGGTGACGGAGGCGTTGAAGGCGTACTCTCAGCCAGGGCTCAACGCTCACTTTGTGTCGAACATTGACGGTACCCACTTGGCCGAGACCTTGAAGGGCTTGAACCCGGAGACCACGTTGTTCTTGATTGCTTCCAAGACTTTCACCACTGCTGAAACCATCACCAACGCCAACTCCGCCAAGACGTGGTTCTTGGACTCTGTTAAGGACGAGGCCCACATCGCTAAGCATTTCGCTGCGTTGTCCACCAAYGCTGAGGAGGTGTCCAAGTTCGGTATTGACACCAAGAACATGTTCGGCTTTGAGTCGTGGGTTGGCGGCCGTTACTCCGTGTGGTCCGCCATCGGCTTGTCCGTGGCCATCTACATTGGCTACGAGAATTTTGAGGCCTTCTTGAAGGGTGCCGAGGCGTTCGACCACCACTTCACCACCACCCCATTGGARAAGAACATCGCCGTTACTGGCGGCTTGTTGTCTGTGTGGTACAACAACTTCTTCGGCGCCCAGACCCACTTGGTGGCTCCTTTCGACCAATACTTACACAGATTCCCCGCTTATTTGCAGCAATTGTCGATGGAGTCCAACGGTAAGTCTGTCACCAGAGGCAACTCTTACACGAATTACCAGACGGGTACAATCTTGTTCGGTGAGCCTGCCACCAACGCTCAGCACTCCTTCTTCCAGTTGGTGCACCAGGGCACGAAGTTGATTCCATCCGACTTCATCCTCGCCGCTCAGTCGCACAACCCTATCGAGAACAACTTGCACCAGAGAATGTTGGCTTCCAACTTTTTCGCTCAGGCCGAGGCGTTGATGGTTGGCAAAGACGAGGAGCAGGTCCAGAAGGAGGGCGCCACTGGCGGCTTGGTGCCACACAAGGTCTTCTCCGGAAACAGACCAACCACCTCGATTTTGGCACAAAAGATCACGCCCGCCGCGTTGGGTGCGTTGATTGCCTACTACGAGCACGTGACGTTTGTTGAGGGTGCTATCTGGAACATTAACTCGTTCGACCAGTGGGGTGTTGAGTTGGGTAAGGTGTTGGCCAAGGTCATTGGCAAGGAGTTGGACACCACTGATGATGTGGCCGCGCACGACCCATCCACCAATGGCTTGATCAACCAGTTCAAAAAGTGGAGTGCCTGAACCACACGTGGTTTGAAATTGTAAGAACCAAGGTCAGCTGACCGAAGGCCGTACATATGGTTAGGTTTGTTTCATCGACAATTGTTAGGAATATAATTCTCAAGAAAGCCTTTACACAACTTACGGTMTGTCTMAGCCACAACAGGATTGAGTAAGGCCATGAGCATACTACTATAACCTACCCATAGTAGGGTGTAATGGAAGAGAAACCGATGGACTAAAAATTCGGATGAGCCACCAAATAACAGTGACCTGCATATAACACAAAGATGATGCTCTACCTTTAGCTGTGCATCACAATCTCCAATCTAACTTTTCCGGAAACCAAGATGTCTCAAGAATCCGATATAGTCTTCAAAACAGATGAAACCGGGGACTTGGATAACCCTTTGAGAGCCATCATTGTGGTGAACTCGCCTGACGTGCCTGAAGGTGAGATGGAGGAAAGAATGCTCGATGGAGTGCAGACATTCGAGGAAGTCGATGCATTTTTCGATAAATTCGACGAGAAAATTGCATTCCCGAACGAGGAGCATATCAAATACGAGGTCGGAAGCGACGGCTTGGTCGTTTTTGTCGTGGACTCGTCGAAGTTGAAATCCGATGTGATTGCATTTCTCGATCAATTCGCAAAGGAAAAAGCGTCTACAAATGAAGACTCCTCGAACGATGATGCAGAGGATGATGCAGAGGATGATGGCGCCAGCAAAAAGAGAACCAAAACCTCCAAATAGACGTTTGACACGAAGACTTTTGAGTTGTTGTGTCATATATCCTAACTTTATGAGCCAATGTTAGGCTCTGAAACGCAATGAATACCATACTATAGATATAGAATCATAATGAAACAGAGAGAAAAAGAAAAAGAAAAAGAAAAATAAAGAAAAAAGTTAGGTATTGATGAAAAGGGGGCTTAAGCTCACGGCCCAAGTCAACCTGTTTTGTGAATTTTTCTCTTTTCATATCATTTCCCATACTTGACTGATCTCTGGTACTCTTCCTGAGACAAGGCGACACTTTAAACGAGGTCTGACTTATCGAGATTGGCTTACATAATCAGACCAAAAGTCAAAATATCAAATGGCGAAAAATGATATTTGTATGATATCTAACAAGTTTGGTCATGTATTAGTGTATTAGTTTTCGTGGCCAGGTCATAGTCGTCTATGGCCTTTACCTGCCTTCAGGTATGTCGACATCCGTACACCTACCTAATCATGTCGGTCGGCTCCTCCCAATATACACCACAGCCCGAATCTCCAATCTTCATTATAGCAAAAAATAAACACAACTTTTTCATTAGGCAACTAATTACCAATTTTACTCAATATGGAAGACTGGAGACGCATTGATATCGACGCCTTGGAGCCCGAAAACCATTTATCCAAGCAGGACTTGGTGCCGGATCTTCCGCCCGTGTCTCATGACGAGATCACAAGCATTGCCCAAAAAGTGAAGCAATCTTTATCGCTGGGTCAATTCTTGCCCGCTTTGCAGACTGCGTTGGATACGCCGCCATACGTGAGTGACCAAAAAACGAAAAACTTGCACACAGAGACCGTGTTCGAGGTGCTTGCGTCGATCAAGAATAACCACAATATCAACGAGTTCCCGACCTTTGTTTCCCAGCTAAGCTCAGACCAACAGGATACTTTGATCAAATACATTTATAAAATCATGTCGACTAATTATGGAGCCAAGCATGGGGCGTTGTTGTTGAGTTGGTTCGAGAAAACAGTGGATGTCACGGGCATGGGTCCCGTGGTGAGATTCTACTCGGACAGAAGAACTGTTTAGGTGTAGATGTGAGTAGTAAAAGTTTGATACACGTCTTGACAGCTAGAAATTGCTTGGAACTAGATGCGTTCAGATCGTACAGTTCAACTTCATTCGTCGGTTGAATTGAGCCTTTCATGGGGGTATTTGGAACCAGAAGAGAGACACCGCATTTAGCGTTTGGAGGATGCCGTAAGAATTAGAATCTCCACAGTTGAGTAGCGTCACGTTTTTTTCACCGAGTGGTGTGGTGTCGCAACTAAGTAATCATGTGTCTTGTTTACTCGGGGTGAATCGCAATAATGTATGCTTCTAACACAGCAGTCAGCTCGAGTTTTGTTATTCAGCCTAAACATTTTCGTCGATTCCCGCCCCTGCTTGCTCGGCAGACTTCTGAGGGCGCAATGGGCTGGGCTTTCCCGTCATTTTCACATCCTTAGTCGATCTTAAATTGGATTCCGTCAAGACTCGAGTGGGGCTAGGCACAGGGGACCGACTTGCGGCAGGTCGGCGAAAAAAGTTCATGTACTCGGTCTGGTCATCAAAGATATCAATAGACGAGAACGTGTTGTTGCCATTGTTGAAGTCCAATTCAGGAAGGTCCAAAGTTTTCTTCGGCGAGCCAGCAAAGCTTCTAGCCTTGCCCAACTCTTCGTTGAGTCGAATCACATGCTTTTCGTGCTCAATATCTCTTTGCTTTGCCAGCTCAGAAAGATCGCTAATAACTGTTTCTAGCTCGGTACATCTCTCTTGAAACTGTCGAAGCTCTTCCAAGGAAGCATCCTTCAGGGCGAGTAAGTCCTGAAGTGTTTTGAGCTCTTCGTCATGATCCGCCCGAGTTTTTTCTAGAGACTCACATTTTCTTTCGTACTGCTTTACACGGTCCTGTAATTCTGCAACTTCGCTAACGTTTCTGGCTTTTTCGGTTTGCAACTCCTGCATTAAAGCCTGCTCCCTCGTGGTGTGCCCTTCACTTTGCTCCTTGATCTGATTTTTGAGCTCAGTGATCAATTTCGAGTGATGGTCATTCTCCTCACTTTGCCTCTTCGAAGCTGTTGCTGCTTTTTCAGCCAGCAGAGCTCGCTCAGACTCTATGAGTTCTTGAAGTTCCTGGAGACGTGCCTTGCTTTCAGCTACTTCGGCTTGTAACCCTTCAGAGGAGCTATTCGAAGTGGACATCGTCTGGCGTGCATCTTCCAATTTCTTCAAAAGACCATCTCTTTCTTCATCGACAATCGTCAAGTGAGACTTAGCGTCCTCACACTCTTTCAGTAAGATAGATTTTTGATTGTCGAGCTCAACAATTTTTTGATCCAGATTCTCCTTTGCTTTTGTCAACTGTGTAATATTCTCCTCCAACGAAGAGGTTTCCTCGCGCATGGCTTTGAGCTCAGACTCGAAAGCTGAGGCCAAGCTCCTCTTCTCTTCGGCAGAAAGTTCCCTGGACCGAGCCAACTCTCTCGACTGTTCATCGAGCATTTGTGTGACCTCAGATAATTTCACGTCCAATTGAGACTTCTTGCTTTTAAGTTCAGATAGTTGGCCGTCAAGACTCTGCGATTGTTCCACTCTAGCATCGAGGTCTCTGGATACGCGTTCCAACCCCATACGAGCATTTGTCAATCCCTCCCGAAGAGATACCAAGCTTTCCTGCTTCACCTGACGTACCTCGATTTGTAAGCTCCGAATTGACGTCAGGTATTGTGATCTTTCCTGAGACAATTGCGACAGAAGCTGGTCAACAATTCTTTGGAGGCTTTGCAACTGTCTGGGATTATATGATGGCGACACAGAAGCACTTTGTAGGCGCAGAACTACTCGCTGGCGGCTTACCAACTCCTTCTGAAGCAGTTTTTGAATGGGCACACGTGACCTGACGGGCTTGGACACTCTGAATGTCGACAATGGTTTTGTCGGCGTCGATGAAGATACCGTGGGCCTTGCATAGTTGGGCATTCTTGTGGATGCAGCCAGCGGAAGCACAGATCTGGGAGCTTTTGGTTTCCCCATAGAAAAGTTGCTCACAACTTGTGAGACATTAGTCAAGGAAGTCTGAATGACGTCTTGACTGCCGCCCTGATCCAAGTGCACGAGAAAACTCACATTAGCCGCTGACAGTATGCGCCGGAATATACTTGCCAACGAGTTCTGTAAACGGTCAGACCCCGATCTAGGGAGTGCACTTCTGGATTCAGAAGAGCCGCTGGAAGTGCTAGCTTTTTTAGAGGTGTGCGTGTTTAAAATCTCGGCGTCGTTCACATCAGCCACAGTAAGCACCTTGGAGTCTATATATAAGTTCACGAGCAAGCATGAAGGGCCTGGCTGGGCGGATTCCAGCATGGCTTTTGAAGCCAATTGTTTCATCAATCTAGCGACGAGACGCAGATCAAGCGAGCGTTTCTTGAGTTGTGTATCGAGGGAAATTGAGCCCGAGTACTTTCTCGATACCGTGTCGTCAAGCAAATCGTCAAATGTGCTGTTTTTGTAGATTTCACTGGCATTGAACAGGACATGTGCGCCCAAGTTGGCGAAGTAGCTAAGAATCTCAAATAAAGAGGTGGTTTTCCCACTAGAAGCAGGGCCAACAAGCAAGACTAAAGCCGAGCTTTTCGACAATTGGTGTAAAGCATCTCTGGGAATTTGGTCGCGATAAATGGCTGTAAATTCGTGTGTTTGGTCATGCAACGAAATGGCCCGGTCAGCGGATATACGGAACTGAGGAGACTCAGAAGCCGTCCTCATTTTGAGGTACACAGAGGGATGATTCATCATAAAGCTGTCTGAATATCGAAGAATCTTTGAAAATTAACGAAGGAATTAATCAGGTATTTGATTTGGCGTTTCTTGCTATACTGAAAAAAAAAAAAGACCAGGTAATGTGTGCAGATGTTTGTGTGGTTGTTGTGGGTTGTTTACGTCGCGCTTGAACTGAGTGTTATATGCCAGACCGCTGTCCGAACCGTGTCTCGCGCCTCGGCCTCGGCCCATGGGTCTCATTCTCCAAGATGTCAGATGACATCAGTTTTTGCCATACTTATATAGTTTGGTATTTGTTCGGGTTTATCTGTATTTGAGTTTCAGTTCTCAGTGTGATACGAATTATGATTCTTCCCCGGGGCATTTTATGCGCATCTGGTTACTTTCTGATGTTTGATTTGAATTCTCGGCTAATTTGGAAAAAATAAGTTAAACCAGGAAACCACAACGAATAAAAAAAAACGATAAGGAGAAAACAAAAACAAAGAACTACTTAAAAAAATTGTTGACATCAGGATTAAAGACCGTACGCAAGTCATTTAAACCTAAGTTTGACCTGTCTCACAGGATCAACTGACATCTATGAAGAGAATGTCACGTCTTTGGTGTAGATTGATGATCCGAAATGTACATACCTTCAAACCAAGAAGAATGGTCCCAATTTGAGACCTCGAAACTGAGATATGACTTGACGTCCAAAGTCGCCTTTTTCGCAACCACCATTAAATTCCCATTGATAAGAGTAACGAATAAAAACAGACATGGCTGCTTAGACAACGACCTTTATTCATGCCACACAGACAAATGAGTGCATACTCGTCGAGCCGAATTGATACTGGACCCATAGCAAATTGTTGCCCAGCATGAAATAAGCTGAGTTGTTGCAGCCAAAAACGTTACAGCCACGAAAATTGAGAAAACAAAGCTCATGTGTATTCCAATTTGAAACACGCCAAGGCCCTTCTCGAAATCGACCAGCAAAGTCTATGACAATCAAAGACATTGAATCGTGACTCCGTACTTTCCATGTGTTTGTAAGCAAGATTTATATCATTCATGAAAGAATGAATCGCCCGAAGCACAACTTTTTCTTTACCTGGCATGCACCCCGCTATTTCTAGAGGCAAACTAGTCGGGAACTACACCTGTTGCATATCCCCAACAATAGCGTGGGGGCTGAAACGTTGACAGTTGCGCAATATTGCTGTTGGCTTCCAGATTAGGAAGGCGTTCCTCAGGGCTACAATGTGTGTTTTTGGCGCGCACGAAATCTATCGAAAAATGCCCTGGTGCCCCCACCTCACCTCGGGGCCACCCGGTGCCCCGCAACATTTGCCGGGGAATCTATATAATGGCCCTAGTCGCAATCTGCAATCTGCAATCTGCAATTGGACTTCACAATCAAAAACCGCAATTGAGGATCATAATTTACAAACTATACGAACTTTGAAAAAATGGCTACTATCAAATTGAACTCTGGATACGACATGCCCCAAGTGGGGTTTGGGTGCTGGAAAGTGACTAACAGTACATGTGCCGACACGATCTACAACGCGATCAAAGTTGGCTACAGATTGTTTGACGGCGCCGAAGATTACGGGAACGAGAAAGAGGTGGGCGAAGGTATCAACAGGGCCATTGACGAAGGTTTGGTGGCACGTGACGAGTTGTTCGTGGTGTCTAAGCTCTGGAACAACTTCCATCACCCAGACAACGTCGAGAAGGCGTTGGACAAGACTTTGGGCGACTTGAATGTCGAGTACTTGGACTTGTTCTTGATCCATTTCCCAATTGCGTTCAAATTCGTGCCCTTTGAGGAGAAATACCCGCCCGGCTTCTACTGTGGAGAAGGTGATAAGTTTATCTACGAAAACGTGCCTTTGCTCGACACGTGGCGGGCATTGGAGAAGTTGGTGAAGAAGGGTAAGATCAGATCCATCGGAATCTCGAACTTTTCCGGCGCGTTGATCCAGGACTTGCTCAGGGGCGCCGAGATCCCCCCTGCCGTGTTGCAGATTGAGCACCACCCATACTTGCAGCAGCCCAGATTGATCGAGTATGTGCAGTCCAAGGGTATTGCCATCACAGCCTACTCCTCTTTTGGCCCACAGTCGTTTGTGGAGTTGGACCACCCCAAGGTCAAGGAGTGTGTCACGCTTTTCGAGCACGAAGACATTGTTTCCATCGCCAAAGCTCACGACAAGTCTGCGGGCCAGGTGTTATTGAGGTGGGCCACGCAAAGGGGTCTTGCCGTGATCCCAAAGTCAAACAAAACCGAGCGTTTGTTGCTGAATTTGAATGTGAATGATTTTGATCTTTCTGAAGCAGAATTGGAGCAAATCGCAAAGTTGGACGTGGGCTTGCGCTTCAACAACCCTTGGGACTGGGACAAGATTCCAATCTTCCACTAAGCAGTTTGTGAGCATTTCTTGTATATCAGTTGTTTTATAGAATAGCAATTAGAGAATCAGAGGAATCATTCGGCAGGATAAATGCGTAAAACATGAACTTTAGGTCGAATGGTGAAACTCATTCCGTGCCAATGTTGATCTTGAGCTGTTTAGAACCAAAAAGCGGGGTTTGAAGCCACTAAATACTTTATAGAGTGTTAATTCACCGTCGATGTGAGAGCTCGCTTAAAAAGACTCAAAATCCTCTTATCGCTGTTTGGCTCACTTAAAGTTATCGTATATCAATAGGAGAATTCATTGAAATACACAATTCATCTAAATCCACCTCCGTCCTTTTCCTTCTATACAACCCTCTTGTAACATCCACCAATAACGCTCATCTTAGCATTTTTTTTTTCTTTTTTGTTTATAAAGAGTTCAAAACACTCTCTCTGCCCACATTAAGCAACCTAAGTCTGCTGACAAAGTCGTCTCTGTTTATGTACGCTCCGCAAAGTCTTCTTTTTCCGGTGAACTCTGTTCTCAGATGAAAACATCTCCAGTTATCGAAAATCAAACACTGTCCCGGCTTCAACTGATAAAACAACTCGTTTTCTGGCGAGCTAATAATCTTATACCATTGCCTAATGGCCTTGTAGAACTTGGGCACATCATCTGGATCGTCCCAAATGTCCATGCAGGAGCGGTCACTCTGGTTCCATCTGACCTGGATCAATTGGCCATCAAGATCAAGCTTGAATACCGGCTGAGGGATATCAGGCTGAATGCACACCTTCTCTTCGCCTGCGGAATGGGCACGCACGGGGATTTTTGTCAAAAGATGATAACTCTCGGGGTCACATTTCCTCAATTTCTCAGCACATTGAAACGCATCCACCAAGGACGTTGTGCCTCCAGTACCGTCATGATACAATAAGTGAAAGAGTTGTAAACCCGGAGTATCGGACCAGTACGTCCCGTCCGTATGAGACGAGATATCAAAATTCGTGTATGCAGTGTCTTTCTTGCCCAAGTCAGAGGTAAAGTCCCAGAACCCACCATAATGTGTTGGCCGGATGTACATGAGCTTTGCACAAAGCCTTTCTGTGTCTTCAGGGGTTACAGGCACGTTATCGATGAGCGTAAAGCCGTACTTCCAGATTTTCAAACACCAATCTTTGATTGCCTTTTCACCATCCGATTCGTCGCTCGATTGCGTGATATCATTGAAATCGACTGTCGGCATATTTTTTTCCATTTCCGCCGTGGTCCAGAATTCCCGAGCCAAGATTTCTTTTTCGCCCTTCACTTTCTGATCGGCGGCGACTAATGGAGGGTTGTAGGCGTGTAAACGCAACCATTCCACCAGGTATTCGGACCGATGGTCGTTTTGGCTCCACACAATCGATAAAACTTTTCCATCAAATGATTTCAGTACAGGATGGATGTTTTCGTCAATAGTGGCCGAGTTGAGTAATCTTTGCTTAGTGGTGTCGAAATAACACTCCAGACAATGGCAATGGTCTCTCAACCAGATGAAATGAAACCGCGTGGTGGTGCCATCGATATCAAGCGATAAGTCATTCTCCGAGTCATGTAAAGGCATTTTTATGGAAAGTTTCGAGAAAATTTAAACCAAAGCTCTTGAAAACTCGAGGAAAAAAAAATCGCCACCAGGTTATTACTCAATCTCGACGCAAATAGTATTGCTTCTCGCTTTTGATAGAATACGCTTTGATGAAATGACGTCGAATTCTGGAAACCCAGATTTTGCGGGGAAGCCGCGGAATTTATTTATGGGGCCACGCCACCGAGTCTCGAGAGAGATGTTGAAGATATCACCAATCAGATAAGTGAGTTCCGCGAGATTGCACGTGAACAGGAATCGCAGAAAAGCTAATGATTCGTGGTGAGTCATGATTGGCCCAAACGGAATTTGGAAAAATGGTGAAGCCGCACGCTTTGACAGTGTATGGTAAGAGACGGCGTGAGGCACAACAGTGTATGGTAGGAGACGGCGGGGCCGAGACCTCTAGCGTCACTGTATAATGAGCGAGCTGGGTAATCACTGATATGCATATTAACTCGATTGCGCGGGCCTCATATCCATCAGAGTCGGCGTGGCCTGAATCTAGGGTACTTAATCACATCTCTCGGAAAGCACACGTAAGGCTAAGATGCTAGGACACCTCCCCAATAACATACGTGAGTTTGAAGCGTGTGCCCGCTCACTGCCAGAGTCGGGAGCCTGTTTGAGTGAGCACCATCAGACTTTCTAGAAAAGCCAAACAAAATTGGAGTAATTATTGATTCGTTTGTTTCCAAATCGAAGAAGAGAGTAGTAGCAAAAGGCAGATTTGAAAAACGATATACCAGAAAAGGCTTTAATTAGTGATTTCTGCTGAATTCATTTATTGCGCGAAAAGTTGACCCCGCCGCGGCCGGGCAGCCACTGTTCACTTGTCTCCGGTCTTATCGTATCGTGGCTGATCGATCAGAAAGGTATTGCATACTAAAACATCGACCCTTGGGTTGTAAAAATATTTGATTCCTGACTCGTTCAATCACACGTCACCTTACACGACATTCATATTCTTCTCATATTTATATTTGAAATAAAAAAAAAGAAAAAAACTTACTTTGGGAATACAGCATAAGAGGCAAGTTGAGCCCATTGAGCCTGCTGAGACGCAATTCCATGAGACTTTGAAGCCTCAGCAATTAGTGCACCAAAATCTATTCTGACCCACCGATACCCTGCGCCCGACAGTCAACTTTCAGCTGTTATTGACACTTGCTGATTTTGCTGATAAGGAGAATAGCTTTTTTGATCGCTACTTGCAATCCGAACATTAATCCATTGTATTTTTCCAGTGCGTGCATCTGCGGGGAACCGTCTGAGAATCGGCCTATTAAACAGTGCTTGCTGTTTTAAAATAAATCCAAATTTCTAGCCAAAAATGCCGGTTTCTTCGTTGGAGTTTCTGCTTGTTGACGCTATCAAAGAACCTTCCTCAGACACGGACTCAGGCTCGCTTTTTGGAGATGAACTGAAAGATCGTCTTGAGAAGCCCAATTTCACTTCTAAAACTGATGATACACAAGAGGCTGAAGCTCAAAAGGAGTATGATTTCTATGAATCTTTAGGCCAGCTGAGGTATTTAGCAGACGGTACCGCGCGAGCCGATCATTGGGCCGATCTTTTGGGTTTGACTGGAAATGAAAGGGTAAGCCTTGAAAGAGACCTAAGTGACGATACCTCAAATGCCTTTCCGCAAACATTCACGGAAAAAAGAGGCTTTTTATCGAATTTTGACGGGGTTAATCATCCTGACCAGATTCTCTTCTCGGTCAACGATTTGCCTCCACATAAGGACGAGGCACAGGTCATGCTAGATGTGAAGCGACTGTTCACGGTAGCCTCTCACTACAACACGTTCAATCTGGTAGGAAACTCCTCCTACACCACTATCTTATCGAGCGAAGATATCGAGGCCTTGCGCAAGAGACTTTATTGTTTGATCGTTCGCGTGCTCAGAACGTACCCTGCTCTCAACTATTATCAAGGATATCATGATGTTGCGAGTATCGTTCTTTTGGTATGCAATGACAGGAATGAAATTTCAGACGAAAAAGCTTTTTGCATTCTTGAAGCCTTGACTTTGAACCATTTGCGCGATTATATGATTCTGGACATTGCACTCACAATCAACCATCTCAAACTCATTCCACTCATAGTCGAGCAAGTGAGTCCCGATTTATTAGACCTAATCAAACATACCAACAATACGTTTAGTGCCACTGGTGGCACTTACTATGACTATAAGTTTCTTCCGGCGTTACTGTCTGTGCTTACGCTTTTCAGCCATGATATAACAAACATGAATCTACTCATGTCAGTATGGGACTTCATAATCGGTCATGGCTCAGTCGCCGCATGTGCGTATATATATGTTGCCATGTTGAGGCACTATGAGACGAAGATATTTGGAAGTCTTGGACTTGGTGAGAATCTTGACTTTGAGGAGGTGGATTTGGATCTTGCTCATTCCCTACTATCTCCAGCAAAGTTGTTTTCCGAAATATCTGAACTTCAGCTCACGGAGATTCTTGAACAGGCCGCACGTCTCATACAGACGCATCCCGTGCAAAATCTGAATTCAGAAGAACCGTTTGCGACATGGTTTGAAGAATTCAACAAGAATTCGGTCATTTTGACAACCTCAAGACTTACCACAATTCCATTCGTTGCACAGACCGTATTGACGCTACCATCCCCAGAGGAATTGCGCGGTCTCCTAATTTTGCAAGAAAGTCAACAAAGGGCAGAGTCTGCCCACGAAGCCACCATGTTACAGGATGCATTTGACCGAATAGATTCACTTTCGACATCGATAGACTCAGCATTTGCGGACGAAGAATCTTCAAGGCTGACACTCGGTTCTTCCTTGATGAGCCTCAAAGCTGCTTCATCGAGCCTTAACAATACATTGATTCACAGCTCTTCTAACTTGATCAAGAAGATAGTATCTCTCGAGAGCACTGGCTCGAATGACGGGAGCAGGCCACAAGGGAAGCGTCACATTTCCACTTATAAGCTCAGTTTGACCATCGGATTTGTAGGGGTTCTACTCCACTTTCTCTTGAAACAGTCGCTGTTGGGCGGTCTCCTTAGGTTTCCGCCAAGAGCCGCCTTTCACGCCGCAGCTAGGCACATGCGCTCGGTTGGTGGAGCAAATCTTGTCCGATTCACAGACGGAATATGTGCATCTGTGAACCACCTAAAGGAATATGGGCCGGTGAGGGAATTGGCCGAAATCACGCAAGTTGGCCTTGGGTCAATGAAGAAATCGATATACACCTTGGGTTTTCAGCAGTGACGCGCATTCAACGCCTAACAAAGGAACACGATATTCAATTCCCAAAAAGCAGTACGAGTGCGTTTATTTTGCCCCACTATTGTTGTGGCGCCTCGGTGTCTATCGAGTACACCAAAACGACATCAGCGTACAGGGAGTGCCCCCAGCCTCTGTTGCCACTGGTACTTATCATAAACCTGCCTGTTTCGTCAACAATCAAGTTACTCAAGATACCTCCATGGTGACCTGGAATGACGTAAAAGGGCGTAGCTCGCTTCTTGGCAGTGGCCGTTTCTTGCGTAAACTCGTCGTAAAGGTTCAAGTTGTAGAGACGAATATTATCGTTTGACCCGCAAAACAAAAAGTTATCATTGGGCATCACGGACAAGGAGCTGACAGGACCCGAGATTTTGGGGAACGCAAGCCGCTTCAGAACATTCGGCACCAGGATATTGCCAGCCTTCTTCTCGTGCGGCATTCGCAAGGAGAATTCCTCCACGGTACTATTTCTACGCCCTGCGTATATCTTATCGCCATCGTTGGACCAGCTGGCGGTCATGCACCATGGAGGCGTGCCTTCGGGCACTCCGAGCCTCAAAACAGGGGACGAGCCGGACACACGCGCGTCCCAAATATTGATGGCGCCATCTATGCTGGAACTCATGAAGATTTTGTCCTCGGTGACTGTTTTGTTGTTTGAGGTTTCCGATTTCATACTCGATCGCGAGACATTGGCGTCATTATCGCCATTTTCGTCTTCTTCGTCGCTACCAAAGAGCGAATCCACATCGCTGTTCGATTCATCAAACGTCAAGTCAGCCAAGCCCACAGGCCGATACTGTATACTGGAAATCTGGCCCGTGTTCCCCTTGAATAGACTTTTCGCTTTTCCTGTATTGAGATCCCACTCGCGGATCGTTTTATCCCACAGGCCCGACAAAAAACTCGTTTGAGCGTAATTTAGGCGAAGCACTGAGACGGCGTCCGAATGGCCCGTGTTTAGAGTGGGCTCTGAGTTTTTTTTGCTGTTGTGTGGGAAATAATGATGGATAGCTCCTTCGTTGTAGATCATGGTGTATAGTGAGATACCGCCCGAGAGAAGACCGGATAAACACCACAAGCCATTTTTCTCGACATCCAATGAGTAGACAGGATTGACTTTGGGCTCGTATGACGCGATTCCCGTGGTGAAATCCGAGTTTCTTATTTTCGGGTTCTCATTGATGATCTGGCTTCTCGTCATTGGCTGCTCGTTTTCCCAGTAGCCGCCAATAACACCTGCCTTGGTGATATTATCCATGAGATTGTGTTTCTGTGCAACAGTCAAAGGTGCTTTTCCGTCAATGGACGCGGCAAAGTCGTATTTCCGGATGAATCCGTCCTCTCCGCCCGTGAGGATCCATTTGGGTCCCTCCGAAAGCGCGATCGAATGGCACTGTGGGGCGTATGGTATGGCCACAACAGGCACGATATCGAACTCCGAGGCCTTTTTCACGGCCTCGAGCGCCTTGCGTCGGATCTCATAGCTATCAATCACCGCAGCAGCTTTGGCTTGAGATGAGTCCTTGGTGTTCTTTTCGGTGTCCCTATTAGTGTCTCCATTGGCCCTGTCTGAACCGTTCTTTGAGTCCATTGCCCCATTTTCATCAGCAACCTTATCTTGTGAGGCCAGATTTAGTTTCGTATTGTTTTCTTCGTCATTTCCGTTTCCATTGGCAGTTTTTCTGGGCTCGAATTCGGCCCGTCGCGTATCGTTTTGCTCGTCCTGTTCTCTTTCTTCGCCATCTTCGTTTTCCTCGCCTTCATCATCCTCCTCGCCTTCGTCATCCTCGTCATCGTCGTCATCTTCTTCTTCTTCGTCGTCATTTCCGTTTTCATTATTATCCTCTCCGGCATTTTCCTCGTGATCGTTATTTCCATCACGGTTATGCTCCATATCTATGTCCATGTCTGAATGGTCGTTATCCTCATCGTGATCGTCACGATCTTCTAGCATATCGTCATTCTCAGCGACGTTAAATAAATCTTCATCCATTGACATATTGCGTGTAAAGTAATCGACTTTTCTGGTGGAAAATTAGTGGATGTGATTAGGTAATCTTGGATCTTGGTTGGGCTAGGTGGAGCGCTCACGGCTCACAACACGCTAAAGACGCGGCTGCGAAGTCGAAGTACGCCAGTCAATGCCATGGTTTTGGAAGTCAGTAAGTTAGTGGGAAGAATTACAAGGCAAACTCTCAGATGTGAGTTATTGACGATCGTTTGAAGACTGGGTTTTTGATCAGCTTTTCTTTTCTCTTTCTTGAAACTGAATTAAGTAGCTATTCATAGACAATTATGAGGCGGAAGAATTGCACCTGTTGGCTTTGCTGTGATGATTGGCAACGCTCATCTCAATACGAGTGAGAGACAAACTCACTTTTTCAGTAAACAAGAGATTCATCGAGAAAGCTCTACTAAATACACACCAAACATCGGGGGATTCACCTTCACGGACTCCTTGAGCCTTTCAGCAGTATATTCTGAGGTCAATCCTCCGCCGTACACGAGATGGTGATTGAGAATTGCAAAATCTTTTAAAAAAACGCTGATTTATCCTCTTGGAATAATAACCCTTCATTTGTTTTGATTTGACTCAACTCTCGATATTTATCCGCTTGCTTTGTTCACACCACCAACTTGAGTAATATTCATGTCGGATATTCAGAAAGTCTCACGGAAATCACAGATTGTTATCATATGGAAAATGAGGAATTGGACATTGCATGATTCGGAACGTAGTTGTCACATTTCAAACAAAATATTCGGAAAAAATGCATTCCGAAGACACAGCTTCTCCCTTCCACTCATAACTCAGAATCAAAGAGAGTGGAACATCTTGATCAAGCTACTACAGGCCGCAAATCCAAAATTAGCTTCATTATGTCAACCTGAACACACGGATTTCTCCACAACTAAGCCCTATAAAGTTATAAGCCAAAAAGGTAATTTCATGCATCACCCATGCAACCTTGACATTATACAAAAGAAAAGGCAATCAACAGCCACCTCGCTTCACGCTACCGCTTCACGCTACGCGCCTAAAATATCAACATAAACTGGAATAAATAGATTGAGCATACAAAACCCCTATACACTAAAGGCTTCCACTAAAAGACCTCTCTGTGCACTACCAGTGCCCTAGCAGCACTGTCAGGATCAGCCCACGGCAGCTATACGCTTACTCGTAGATCCAGGAGAGCAAAGCTGGCTTGTAGTCAACCAACTCCTCCTTCTTGAACCACAAGCCAATCTCCTTGTTGGCAGACTCGACCGAGTCGGAGCCGTGGCACACGTTTCTACCCATGTCAATGGCAAAGTCACCTCTAATGGTACCTGGGGCAGACTGCAAAGGGTTGGTGGCACCCAAGATGGCTCTACCTTGCTTGACAACATCCTTACCTTCCCAGACAGTGGCCAAGACAGGGCCAGACAACATGTACGACAACAAGGAGGGGAAGAACGGCTTCTGCTGCAAGTCGTCGTAGTGGTTTCTCAACAACTCCTCGGTGGGCTGGCACAACTTGATGCCGACCAACTTGAAGCCTCTGTTCTCGAATCTCGAGAGGATAGAGGAAACAAGGCCTCTCTGGACTCCGTCAGGCTTGATGGCGATAAAGGTTCTTTCGTTGTTGGACATTTTGGGGTGGTTGGGGGTGGAAATGGATATGGGTGGAAAAATTCTTCATGGCCCGCGACCGCGACCGGTGAGGTTGTCCAGTCACGTGCGCGGCCTGTACCCCACATTCCCACTAAACGAGGAAAACTCTAGAACACTGCGTCGATTTTCACAATTGAAAATTGGGTTTTTGGAATAGAAAGACTGGTTTCAGTGAGATGTCAGGCTTTGAGCCAGGAGAAGACTAGAAACGTGGAAGTTTGGGCAGGGGACAGGCAGTTGTGCCATGGAGGGCTTCGTGCGGGTAACCCCGTTCACGACAACATGTACGGGTTCAGGCCTCCATGATTCGCTCTGAGTAGAGTGTATATCGACACCGAAAAAACATAGCGTTCATTCATATAGTATTGAATTCATGATACATGACAATTTCTCAGTCTAAATTGTTTTCATAGCCACTAAAAGCTCATTATCACGGCATTGTGTCTGGGTCTTTAGGTAAGCCGACCACATGCACCACGCGTCTGTGTGTCACGTGACCGCGAGCACGTGACTAGTCCTTGGGTCATGTGGAAACATGTGTGAGATTCCAGATGTAAACAAATCTTCATCATCACACAATGAACAGTTCCCCGGCTCCTGAGACTCCTAGAAAAGCGGAGAAACGTGCACCCACCACACCACTTTTACCCTCAAAACATCAGAATAAGAAAAACAGCACCGTCAAGCACAATCAATTCATGCCTAAGTCCATGCTGATAGACGCCGCGCCAGGCCTAGATTCTGCCTATGAGCAGCAGCTATTGGATTCACGGCTACAGATTTGGGCGCTAGAAAAACGCTTGCAAGAGCAAACTGAATTGACGGCTTTTCTAGAATTGGAGCGACAATTTTCACAAACATAAAAAAATGTTGGTATTTCTTGAAGGCTCTGTTTATTTGAAGGAATCGAGTCCAGAGATGAGCGGTACCATAAATCAAGGTATTTCTACTACTTTTGGCCATCACTTACAAAAACCCCGAACCACCGTTGGCTGGAAGGGCTTGATCAACGACCCTGAAATCGACGGCTCGTTCCAGATCAACAAATGTCTCAGGATCGCAAGAAAAGTTGTATGTTGAGCTCACGGAGATCTTGCCCATTGCGGGCGAGATGTTGAGCACTATTTTCCTTTCCGGGCTGCACTCAATGTAAAAGAAGAAGAAGAAGTCATTCAATCTGTTTTGCTAAAATGGTGTCACATGCCGAATTGCGCTGGCTATGGCGCTGGCCTCAAACACAGAATCAGGTGTACCTCCATACATTTCTATTACCTCGCAGCCTGATGAAAGCCACGACTATTTATATACTCATCGACGTCATTAGAGTAGGCATTGCTGTTGAATATGCCGTTTGATCGTTGTTGTTTTATTATTCTTTTGCCTTTTCTTCGCAAAACCGCTCATTCCTGCTTGCTCCTGGTGGCCTTGAAATAGTCCTGGACTTTCGCATCCTTATCGAAATAGTGGCCATCCCTTGCGTTGTCCCAGTCATTGAGTCTGTTTGCGATTCTTGCCCGCTCCTCTTCACGAGAACCTCTCCAGTGCAAGTCGCTCTTGAGCCAGTGCAATACCAACGGATGGAGCGATTCTGCTAGCGCCACGTCTATCGACTGCACTTTGCTCTCCAGGTCTGTTTTGATCTCTACCCCGTCCACATCCTTTTCGAAATTGATCTGGCTGATGTCGATGTCGTCAGTCTTGCGGCCCTCATTGAGGTGGATCACGCGATCACACCACTGCTTGCCCAACCCATCGAAAATATGCGTGGCGTAAATGACACAGCAGTTTCTTTCGCGGCACTCTTTCTTCAAGAAATTCAAGAGATTCTGTCTCACAATAACATCGAGGTCGACCGTGACCTCGTCCAACAAAAGCAATTTCCACGGCTTGAGAAGCCCCATCACAAGTTGTACTCTCCTGCGCTCGCCGTCAGAAATGTACGCCATGGACCAGTTGGGATCCAAGTCAAGAATCCGGATAAGTTCGTCTCTTCTTTCACGGTAGATTTCTCCGCCAATCGACGAGATCAAGAGCTTCACAGGGATATCCCTTTTTACAACTTCATTATTGGCCCATTCCGTGCCCAAATAAGAGATGTAATTGTTGATATCGGCGTTCTCATGGCTATTTCTGTTGATGGAAAACTCAAAGGGATCAAACCCGCCGAGCCTCAACTTGCCTTGCTTGATCAATGTTTTACCCGCCAAGATCTTGAGCAATGTCGACTTACCTGCACCGTTTGGTCCCACCAACAAGTTTGTCTTGCCCCATGGAATCTGGAGATTGATATCCTCCAAGCCCCTTCTCTTGTTGCTGAACACATACGTGAGATTGGTCGTTTCAACTGCGTATTCGGATTGTGACATTTTGCCTGACAATTGTGAATTATAGGTAGCTTTTGCTGCTCTGATTTCGGAGATAAATTGGAAAAGCAAAGGCAAATGACGTGCAGGAAATCTGTATAAAGTGGACGCGCGGCTCTAAACGAGCAAGTGGACCACACCTCACGTGATCACAGGTTGATACTCTTATGAGTATGTTTGTCAGGTTCTTCGGATCAGGCTTATACTTATTCAGAAGAGTTTGTATCGTACCTAGCCTGGGCCTTTAAACCAAGTCTTGCAAACAATCGTCTATATGTGCTCTTGATGTATGGATGTATACGTCATTTTGGTCATCTGACCGTTAAGGGAGAGATTGTCGTGGCACCACATGTGCGGCAATAGGAAGGCAAGCGTAAATGGGTACATACCAATATCATGATATTCAAGCTTCAGGGCCTGGACCCAATTTGTCAAAAGAATTGATCGTGAAGGGTCTTGTATTCGAACGATTTTGAATTTGAACTAAGCAGATTTTGACACCTACGTGTATAAAGAACGAGTATGAGGCGTCGTGGCAGAAAAGATTACAAAGCGCTAAAAAAGAACAGAGGTCTGCCGGTTATAGATTTTCACATGTACAACTTTCTTCTAATAGTCTAATTCCACAATCCACCGAAGAGCATCTGCCTTCACTGGCTCGTTCTCAATGCCTTCAAAGCATTGTTTCACATCCGCTGCAAAATCGGCGTATTGCAAGTTGAACTTTCTCACATACGTCTTCAACAAGCCCTTGTATTCGTAAAATAACCACTGGAGATCGATCTTTTTCATGAGTTCTGCGTTGGCAACATCCTCATTGGAGAAGTCCTTGATGATCTGGACGGGGCTCTTCACTGGATCTTCGGGCGCCAAATTCTTGAGCGTTGCATTCAAGTTGTCAACAATGAGACTGAAAAGCAATAGAATCACGTCCTTGAAATTTTCGCTTTTAGCGCTGCCACTCAACACTCTGTTCATCGACTCCATACAGGACACATTGTTGATGATAAGATTGTGGTCAGAGCTGAGCGCCTTACGGATTAGCAACTGTGGGTTCAAGATCTTGAACTCGATGAGATACTCCAAGATCAAGAATGCCACCTGTGGCTGGTGCACCCAGATTCTCAAAATGGAATCCACAATCCACGTTTGTCTCAAATCGACATCTTCCTGTGTTAGGTTCAACTCGGGAAATATGAAATCGTTTCCACTTACCCTATAGTCTTCCTCAGTGACCTGCATTCCGCTGATGTATTTCAACTTGGCCACGTCTCTGTTGATGATGCTCACGACGGAATATATCGATCTCGAGCCGATGTACGCGTAGGTCTGGAATATGAGGTTGATCATGACTTGTTCGGTATTCACATTAACCACTGAGGACTTGATGGCCTCCACTGTCTCATTGACCATCTCGTTAAACTGCTCGTTGGATCTCCAGTTGGCGATAATGAAATCGTAGAGCTTGTTGGCGACTTCGTTCAACGGCATTTGAGGGTTTGAGAATTCATAGATAAGCTCCTCCTGTGCAGAAACCATTGGGTTCTGTCTGATCGACTCGACTCTATTGTGGATCGAGGTCGTGATTATGTGCTTCAAATCTTCACTCTCGCCGCCATATAGCTGATAGTCGTAGTTGATCATGTACTCGGTGGATCGCGGGAAAAGAGAAATGTCCAAGTATTGGTAAAACTCGTTCAACGCCACGACCCTCGCTTCACCGTTCTCGTCTTGTGTCATGGTGACAAAACTGTCTCTGATTCTCGACTTGTTTGACAACCTGATTTCCTTCGCAATCAAGTTTTTGATGAAATTCTTTTTAGGGTGGTAAGTCAAGTTCGCGTATTTGACCGAGTCAGCAACCCACTCGTCCCATTTCCAGCTGAAATCAAAGTTGGAGATTTGTGTTGTCATCCAGTCCATGAACCGGATCTTCAGCTCGTAGTCAAAAGTCTCCAAGTTGTTGTAGAAAAACCGGATGGCTCTACCGAACACAGGCGCAATCGACTCCGGGCTTTCCCGACAACATGAAATAAGTACAGTGTAATAGTATATCTCATTGTACAACGATTTCGGGAGCTGGAAAATCATTGTCAAGATACTCTCCACAGCAACATCCTCGACTTTCCATGTAGAGAGCGGCGGCTGGTTTTCACCAGATTCGTTATCTTTTGCAATAAGTGATAGCTGGTCAATAGTCGAGCCTGGAGGGCTGAATAAGTCTCTTGAGCAGAACAAGTCCAAGATCGACAACTGAATCGACGCTTCCTTCTGGTTGAACGACATATTTGTCAAGATATCAAAGGCGAGATCCTTGAAGAATAATCCAATGTACGACTCAATGGGAGGAACCGTCTCGAAAGATGTCGTGGTGTTGTAGACTTGGAATAGCAAGCGAGGGTGTTCAAACCACAAGTTGTCGATCAAACCAACCGGCCTGTATTTCTTCAAATCTTCGATTCCGGGGATGGCCAATTGGGGAAGGGCATGCTTCACAACCTCAGATGAGATGGTGTTGTTTTGAAGAGCGCTGCTGATAATTGGCTCGGTGAGTTCCCTGAAATTGATAAATACAGATGATTCCAAGGACGCCCAGTTTTTTTCGGGCGTTTGTAAAGATACGAGCGCGGGTAATATCAAATTGACGATTTTCTGCGGCTTGTATGGCATGTTATCGGTGAAGTTTGAGTTTTTCGAGTCAAATGGCTCCAAGACAGACACCGTTCTCGCGCTGTCGCTTTCCACGATATTGAACTTTTGCGCCAATTCGAGCAATTCGTTGGCGGTTTCAATGGTTTGTGATGAGTAGTCATTGGCAAATAAGTATGGCAACGCAACAAGCACGTTGTAGAATATCTCCTCGGCCAAACCATTACGTTCGGAGGACGAGTTCTGCAATTCTATGGCGGTGTTTAAAAATTGCTTCAAAATGTTGGCCACAGACTGGTTCTCGATAATGGGCGATAACGCGGCCAAGAATTTGAAAATAGACTTCAAGTCGTTGAAAATCCCAGCGGTTTCCACGTCTTCTAAGTCTTCTTTGCCGCTCAGACAAGCATCGGCGTCAGCCATGACCTCATCCTTGTTTTTCAAAGAATCCAACTGTTCTTGCGCTTTGGCATGGAAATACTCAATCACGTATTTCGCGACCAAAAAGTTTTTTGCATTACAGATAAAGATCAACACACAGATGTTAGGGATTTTCTGCGGTTGTTCACGAACCACGGCATAGAATGTGGAAAGCACGGCCTCGCGCAATTTATCGATTTTCTCAAATTCGGCGACTATGGGGTTGGAAATGTACGATATGTCGTCGACTTGGTTGGTCAAGTTCGAGTTTTCGCCGATTCTTCGGATATCCTTACAGATATTAGTGATGAGCTCTGCAACAGGATCCGCATGTGCTCTTTTCGAGAACTCGTCCTGCTCACTGTAGGAGTTCCCGGATGATTGCTCAAACTCGTCCCTTGATCTCTTGGCCGGGTTCTCCATCTTGGCTTGACTCGGAAATGAACGTTGATGCTGGGCTGGAGAATTGGGTTAGTTTGGTGAGAACGCGGTGTGTTCTGTGCAGGAAATGGTGTTTTTCACTCTAGCCTGTAACAGTCAGATGCTACTGGTAGGAGCATTGCCGCCTTTTTGTTATGATTTGTTTTCCCCTTGGAAAATCTAAAAAAAATTGGATATAATTATATAAATAAAGTCAGAGTTTTATCTGCCTTGTCGATTTTTGGCTCATATTGATGTTTATCTTTTCTTTGCGCGCTGCATTTAAATGATCGTCATTGTTCAAATGTCCAAAGCTCAGTTTCTTTTATGTGGCCAATTTTGTCTTATTCAAGCTCTTTTTTTCTTTCTTTTTTTTTTTATCGTGTAGAGTACACTAGTTATTAATTGTAGCAGAGCTGAAAATTTGAAAAATTCCATATGCCCTTGTCTTGAGAATAGCTGGGTTCTCCTGACTGCGTGCAACTGAAGGATGTCCGATTTGTCTGATCTCATCCTCAAACACTTTAAAGGCCGAATTGCATACTCAAGAATGGAGACTTTTGTTTTTTTTGCTCGATAAGCATTTTCAGATTCTCATCAACATACAATAGAGGAATTATAGACAAATCCCGAGTCCCCATTGCTTTTATTTCCTCCAAAAAGCAAGTCGATTTTTCACCAATCGAAAAATACAGATACATCATTAACAAACACATAGCGAAGGAATAGAACGTGAGTATCTTTAGAGCCTATAAAGACTGCAGCACACCAAATTTCGCATACGATCTCCCACTACACTACTCCGTGTGGCTATATGAGGCTCAATCTGAGCTTTTTGGACGGGAACCGGTGCTGTCCTCAAAATCTGGCCGCAACCGGCCGTTTCTCTTCTTTTTACCCTACTTAGCAGATCCAATCACCATCCAGAGCCTCTCAGAAAATATTCGTTTGCGCATGGTCTTGCCATACGGGCGAGGCAGTTCGAAAAACCTAATCTTTAAATCTTCAGCAATCCCGTGGTATCCAGATGGGATGCAAACATTTGACACCATCAAAATTGAGACTTGATAAATCGCAGCCACACTTTGAACGCGACGGACGGATATGCACTCTACTGGTGATAGATAAATACCGACCTGAGATTTCGCCGGTTCCGCAGGTGCAATCTGCAGGCCATGCAGTGCCAGGTTTTGTCCGATTCTCCACAGAAGTTTTCCAGCAAGGTAATACTAGCTTAGCTAACGAAAAACTTGTTTATTCTCTTTTTCAAAATGACGTTGAAAGAGGTGTTATCTCGAAAAGTCTTGGTGCAAGACGGGTCCATGGGCATGCAGCTCGAAAGCATACTTCCATTGGACCACCCTCTTTCCGTGAAGGGCTCGCCTCTATGGTCCACCAAGCTTCTTTTGGCCGACCCTTCATACATCACTCAAGTGCACAAAAGTTACGTTGATGTTGGCTGTGAGATGCTTATAACGTCAACGTATCAGGCGTCAAAATTGACCTTGGAAAAACATGCAAACATGTCCTTTGACGATGTGAAGAAAGTGTGGCAGAAATCTGTGGACTGCGCAAAAGAAGCGATAGCTACGTCAAACAGGAAAGACAAAATCTATATCGCCGGGTCTATTGGGCCATATGGCGCGTTTTTGGCCAACGGTGCCGAATACAGCGGCGACTACGGCGGCAAAACACCCACGGAATTGGCCGAGTATCATACTGATTTGGTGAAGTTTTACGTTGAAAACCCAGACGTGGATGTCATTGCATTTGAGACGATCCCGAATTTTGACGAAGTAAAAGGCCTCTTACAATTGGTTCATGACTTGTACTCTGATTCCTACGGCAAAGAGTTTTACTTGGACTTCAGCTGTAAGGATGAGGCCACGCTTGTTGACGGCACGCCTTTGAGCGAGGTGATTGATTATATCATTTCGCAAGATACCGGTTTCGTGAACAAATTCTTTATCGGTACTGGCTGCAACTGTGTTGCCTATGAGATTGTGAGCGGTGTGGTGCATACTGTGAACACGGCATGCAAACAGCGTAATGTTGAGCCTTTCAATCTTATCGTCTATCCTAATTTGGGGTTCAACAACGACATGTCTGACCCCAGCAAGTACGGATTTCGCTCGGATACCGCAGGCTGGAGAAGGGCGGTCGAGGAATGGACGAAAATACCTAACATAAGGATCATTGGTGGCTGTTGCAGCACGGGGCCGGAGGAAGTAGCCATCATTCACGATGTCATAAATAGCAAGCAGGTGTAATTAGATGTATATTAAGGGTGGGGGATTATTAAGATATTATTACATGCAAAATGGAAGCGTGTACAAGTGTCGTGACGTCATGAGCATCACGCAGAAGACCTGCGATGGGACATACGGGCAACCAAGCCGTCCTTTATGGAAAACACCGCCATCACCCAAGCCATGATCAAGGCAACAAAGCCTAAGCACAAGTTCAAGGTGAACATCGATGTCAACCCCAAGTACTCTAACAGGTATACCACGGAATCACAAGACTCCATGAAGATGGCGCCACCGCAGAGTAAACCAAAGGACACAAACAATTCGGTGATGGGGTACACCGGTTTCGTCAAAGCCTTGCCGGCTGCTGGTTTGAGAAGAAAGTAGAAATAGGTGAACACACGAAACGCGCAAGCAAAGACAAACAAGTCACCCCACTGCTTGTGGATCTCAGACGATAAGCTGGACGCTTGTTCGTGCAGAGACATGAGCACTCCTGTCCAGTAGATAGTGAGTACGGGGAAAGGGTTGGGCGAAAATCCCGGTGACGCCTTTTCAATAGGGGCTAACTGCTTGCTATCAGCCACGGAGGAAGCATTCTCGACAGCCTTATTAAACCTCCAGTTGGCCAATTTTCTTTCGAGCAAAACGCCGCAAAGACCACACCCAAGATAAATAAACGCAATCGATACGTGCTGTAAGTCTTTGGCCGTCCATTCGCCATCTGAGCTTGCCATGTGTTCCATGAAGATGTTGGTCGAGCCATAGAATAAAATGAGGGCAGACTCGACCATCTCCATGGTACAAAGTCCATTAGACTGCCACCTGAGCCAGCCTGCAGAGGCCTTAGCACTGGTGACAAAGCGGTGGTTCCATGCCCATCCCTTGTTCTTGAAAGCCCCACAATATCTGGCCAAAGTGACCAATCCAAGTACAAAGAACACGCCGCCTTTGATGAAATGAGCGAGCAAGTTGAATTTGAACTGGTCCTGTCCATAACGAAGATACGTGGCAATTCCTGTCGGAAAGTACACGAGGAAAAAGGCAAAAAGCGCCCAGTTGATGATACTAGTAAGAACGTGCGCAGTCTTGCCAAATGCATGCGCTGCTTTGTTCAAAGCTGGATAATTTTCAAGCACTCTGAGCAATCTCGATGGTTTTTGTGGCTTATGTCCAAGCATGGAGTCGTTCGATGTCTGCAAATGACCATTGTGCAGGGACGAAGTGAGGTCTTCCAATTCAAAAGAGTCGAAACGGGAATTTGAATCCCGCAAAGTGAGTGTTGGAGAGTGCATCGACAGGCTCTCCTCGTCATACTCCAATTCCGCGTAATCATAAGCCAATTCCACGTTCATGGCGCGGTACGCCAGAGCGAAAAGCGCAATCACCCAATGCACAATTGACGCCACGAACAAAAGCACGGTCATAGTGGAGAACGCGCTGTGCGGGTACAAATCCGGCCTGGCAGACGCCCTGAAAACCCAGTAGTTAACCGCCGAGACCACGACCAATCCTGTGTGAAGTGTTAGTGCAGGGAAGTATAAGGCGTGGTGAATGTTGTAGAAGACTAGGACTAGTGGGTACAAGAACACAAAGGAACCCAAGTAGGAGGCAATGTGAAAATACAACGCGCCCTTACGGCTCAGCTCAGTCGTGAAAAACGTCTCCGTGTCGTAATTATCCCAGAATAGCCGTTCTTCAGGCGACAAGTCCAGATGAAGAATCGACATCCCATGACTGTGTTTGGATTTGTGGGGAATTGGCACAAGGCTTTCACTTGCGTTCATTTCCGCCGCCATTGAGTCCATCGAATGGCGGTGTGTGTCCATTTTCGTGGCATCCATGTCAGGAGGCGTAGCGCCATCCATATGAGCAGAGTCATCGAGTGAAGAGGTATCACGCAATGCCAATTCAGGGGTAATGCTAATGTCAGAGGCACTCAATTGAGCCGAAACGCAAAGCGCTAGGCTAAATGCAACTGGTATAAATTTTGCGTGAAGCATTTTCCAGTGGATGAGAAAGATTGAAATGGCGTTATTGAAGCCTGAAGGGTCTGGAGAAAAAAGAATACCTATGCGTATCAGACAGTGGCAGCAGTGTGTGTGTCAATGTGGAGCTCGGCTCGGTCACACAAAATGTTATATGAAAGCTGAAAACTTTTGTGTGTTTCGATTTACACTTATCTGAGTTGCCACAACCGGTAGAAGGCTTATGTGAGACAGATAAGACGGCAACATGTGGAACATAAGTACCACTGAGCGGAGCCGCGTGCACGGCCCGAGCGCAGAGGTTCCACTTTGCGGCCAGGGCTACTAACACTTTCATCAGCAATATGCACGCCGCCGGAATTTACGGAAGGTCGTGGCAAGTGGGTGCACCGGGTCAGTCAGGCCTCAGGGCCTCAGCTACTGTATGCGACGGTGGAATTTATAATGAAATATTCTTAGAGGACAATAGGCTAGGCAAGAGTGGGGCTATGTTTTTCCAATCAGATCGAATTTAAATTTTGAGCCTATCATACTTTGAATACATGGTACCGCTATTTATTCCAAATTCTCTTGAATGCGTAGAGACTTGGCTCTGATGGCTTGCTATTTCTTGGTTCTTGGTGGGTCGATTTTTTTTTCTCGGGCCCGGTACAGTTGCGCAGGTTTTTTTTTTTTTTCCTTTTTTTTTTTTTAATTTTTATTTCGCGTGACTTGTGAGACATATCTTTCAGAAGTTTTACGCCTCAGGAGTCCCAGCTTTACGAAAAAAAGCGGTCACTCAATACGATCGGAATGTGAACTTCTCGGTACGGCCGGCCGGTTGGGCCTGAATGACAATGACCTGCTAATCAGACCGTGAGTAATTGTTAATTCAGTGAATGCAAGTCGGCTAATTGTCAGCACAACGATCTGAGCAATCTGACAAATCTTAGTAATCTGAGTGTGAGACAAAATTAATCTTCATTTTTCGTACGGGCTACGGTTGCTGATATTTCCTTATCTGGTTTTCCTCCGACAAACGTCACTCATCTTGCGTTTCGGCACGCTTATCAAGACTAAATATATACATTGACGTTAGTGGTTATGTAAAAAATCTATTTTTTCCTTTATTTCTTTCAAATTACTTCAAAGAATGTATCACCCTGGTCCCTGGATGCGGATGTGCCGAGTTTAGTCGTCAGTTGATACTTGCGATGTGGTGCGTTGTCGGCTCGGCTGGAATGTGACTCCGAATGCCGATGTCACCAAATAGGCAATGTAATAACGCGCGCAACCGACGGCACGAACCCTCCGGCGTCCGCTACTGCCGCGCCATTTTCACATTTGCTCTTTCGGGCCTAATTATAAACGACTCAATTGTATGCAAAACCCGGTCAGAACCCGGTCAGAACCCGAGTTTAGATTCCTGAAAAGGACATCCTGTTGAAACGGCCTTGGCAGAATTCACACAACATTCTTTGCCGTGTCGATGAATAAAGTCCCGAACTAGGTCGAGTCAGCATACATGTGAGGTGTCTTTAGGAGTCACAAGTTTGGTCATTTTAGCGCTTTTCTTTATGATGACGCTATAAACCCCCACTTGTCAACATACTCACTCACTAAAAACCCGTTAAGTTCGAATGAGTCGTCAACGTATGCCGGCTTCTTATTTCGACTCTTGGCCTTATTATCGGGGAACCGCCTCTCTCAAATGCAATTCTCTATTTGGCAACTTGAACTCTCATCGCGAAGAAGATCGCAAGGGGTTCATGGCTTTGATACTATGTAGCAAAAAAATTCTAAAGCAAATGTAAAACTCCAAAAGATAAAAAATGGCGGAGACTCGGCAAGCAAAACATACTACAACGCGTTCTTCCTCGTTAGGTAGTCAAACCGCGAGTAGGTGTATCCGATGAATGGTAGATCCTCCTTTGCGTTTTCGCCCGAGCCCTGCTGTTGTTGTTGATTCGCGCGGCTCATAGCGGGGCTGTCTGGCACGTTCTCCAACTCGTCTGTAGGGAAGAACCTTGTGTCTGTGATGGAACGCAATTTGGGAATAAATGGTGCATCGACCTTGCGAATGGTCTCCCAGTCAACACCACGGAAAAATGGATGCTGTTTGATCTCGTTGGCCCCACCATTACGGCCCAATCTGCGATCACTGCTCGTCAACAAACTTCGAATCAAGTCCTCTGCTTCTGGCGATAAATGAATGTCGTCGGGGATCACTAATGACTCGTGCCAGTTGATGATCTTTTTGTATGTTTCGTGAGGTGTTTCGGAGCAGAAGGGCGGCCAGCCAATCAAACACTCGAACATAATCGCACCCAACGACCACCAGTCACACTCTTGGCCATACCCCTGATGAATGAAGATCTCTGGTGCAATGTAGTCTGGTGTGCCCACGGTCGAGTAGGCCATGAGACGTCTCGACTTTCGCCACGTTTGCATCTGCTGCCTATTGGACATGGTCAAATTAATGGCGTCCACCATCATGGAATTTCTCTGCACATGTTTTCCTGGGACAGCTAGCCCATTCTGGTTCTGGTTTTCCTTCTCCAACAACTTCTTGTAGTAACTCGAATCGTGCGTTTTGTGGAATCCAGTGGATAAACCAAAATCAGATAGCTTGATGTGGCCTCGGATGTCGATCAAAATGTTGTCTGGTTTGACATCTCTGTGAATGAATCCAAGATTGTGAATTGCCTCGATGGCCAACACACATTCAGCCATATAGAATCGCGTGATGTCTTCTGTGAAGATCTGCCATCTGATCAACATGGTCATCAAATCGCCTCCCGGCAAGAATTCCATGATCAAGTACAAATTCACTGCATCTTGGAAAGAATAATACAAAGACACGACCCACGGCGAGTCACTACCGGCCAAAACATCTCTTTCGGCCTTAACATGCGCCAATTGATCTTTTTTGTACATTTCTGCCTTCAAAAGCGTTTTCATGGCGTAGATTTTGCCCGTGTCACGTTTTTGGACCAAGCGAACCTCTCCAAATGCACCCTTACCGATGACTTTCACCGTAATGAAGTCTTCCAAAGACAAGCGCGTTCTTCTGAGGCGCAAGAACTGCGACTCCTTCTTCCCCAAGTTTTGCAACTGCCTGTTTTTTCTCTCCTCACTCATACCTGCTTCCTCGTTGGCCAATTTGTTTTCCAACTCTAGGCGACGTTGGTTGCGCTCTATAGCGTGGCTTACAGACATCTGATACGCATTCTCCAACTTCAACTTGATACCTGCGGCCTTGTCTTGAGTCGTCCGGCTCATCAAGTTGGGCTGTCTCTGGAAATACACGTAATTGGCGTTTCGAGAGCCGTTATCAAGAGACCCCTGAGACGTCTGTGAGGCAGCCACGCGTGACTCATCAGAAGCCTTCCCGCGCATCTGGAATGTGGGCGGCTGCGCAAATTGTGTTGCGTTATATTGTTGCTGCTGCTGCTGATATGCACCATTCGTTGCAAAGTGTCTTTGCTGCAGCTTCTCCCGGGCCTCAGCCTCAGCCTSWGCCTGTGCMTGTKSCTGTGCCTGTTGCTGTTGCTGTGCTTGCTGCTGTTGACGCTGATGTTCGATGGCTTCACGCTCGCGTTGTTGCTGCTGTAATTGCTGCTGCTGGATCTGCTGTTGAATCTGTTCCTGCTGCATTTGCTGCATTCTTTGCTGCTCCAACTGTTGTTGTTGAAACTGCTGCTGGTACGCAACATCCGCTGGCTGTAACGGCAGGTATGCAGAAGGCTGTACTGGCGGCGGCGTGCCCTGGAAGTTGCCTACACTATGATTGTCCCCGCTGAAAGTTAGCACCTCGTGTAAAGCATCAGCAGACGCATTCAGATGGGCGGATTCGGACAAGTTTGTGCTGCTGGCATTGTTGAGCGCAGTGAATGCCGTAGGCGGGCGGAACTGCATCGAGTGGTTGCTGTCAATCAGTTGGAAATTGCCCCTATCTTGGGTTTCAAACGTTCTTCCTGCAGAGAACGTGGGCGAGAGGGGGAACGCCGGCTGGCCGAATAGCGACGGCTCGGCGGCACGCGTGGGCAGGTTTGAATGCGGCCATGCGGTGGGCACGTCATTCTCAACAAACGTATTATTGTTTGTGTCCTCATCCATGAAACTGTCGTCCACAGCAATCGGCGAGTCGCTGCCTCCCATAGGCGGCAACTCGGGGATATCAAGCGGTTTCAACTGCGGCATTTGCCCGCGTGGATCCAGATGTAGCGTATTGGCTGTGAAACGGGGGTCCTGGCCCGAATAGTTTGGGTTCATGGTATGTATATGCCCCTTTTCAGACAGTGCTCTAGAATGCCGATGATCTGTAGTAGTAGTAGTGAAGGGCTCGCGTCAGGTGCCTCTATCTTTAGAGCGAAGATCTGAAAATCTTTTCTGTTTATATCTTCTGATAAATAGAACCTGCTTGTCTTATCTAAGACCTGTATTTTGTAAGAAACGGATGTGTACAAAAAAATCAGACTGGGCCCTGGATCAAATTCAACTAGCAGGTGAGAGTACCTGTCAACGAGGCACGGAACGCGAATTGATGAAGGCCACTCGCCAGAGCGAAGCTGGAGCGCGAATCCAGATTCGAGGCTATGTGCAGGATCTGGCCTCAAATGCCCGGGCTCGATTGCGTAACAGGGCGATTTTGAGAAGGAAACGGGCGTCGAAAACGGCGCGACGTGCGTATGCGAGGCAGACACTGCCAGACAGGTTGCACATGTGTAAACACCACATCTTACTTGCCCCTATTGAGTCAAATCAGGCCCACAAGAAGGGCAGTTTTAGGAAAAAAATGGTGTATTCACATTTGAAAGCCCACTTTAGCCCATTTTTGAGCCATGCTATTATCCGAGCTTGGTGTGTGCTGGTAATCATCTTGGGCCATGCTCGAGAGGTAACTTTATAGGGACGCATCCACTTATTTCGTATAACCTTCGACCAGGAAATCTGATAAATAGAAAATTTAGCCTATCTGACTGGAAATTGTTTTCAAATCACGAAATAGTGAGCAGAAACCAAACCGTCAATTTGCGATTGCGCCAAGTTATCAACCGTATACTGTATAATCTATTTCGCTTCCAGGTAAAAAGCTGTGTCTTTCAAACATGCATAAGGAAGAACACCGGTCTGTACGCTAACCAGCGGAATTGAATGATACATGGTCAGCAAAGAAGATCGTATTTGTTTCCAAGCAAATTCGTTGCGATCGAAATTTGTGGCACTTCCACAATGCCGAGAGTCGATATCAACTTATAGCGTGGCATAGATGATGATGGTAAATGACTCGACCAACGCAAGCAGGTATGCAGAAATTTGACTTCGAGTAAGGCAGCATAGAACTGCTCATATATTGCATCACATATAGTGGCGCTACTTTACCCAATTTCAACAAGGGTTTGTGTTTTTTGTGAGATTCAAGAAACATTGATTAACACAGCTGAGACGATTTCATCCACAAAATACTAGTAGTAAAGAAGTAACACGCACTTTTTTGATGCTCAAAGCATCTCCGCTAGAAGTACTTTAATGACTGAGAAGGCTTTATTCACGTAATTAAACATGCACCCAGCCAGTGTTCAAACTTTTCTCGTGCCCTGAGAGAAACTCTTCATCTTTCTCTATGGACAATAGCAATATCTGCAATGGATACGAACACAACTACAGAGTAGTTTGCAATCGAGTGTGATTCCAATTGTTGTAAAAGTGACTAGCAAGTTTAATATCTTTCTTTTCATTCTGGATTATACGCTTCACTCTCATCCACGTGGAACTTCAATTTATACTTGTGGAACATCTGCGTTCGTAAACTCCCAGACTCATACATGTGATGCAAGACCATAAATAGTGTTGGGTATACCGAAGATGGCGATCTGCCTTTGTTCATCGAGCAATACGACAAAGAAGTTTGCGTTTTCTTTTATTTTTTTTTGCTTGAACTGTTATCGTTGCGGAATTCATGTGCTTGAATAAACTCAACTTAAGTCAGGGCCAAATGTCAAGAAAACAACCGTTGCAATGGAACAATACTTAGTCTGGGCGATGTCACAAAAATAGATTTAGGTCGATGATTATTTGAATTATTCTCTATATTTAATTCAAAACACCAAACTTGAGCACGTGTATACATCCTCATAAGATAAAACCCAGCGATTTATCATCCCTTAGATCCCAGATTCCCAGGTACGTCAGTTCGCAGCCACGGGAGCAAGTCCCAAAATGCACCTCTTACACACAAAAGTCGTGGTGGATAAACAAAACTGGAAGGCACCCGAAACGAAAAAAAAGATTCAAGAAGAAGGTTTCTCAAAAATGCTGCAAAACATGTAAAACATCACTCTTTCAACACAAATCCTTGATTACCGGCCCAGCTTCACTAGCCACGCCCAGCCCTGCCTGCCCAGCCTGCACACTCGCAGAGGCGATTTTGAGAAGCCCGATCATCCTTCTCAAGCCCCACGAAATCCACCATCTCCACAAATTGACGAACCAGTATATTAATTGCCTCAAGAAATATCATCTAAATTTCAAGGCTTTTTTTTTCAACCAAATTGTTTAAATCTTGTGGATAGTTGGTAGCCACAATTCACCCAAAAAATCAAACAATCTCCAAAGCATGCCTGGGGACAGCAAATTGCGGCCTTACTATGACCATGACTCGTTCAATGCTGGATATCTGGTCATTTTTAAGCCCGGCGTTGGACTAATAGATACAGCCACACAAAAGGAAATCACGACGTCATTCACGTATGGCTTGGCGGGTAACAAGGCCAACATGTTGCTGGGCAATTTGGGCCTAGGTGGTGGGGGTACAGGCGCCAGAGCCTCTGCAGCTCCCAGACTAGACAGGGTGGCGCCATCTGCTGATATCAACTATATGAATGATTTAGAGCTTTCTGAGTATTTTGATTTCAACAATTTGCTGGAATTGTTCAAAAACTTGGTGTGGAACTTTTTTAAGAACTATTGTCGCGTGCTTCTTTCTCAGCCATTGGATATAGTCAGGTTGACTTTGCAGGTGGGTCGCTTTGACTTTTCGCTGGATCTGGCCAAAAATGATTCCATCCAGCAGAAAAATGAAGGCAGAACGAGGTTTGGTAGCACCGCTATGTCAACATCCTATGACGACAGTTTCTACGATGATGAGGAAATCGACTTTTTCCAGCCAACACAGCCGCCGGTCTCGCAAACGCTGCAAACGCCACCAAAGGAGAAAAAGAAGGCCGTGGTCTCGGAAAAACGGCACGTTAAAAACCCGCACAAGATCCACCCAGTCTCGCAACACACTATCGATATCATGTCGGCGATAGCTTCAAAAGACGGACCGCTTGCACTTTTCAGGGGAGTCAATGCCTCATTCATCCACTATACATTGTCTCACACGATCGAGGCATGGATAACCGGCTTTTTTTCACCGTTCCTAAACATTCCTGACCCGTTTTTCTTGGACTTGACGCATTCGACGGAGCCGGCGAAATCGCTTTGGCTCTCGGTGCTGGCGTGTATCTTGACAGGGGTGATTTTAATGCCGCTCGACTTGATCAAAGTGAGATTCATGATCACGCCGTTTGAGAGCACGGGCCCGAAGATACCTGCATCTAGAAGAAACTCTGGCCCGGAGAATCCTCCTGGTGAAACGCTCTCTCCTTCTGGATCGGAGATTGATTTGCCGTTGGAAGACCGTGCTGACAAGCAGGTGAATCTCAGGTCAGTGAGGGATTCGCTCAGACACTACCCCTCCCGCCTTTTCTTGAACCCGCCTCCTTCGATCACTGTGCTTACAATCTTACACCAGATATCTACGATTGTGTTCCGCAAATCTGCTCCGTACTTCTTGTTTGTGCGGTATAACATTGATTCGTACCTGCTGCCCAACTTGTTTACTGTGGCAAACTTGGTACTTCTGATCACGGAGTTCTTCATCAAGTTGCCCGTGGAGAACCTACTCAGGAAGGAGCAGGTGAGGTTCTTGTTGAAACCAAAGTCACGCGAGGAAGATAAGTACAGAGTCGTGACGATCGATAATCCTGATGAGAACTTGATTGTGGATTACAATGGATGGGATCTGAATCATTCACACCCGGATCAGGCTGAGGAACAAAAAGCGGGTTTGTGGAAGCGAATTAAGTACTTGGGATTGTTCAAGGGCTGGAGAGTCGGAGTCTTGAACGTTATTGGCTTTTGGGGATACAACATTGTCAAGAGCACATCGGTGATGACTGAGGAGAGACTATGAGAAAAATTATTCACGCAGAAGTAGGTGATATGATATGAAGTCGAGAAAATGATTGAATTATCGATGCGGAGAATGGATCTACGCTTTTGAATGAAAAGAAACATGCTATGATCAAACCAAACAGACCATCTCGAAAGGATGTTATTTGTCAGGCCCAAAAAAACTTTCATACCTAACGCATTACTCGATACTAGAGAGAAATAAACTTCATACTTAAGCCGGGCAGGTCTCCTTGGAATTGCGACATCGCCACTGGACTGACAAAGTTCATGCTATCTGAGAAAACAGTGTAAGATTTCCTCATTTGCGCCCAGATAAACTAGGTTTCGTTCCATCAAATATAGGAGAAATATCAGACTGTCTTGAATTATCTGAAACCGCTAATAATGCCAATTTTATACATTCCACTACCGATTTCTCTTATCTTTGAGGAGTGCCAGTGTGCTGGGCGCGCAGATCTAAACACCACATAATATTGTTGGAGCACTAGGTGGTGGTGCGTTAAAGACTCTAGAGCCACGCACAGGACCTATCACCAGAAACACTATCATCAAAAGGCCACTTTTTTCGCTTATACTCATCTTTTAATATCCCATAGATCCGATTAAAGAATGGCTTCAGCAATACCTTATGACCCGGACGATTTCGAGAACAATAATCCGTTTGCAGAGCCCGAAGAACCGCCCCGCCATGTGTCTGCTTATGGTGCTGGCATAGACCCCAACATGGGTCCTGGGAACGAGTCAGTTCACACACCAGAACACTATGAGACCACAGGAAGCACTGCAGATGCTGAAACTGCCTCAAATAAACCTATCTATAGTGCTGACGGGGTGAATGGACTAGATTCTATCTCGAATCACCCACCTGTATCGCTGGACCTGAAGGGGGAGTTGGTGAGAGAAGAATTGATGCGTTTGCTTCCGGAAAGGTTCAACAAAAAGTATCACATGAAACTCACGCTCCGAGAGATCGAGACAAACAAGCCGGAAAACCCGATCTTGCGCTTTGACGCGGCGGTGAAAGGCCTACAAGGCTATAGGCAAAAGGAATACACCAACATCCGCAGGACGTACAATGAAGTGAGTAAATTCAACAAATACTTGCTGGTATCGAATCTCGAAGTCTTCGTTCCTGTTTTACCGCTGGCCCACACATCCTACCCTACAGGCGGCGAAGATGAACACAAACAATTGATGTATGTGTGGCAAGAATGGATGGACCGCGTCACGCGCAACCCGATCTTGATTAGGGATGAGGAGTTTGTGTTTTTCATTGAGAACGACTTCGGCTATGCGGTGATCAACTCGAGCAGAAAGTCTGCTGTTGCCAGCGGGTTTGTGAGGAAGACACTCAAGCAATTGCCGGTGCCCTATGACCCATATGAGGAGCTAGCCGAATTCAGGCCCATGATCAAATCAGCGTATACTTCGGGCCAGAAACTACACAGGGCGATGGAGAAGAACCAGAAGAACCAGAAATATGTGGCGGCGTTGATTTCCGAACTAAGCACGAAACTAAAAGGGCTTGCGCAGTTCGAAACAGTTCACCCAGGCATGAAGAACATGTGGGAAAAGCTTTCAAATATTGCCCATATTCAGTCTGAACTTGCGCTTTTACAGCTGATCAGCGATATGGGCTCTTTAGGAGACGGGATTCGGGCGTTGGTGGATGATTTGTACGAGATTAAAGAGGCGCTAACGAACCGACACTTGATCATGCGAGAACTCCTCCAGGCACAAGCACAGACTCGCAACAAGCACATCAATGCAACCAAAATCAAGAACAAGTCGTCGCTTGACCCGATCAAAGTGGACGATGCATTGAGTCAGCTCGAACAGGCAACAAAGGCCGAGGAAAGCCTCCACATGCAGGTGAAGCGAATTCTGGGCGAGATGATGTTTGAGCGGAAAGAAGCGATACATGATTGTGAAGCGAAATTCCAGAAAATTCTCAAACTGTTTTCGCTTAGCAGAATTGACCAGCACCGGAAACTTCTCAAGCATTTGGAAAACATTCGCCTAGACGTGCGCATCATCGATGCAAACGGCGGGTTATCGCGTCTTAACAGAGACAACTTGACGCAAATGAAACACAACTTACACCAATCACAGGAAGAAGCCGGCGACGCATGGACGTCCCGAACGTTCCGTAGTCTAGCCACAGAGAAGGCAGGAAAACAGCAGAAACTACGTGTTAACGATGATGAAGAGGGGCTTGATGCAAGACAGGCGGCATCGGTGCTCGGTGCGGCCACGCTCTCGACATAGTTCAGAGACTCAAAGTCCAGAATAAATAATTAGACTATACAAAGCATTTCAGAGCATTCATTGGGAGCGAGTCAAAAGCCCTAGTTCACGGTGTATCTCTTCTCGGCCTCCTTCCAGCTGATCACGTTCCAGATGGCCTTGAAGTAGTCAGCTTTCACGTTCTGGTACTGCAAGTAATAGGCGTGCTCCCAGGCGTCGATGGCGACCAATGGCACGAGGGGACCTGTGACGGTGTCCTGGTTCGCAGTGGTGACCACCTCCAACTGGCCGCCGTTCTCCTTGTTCTTGACAATGAAGGCCCAGCCGGAACCCTGGATGCCAGCCAACTTGCTGTTTGTGAGAGCCTTCAAGTTGTCGAGGGAGCCAAACTGCTCGGTGATTTTCTTGGCGAACTCAGACTCTGCCGCAGGAGGCTCGCCACCGCCCTGTTTCTCAGGGGCCAAGTTCTTCCAGAACAAGCAGTGGTTGGTGTAGCCGCCGCCATGGAACTTGATGGCGTTTTGCAACTCAATGGTTTTTTTCACCTCTCCTTTGGCCTTGGCCTCGGCGTGTTGCTCAATGGCCTGGTTGTATCCCGTCACGTACGTTTGGTGGTGTTTGGTGTAGTGGATCTCGTTAATCTTGCTGGAGATATGGGGCTCCAACGCGCCAAAGTCCCAGTCCAAATCGGGCAACGAGACCTTGGTTCTGACGGCGCCAATCGACGAGGAAAGTCTGGATGGGCGCACTGCAGCCTTGAATGTGGAAGCAAGCATGGTTTTAATTGTTTGAAATTGGAAATTTATTGATCTAATCAAGCTTTTATTGGATAGATCTGAGAAGAACTGGTGGAATGGGCGGAAGAAGAAGGACGGCTAGCGCGGGATGCTCGGGGCCGAGGGCCTCTGCCGGTTCCGCGCCCTGACCTCACCCCAATTAACTGATTGACTTGGGGCCTGCGCCGTTACTAATGTGCGCACCTGGCACTCCCATTGGACGGGGCCCCGGCCCAGGGTAGTACATGTGGAGAAATTACAGGTCCATGGTTTTTTCACATCAAAGCGGTTTCGTTACTTAAAAAATATATGGGATTGAAACCTTGAGTTTTAATATATCAAAACTATGAAAAGTACTCATTTAGCTGGTCAGCGTTCGCAAAATCGTGTGCCCTTGTATCCTTGATTTCTCGTAGTTGCTCTCGCTTGCTCTCTCTCAGTCTACCATAAAGCGCACGCCGCACCAGATCTAATTCGAGCTGGAGCCATTACATCATTGCGCACTGTGGCGGCGGATTCCGATCAATCGGATCCCAAGCTTGTGCCTCACATCAGTCATAGATAGCTGTACGCAAGTTTAGTTACTATCGACATTTTAGTACTTTTTTGTTCATTTATCCGCTGAAAGACTGTATTTCAATTTTTGAATCCTAATTCTATGGCCCGGAGACGGTTTCCTCAAGAATTGCATGATGTCAGCTATAATGGTAGGAGTTTGCATAAGAAAGATCAACAGCCATGCACATATACCCGTATTTGTTATAGTACAGCTCTTTATTCTTGGAAGCGTCTTCTGGTGAAGAAGATAAAAGGTATAGACTGATTGCCTCCAAAAGGCAGGTATCTTCCTCCAAGATTTTTCTTGCATGGTTGATATAACAACCAGTATATGGATAAACACCAACATAATTCTGTAGCCATACCAACCTCAAAAAAATCAATCGAATACAATATCGTTCAAGAATATGGGATTTTGGGGTTTGAAGACTCAGTTGGTACGCATGAAGTCACGAACTATGGAGGTTTGTGGCCTTCTTCATTTACAGTGAAAGACTCATCCGACACGTAAAAAACGTTCGTTACCGTCTTATAAAAATACTGATTGTCACCTACAATTCGGCTAGATTGCAATCATGAAATGATACAATGATGTCACAGAATGCTTTAAACTGAGCCCACCATCTTAGCTGGCAGCTTATTGTGATTTGGAACTTGTTCTAAAAAACCGAATTGTATGACCCGAGAATGCGCAGTGTATAATGAAACGACCAGAATCGCCAGAAACGTCAGAGCATTTCGATTCGTTCAACGTAAAGACAACTATGACCTGGAATCTCAAAGAGATTCCCCGAAACCTCTTCTCACGCATATTGCGTAGGAAAGGAAAACAAAAAGTCCGGTAAGTGCCAGTTTATATTCTCTATCACCAAAACAACCACCAACGCTGACTAGCCCTAGTTTCTCAAGGCACGCAACCTCTCGGCGAGCTTGTCCTCTTTTTCCTCGCTCACGGCTGTAGGCGGGCTGACAATGTCGACTTTCGTCTCGTTCAACCCTTGTTTCATTTCTATGCCGGCCTCGTCTGCGATTTGACTCATCAATTCATCCACATCTTCTTGCGGCGTCGTCAATGCATTCACATTATTTGTAGCAGACTCGTAGTAGTTCGTCAGTGCATCTAAATCTTCAAATTGGTTCTCAAACTTGTCCATCACGACCGAGATTCTCTCTAGATTCATTGTCTGGAGCGCCTTGTCCATACCTTTGATCACCGTTGTCATGTTTCCCGTGACTGAACGCATTGTCACCGCCGTTTGTACACGAGACGCAACCGCGTCTATTCTAGAAGCCAACCTCAACAAATTGACGCGCTCGTTGGATTTCCTGATGGCATTTTGTGCATATAGTTGTGCTATGTCGTTGTTGCCCTGCATCAACGCCTTCTTCGTCTTGGCTTTCTCCTGTAACTCTTCTTTCGCAGCCTTTGTCGCTTGCCTGTTTAACAGCTTAGCCGTGAACTTGAGCTGGAAAAGTGATTGCTCCAACCCTGCCATTTTATTTGATTCTGAGTTTGGATATGAAGATACGTGGGTCCTGAGCCTCTCACCGCCGCATATCTTATCGCAAGAAGCGCTCTCACGGTTGAGATGTCCGGGTGTTTTAAGCCTGTAATATGGCCCTGCTAGATCTGATTAAAGAGCTCATGTACAGTTTTTGATTTTTTTTTTTTTTTCACATGTGTGACATTCGTTTGTTTTTCACGTATGATATTCATGAAAGACGTACATTTGTTGCTTCATACTCTGAAACTTTGGAACTTCCATCCATTTCTCTTCTAGATCTCACATGGCCCCCTGTTTAGAGAGGATATTATTAGCGAAGTCTCACGCTTAGTCAAGATCAAGAGCGTCGGGCATATCAGTATCCTCCGGGCCCGGACTCGCACTGTTGCTACGTGATGATGTCTGCAGGGTTTGTGAGTTTGCGGAGCGAGCTGCATCTGTGGATCTTGCAGCCGTTGCGGGCTCGGACGTGTTTCCTCTACTCTGCGTATTGCCACGAGGATGAACTATCCGCACGGTAGGCGCCCCTGGCGCAGTATTTCCTGCACCAGGTCTGACTGGCCCACTATGAAATGTCACTGTATTGCCACCAGCCATGTTGAGCATATTCTCCATAGCAGCTTGGTGATGTCTCAAAGCTTCCATCATACCGTTATTTGGAGGTGCTCCACCATTGGAGTTATTACCATTTTGCTGGGCTGTACTGATGGCTGATCTCACTGAGGCAAGGGCACGCGCAATATGGCTGTTGTGATGCTCAGAATTTGCGGTTCCCCTCTCTGCATTTTCTGCGTTCTCTGCATTCTCCTGTCCTGGTGACACCTGCAGTGCGTTTTGTGTACCACCGCTTTCGGTTTGGCTTTGCGTCGGAGCTCGGCGTTGCAGGGCCTGAGGAGGCTGAATGGCCTCGCCAACAACCGTTCCTAGGGTATTGAGAAATCCTCTGAAGTTGCTCGTAATACCGCCAGTGTTTGTAGGGGGTATATTGTCCGCTGGGCCAGACTCGCCAGCAGTCCTCACGGTTGTGTTGAGCGGGACAATTGGGATCGGCACATCGTTCCTGGCCGGAGGTGGACCATTCACGGTCACAGCAGATGCCTCTACATTCCCACTGGCCATTATATCCTGCGCAACATCAGGGGTCAAGATACTGGGGCGGGCTGACTCTGCTCGCGCGGCGGCCGATCTGAGTGCTTCAGCGTTTGGCTCAGGCTGGTATGTGTAACAATCAGCATCCTCAGAACTGGCATGTTGTTTGAGGGCATTCAAATTAGACTTAAATTGGTCTTCAAGTGGAGCCCTTATAACAATAGGTGCATTTTGTTGCAGTGCTCGATTTGCAGCCAAGAGAAATGACAGAGTTAGTTTTTGCACAAATTGTGGTACGTGCGTGCGTGCTCTTCCCTCAGTATACTCCTTTTTGAGCAATTCGTCGGAGGGAAACGCGTAAGGATACACTTCTCCTGCGAGTGAGGAGAGAGCGGCATTATAGCTTTTCATTGAAAGCAAGGTGTCACCGAGGTAAAGCTGACAATAACCCATTTGCGCCCATGCAGGCACAAACGTACGGTCAAATTGAAGAGCTCGCTCCAAGTCTGAGACGGCTTCTGGGAAGCAGTTGAGTCCAATATATGCGATGGCTCTGTTTGTGAGGAGCTGAGGCAAATGCGTTCTGGTAGCGCTGTCGCAAGCATATATAGCATCAGTGTAGACCTGTATCGCCTGTGGATAACACGTGTTGTTCAGTAGGTTGTTACCCTTTTCCCGAAGTCTTGAAACATGCAAATCTTGTGATTTTCTAACGGACAGGTCGGCGGCCGAAACTTCGATATGACACTTGATGAAAGACTTGAAAGCAGAAAATACTTCGCTCCACGTACAAACTGCGGGAGTGTTTCCTTTCAAATATGCGATAGTCTCTGCCCCGAGGCTTTTAAATGCATTTGCCTTGGTCAAATTGGGTTGCTGAGAAGAGAGATATTCGGCGAGAAGTTGAGACAACGCTGAGCTCACATCGCTCTTCATCGTAGAGGGAATTCTCGCAACAGCCATGATTGCATTCTTAAGAAGCACATAGAGTTTCGTGACGACTAAGCTGTCCACCGAAAGGGCATCCTTTTTTCCGACATCGTCATGTAGACTCAGAAGAATACCCTCCAATTTGTCCAGCGACAAAACCTCAGGGGTTCTGCTACCAAACCATGCAAACAAGTTTTGATAAGATGGCTGCACATCCAGGCTTTCTTGCTCTCTATAATGCTCGGCCAAGGTGCGCATGGCGTAATTACGGATCACTTGGATACCAATTGACAATTCCTCTGCCTCGCAAGTTTGCTCCATCAGCAGGCGCGAGTTTTGCGCAGTGGCATCAAAATCACTTTTCAAGCTGTCCAAATGCACCGTCCAAGCCAAGACGGCCGCGTACTCAAATGCAGCCTCAGATATGGCGGTAGACATGGTTGGGTCCAGTCACAGTAGACAAGGAACAAAGAGTTTTGCGATATAAATTGTAATGCAAGCTTTCAGGAGAACTTGAATAGACCCTAAAACCTTAGATTTTCAATCGGTTTGTTACCAAACGAAAGGTGTAAATTGATCAACTAATGTGACACTCGAAAAGAACTGACTGGGAGTGGTATCTTTTGGCGGGTAGAATGTTCGCGAATGATAATGGCGTATGATAGTGTCAGTCAGAAAAAGCTCGAGCCGAGCATGCGCACGAAACGAAACACAGCGCCGGGTGTCGTCGCAGCCTGCGATCTGGCACGAGATATCGATCGACCGGGATCGCGACAGGATAAAGCAGCCATGAAAAAGCTCGATTTCATTGGACTAGAATAAAAGAATAATGATTTCTTTTCACAAGACCTTGTTTATGAAAAGGCTTGACTTAAAAGCAAGGAATGCTTGTTTTGGTAAAAAAGCATTGGTGTGATTTGAGTTGGACATTCATAGAATTAAACTATATCGTGCGCGCCTGAACAGAAGGCAACGGCCCCGAATTTGACTGGCCCCATTTTGAACTCAAATCAATTCGAACTGCGAGTTCCATACGCATGATCTGATGCGGCTCCCAGTGGCGAGAATCATAAAGGCGCGAAAGCTTCACTCCACAATTTCGATAACTTAGAAAGGATAATTATCGGATCAAATTAAGAAGGCAACTAATTGAAGAGCTTGATTAGAAAGCCGCATCCACATATTGGCTTCACAATTTGACAAATTTGAACCCTGACTTTCTCAAAAATAACCGGCTTATCTTATAGCACCACCATATTGAATCACCCAAATGAGATTGTTCTCCGCATCTGAAGAGGCACCATCTAGTTCTGACACATTGTTCACCACAGGATTGACAGAAGCGCTGGTCACATCAAAGCCTTTACTTAGTCTCGAAAATTGCGAGTCGAGCTCGAGAATTCGGGCTTTTCTCAGGCTTTCTCGGATAGCCACAGACGATACCATTAGGCAGCACTTAAACGAGATCGGTCCCTCACAATGCGATCAATACTTTGAGCGGACAATATTGCCTCAGTGGCGTGCGAGGTCTGACGCAATTCAGTTCTGCTCTAAATATGCTAAGAGCCTTCGAGCAGAAGCCCAACTGAAGGAAACCACATTGCATGAAGATTACGATTTGAGAATCGATCCGTACGCCGCGAAGAACGCTCGAGATTACTTGGATGATCAGTATGTACGGTGTGTGAGCGTCGAAAACTGGGTGGCAAACGAAACCAACGTGGAATCTATTATTCGTGAGCAGACTGCCAGCGTTTTGTCCGATAAATGCTACTACAAAGACTGGCTTCTGGCTTTCAAAACCGCGGCCCGTGAGCCCTCATTCACTAGTGACCTGTAAATAGTAACGTACGCAAATGATTGACACCTATCTTTTCACATTAGCCGCTGCTGCTGCTGCATATGCAAAGCTGTTGATTGCTGGTTTCGAGTTCAAAGAGCCCTGCTCTTCAACTGGAGATTTTCCCTTCACCTTCAAACCGGGCTTGGCTTTTCCTTTAGCTGCTACCTTCGAGTTAGAGCTCGACCTGCTTGGCTTTGCACTGGGGACCTGCTTCGTGGGCGGAGACTTCAGTCTTTGTGATGCGGTTTGTTGAAGTTTTGGACTTTGTGGTTTTTGTGCCTTGAGCTCTTTATCGACTAGTTGCTTAGCCCAAATAAGGCAATCGATCCACCCAAAGTTCGAGCCGATCTTCAAGGCCTCGCCGTTTGCATTAACGACTCGGATCGTAGATGAATACTTTTTTTTGTCCGTTTCGCTGAAGCGTTTCAAGAATATGAGATCACCCCCTTCTCTGATGAGCTCCAAAATCAAATATCCGAACACCTCCTCTTGTCCACTCACACCAGAGCTGTTGTCCTCCTCGTCGAGTATAACACCCTCAAACTCGTAATCGTACATCAGGTAGTCGTCGCCTTTGTTAGCAGTCAAATCAACCATCATAACATCAAGCATTTCGTCGATCAAAAACACTTTGGCCTTGTTTGAGATACAAGCAATCACAGGCATCATTCGCTCATTCAATATTGCTTCGTGTCGACCAATGAGATGTTCAATGACCTCGTCATCTAGATTCCCAGGTTTACGATCGATCAATCGATTACTCAACATCAGTTTTAAAACACAGTCTAACTTGATAATTTTCTCATCTGAGTCCAAAAACGAAGAGATCTCTTTGAGGGTGATCGTGACAGGCGGTCTTCGTGTATTCCTGGGGGTGTTTGGCCTTTCGACATTGGCCGAGGTTTGTGCTTGCTGAGTTTGTGTTGGCTTATTCTGAATTGTGTGAGGTTGTGCTTGACTCTGAACGGGGCGAGCTTGTTGTTGCGTCTGAGGAGGGCGGATTTGCTGTGGCGTTGGCTTAGGCATTTGAGGAGGTGGCGCTGTGGGAACCTTGATTGTAGTCGTGCTCTTTTTTGGTAAAGACGCAAAGGCTGTATTGGCTCTTAAGTTCTTCATTTCGGGAGACTTCGAGCCTCCACAAATCTTTGTTTCTGCAAGTGACTTCTCGAGCGGAGCGAACGCAGCAGATGCTTGTTGTGCTGCAATATAAGAATTTGAATGCGACATTTGTGAGGGCGACGGTTGAGGGGACTGTCTGGTCTGTGTTGGTGTGGGTGCTTTTGAGACCTGAGTAGAATGAGGGCCGACGTGGTGTGGATCCATGGCCAATTGCCGAATTGCAGCCTGATTGGGCTTTTGCCTAGTTTGGACACGTGACAGAGAAGGTTGTGTGTTGTGATGAATATCATGCATGGGTTGGCCTGTTTCATGTCGCATGTGAGGAGCAGACCCTTGCGAAGGGGCAATACTGTGAGGCGCGGACTGATTGATTGCCGGAGATGATCCGCTCTGTGGCAAGCCACCTTTCCGTATACACGTGGCTGGCACGTACAGTGGCTTGCTGCCAAATGAGGGCACGAGATTGTCGAATTTCTGTATCTGCGAATGCAACTGGTAATTCGAGTTCGATTTGTTGAAGTTCCGGTTTGAGCCTGTCTTCATTTGAGGAGGGTTTGCGCCTGGCCCGCTAGACTGACTGTATGGTTCGAAGCGTGGAACTTTTCTGCTCCAGATATACTCTCTGTTGTTCCAAGGCACGCCTTTGAACCACGACATGGCCTGCATTTCAGGGATGGTGGGTCTTTTCAGAGGTTCGAGCACGAGTGTTGAGTCAATTATCTCCCTGACCATTGGCGGGCACGGCTCCTTGTATGCGTAGTCAATGTTGATGATCTTCTCAAATGTCAAGTACTCGGTGGCACCCTTGAACGGAGGCACGCCGTTAAAAAACTGGAATAAAATGCACGCGATTGCCCATATATCCGTTTCAACCCCACAAAGATTGTGTTTGAGAAGCTCTGGCGGAACGTACTCTGCCGTTCCCACAAAAGAGGCCTTCCGCTCGGGCCGGCCATTTTGCGAATCATCATTGACAGAGTCATAGGTGATCTTTTCGTCCGACGACTCTTCATCTTCGCCCAAAAGTTTTGCCGCGCCGAAATCCGTGATCTTCAAGTTAAAGTCGTATCCTACCAAGATATTCTCGGGCTTTAAGTCCCGGTGGATCACGCCCTTCAGGTGTATGAATTTGACCGCGTCCAAAATCTGGAGCATGTAGAATTTCAGCACGGATTCCAGGAGCGAGCCAAACTTGGTGATGATTGATAGCAACTCGCCGTACTCGGCAAAGTCCAATACAAAAAATAGACTCAGCTCGTCCTGGAACGTGTAGTAAAGCTGGACGATACCTGGATGCTGCACGCCCAAACGATGCAACGTTGTTTTTTCGATATTGACATATTTGATCTTCCCCTCCTGAACAATGTGTTTCTTCGACAAGATCTTGACTGCATACGTCTTCTTGTTGTACAAATCCACCGCCAGGTACACTGTCGAGTAGGACCCTTCCCCAATGCGGGCGCCAAATTGGTAATCGCGGGCGGTGCGTCTTCTGGGCACGGTAGACTGCATCGCCGGCGGGGCCGAGTGGGGGTGTCCGATCTGGCCGCCGTTGGCAAACCCATTGCTGGACATTATCTGTGTATAAGACTGATGTGATTGAAAAAGAAACGAATGTATGCGTAAAGTAGAGTGACTATGTGCCCAGTGGGGTGAGTGCGGCAAAGCGAGTAAAGGTGCCAGCAGCTCAACAGCCCGCGAAATTAAATGACGTGGTCGTACCTAATTCGTGTGACAAACAATGAGTAGAGAAATTTTGAATAGTTTTTTGAAATTACATATATTCAGGAAAATATGGGGATATTGCCAAATCTAGCAAATTGGATCGTTTGCACGAATTGTATGATGTATCATTGCTGCCTCTAGTGTAGGCTGGTGCCGCAACTAATCGCGGACCGGCTTGACGACTTATCGGTCTGAGACATCTACTACTCAAAATATGGTTAATATTGCCTGCAGAAAACGCCCTTAGACTGAAGTCAAGGTTTCTGCTGATAACGTCGAGTACACCTTGGTAAAAGTGCCCAATGTCTCGAGAATTCTCAAAAAAGATGAGATTATTTGATGACTCGTGTCCTTGTTTGGTACGTCCCCATTGTTCTTGGGGGATTCTCGGCTGCCCAATATACTGTGCGGATACAGAGCTCGGCCCGGGCCCGCAAACGAGACAAAGCGTACATTAATTCTACAATAAAACGCTTTGGAAGTGAACAAAACCCAATTCGTCGAATTCTCTCAGACTTCCAATCAAAATTATCAGATTGAGCGGCGAGATTTTATTCTCGTACCCAAATCACCCAAACAGCTTAAAATGGCTCAGGGCTGATACAACCAGCTTGCGTCTTCGTGCGAACCATTACAGTTGACAAATTAGTCCAATCTACCAGGTTTGTCGATGTAGACAAAAATAAGAATATAGTGAAGTTTTTGTCACATACTTCCTAGATTAGTGCTAAATGATCTCTTTGAAAAATGCTGACAATAAGTGCGGTCTGGGCCCGATAGTTCTGGCGGCGAGAGTTTTGGCGGCGATACACACATCGGTTCATCGCCCTGCTGCGCTCTTGTGCGCATCATCATGTGGCCCCGGCATTTCTCGGGCCCAGTGCCAGATCAGGCCCAATTCTATACAATTCACCAGCATCAATGCTAACACGAGCCGTGAATGCGCCGAAACTCGGCAGAATCGCCCTGCTAACGCCAGCAAGGCACTTGCATCGCATAACTGGGCCAGATCAGATTCTCAAGTTATTTGACTCGCAGAAATACTTTGCCAACTTCAACCTGTGCGGGTACCTGGTATTCTCATCACCAAATGTTGGGCTCTTCAAGAACAGCCATCTCACGTCCCCTGATGGGCTAGTAAATTTTTCAAAAGATTCGCTAATAAAAGCAAAATCTTTGGTGTCGTCAATGCTCTTGGAAGCAAACAACACTGAACAAGGGAAACTTTCATATATACGCAAACTAGACCAGTTGAGCGATCTTCTATGTCGTGTGATCGATGTGGCTGAATTTATACGTGTGGCCCATCCAAGCCAGAAATGGGTAGACGCGGCGCAAAACACGCATGAGATCATGTTTGAGTACATGAATCAGCTCAATACAAACGTGGAGTTGTACCGGACTTTATGTACTGTTTTGGATCTGCATGTGGCCCAAGACTTGAGTGATGAGGAAATCCAAGTGGGCAAATACTTGCGTCAGGATTTCGAAAGGTCTGGCATTGCAATGGATCCAGAAACACGCAACAATTTCGTGATGATCACTCAACAAATTTCGCTCTTGGGCTCTACATTCAACAATGAGATGCAGAACATGGAGTCGTTCTGGGTGGCCGTGCCCAAATATGCCTTTGAGCAGATTGATTCAGAGAGTCTCAAGAGGGAAATCTTGCTGTTTCAAAGCAAAGCTCCGCTGAAGTCCCCTACGGATATCATGGTTCCGTTGGCTGGTCACATACCGTCAGTCATCTTGTCTCTGTGCTCGTCAGAAGAGGTCCGCAAAAGAGTTTGGATAGCTTTGCATAATTCGCTGAGTGAGCAACTCAATACTATAAACGCGTTTTTGAAGTACAGGGCCTTGCTTGCAAACATGCTTGGGTACCGATCCTTTGCGCAGTATCAGCTCGAGCACAAGATGGCGAAAACACCGGAGAACGTGGTGTCTTTCCTTAGAAACTTACAAAAGGGCCTCTTGTCCAAACAAAATGGGGTTGTTGATGAAATCAGGCAACTACATACTTTCAAAAGCGAGTCCAAGTCGTCCAATCTTGCTTTATCCGATACCCGCGTATTGGCAGACGTCAAGCCTTGGGATAGGGACTTTTTATTGGCCAAACAGAGTCAGGCAAAAACCAATGATATTCCAAATGAAGATATCTCCGAATACCTTTCTGTGGGCTCCATCATGAGCGGGCTTGATAAATTGTTCCGCAGCATCTATAATGTCGCACTCGTGCCCGAGAAGACATTGAAAGGTGAGACTTGGGATCAGAATCAGGTCAGAAAATTGAGCTACGTGGATCTCTCGAATCACGAGACTTTGGGCCATTTGTACGTCGATTTCTGGTCGCCAAAAGTCCTACCATCCCATTTCACAATTGTTTGCTCCAGAGAATTAAACACTGATCTCGGCAGGGAAACAACCTCAGAATTGGAAAAAGAAGTCCACCTCAGTGCCGAGAATAACTACCAATTGCCGGTGATCTCTCTTGTATGTAATTTTTCCAGCGCCAGTCTGTCAAAAATCAGCCGTCTTGCAGGCATGGATAGCGACAGTCCTACGCTTTTGAGTCTCGAGCAGGTCGACACGATATTCCACGAAATGGGCCATGCCACTCACTCTATGCTCGGACGCACTCGTTTACACAACTTGTCAGGCACCAGATGTGCCACTGATTTTGTCGAATTGCCATCTGTCTTGATGGAGCTGTTCAGTGGCGACCCTCGCGTTTTGTGCAAGATCGCTAAGCACTATAAAACGGGCAAACCTTTGCCACTAGAATTGTTGCAAAGCCATCAAGAGCACGCAAAGACTCTCAAACATACCGAAACATACATGCAGTCGAAGATGGCTCTTTTGGACCAAGCGCTCCATAGTGAGAACGTGGTTGACTTTTCCGACGAAAAGGCGTTTGAAAGTTTTGACTCTACGAGCATCTACCACAATCTTGAGAAGGAGTTGCAAGTTTTTGCGGATCTCTGGTCCACGTGGCATGGGAAGTTCCCCCATCTCTTTTCTTACGGCGCGGTTTACTATTCATACCTTCTAGACCGCGCAATTGCAGAAAAGATCTGGAAAGGATTATTTGAGAATGATCCATGGAGCAGAGAGGCTGGTGAAAAGTATAAACAAAGTATCTTGAAATGGGGTGGAACGAGGGACCCGTGGGTGTGCTTGGCAGATGCCTTAGACGAGAAGGCATTGGCGAAAGGGGACGCGCAAGCCATGGCAATCATAGGTGAAACGTGATTGTTGTTGTGTCCCTGCAAAAGCTTTGAAAATGAAGCGCCTTAATCTTTATTACACCTTTCTTTTAGCATCAGCATACACTTTTGCATCAACTAATAAATGCTTATATGCATGAATATACATGAACCTGCATATAAAAAGACACGATTTCACGCATATACCAAAGAATTCCTGAAAAAACCGGTCAAGACCAACATGTACGGCCATAAGGTCAGCAGCAAAACGTTTATGCGATATGCAAGCTCTTTCAAGAATACTGCAGCATTGAAAAAACCTGTTTTTGATATAAAAAGAATCATTGCGCACCAGGATGAAATGAGGCAGTCCATAGCTCGGAGGGCTGATGGTAGCGCCGAGAATCTAGAGTTTTTATTGAGTAATCGAGACCTGGAACTAGCAATACAGGAAGAGAGAAACCGGCTCACTGCAGCACGCAAAAAATTGGGTTTTGAATTGGGAAATTTGCTCAAAGATCCGTCTACAGATGAAAGTGCTGAAAAAGCCCGTCTACAGCAAGAACTCCTGGCGTTTAAAACCAAAATAACCGATTTGGAGGCCAAGTTGGAAAGCCTATCTGAAGCTATACATAACGCAGTCGAATCGCTACCGAATTGGGTTTCACACACGGTTCCTGAAGATCCACACACGGCCGAACTAACCGAGGTTATCAACGGTGAGTCCATACGTCAGATCGAGGCTACCATGCCGGTGTCAAAGCAAGATCACAGAACCATTGGGCTCAAATTAGGTCTTATGGAATTCGAAACTGCCGCACGCATCTCGGGCTCCTCGTGGTATTATCTTATAAATGATGGGGCCCTTCTAGAACAGGCCCTTGTGCAGTACGCCTTGTCCAGAGCCCGTAAGGCCGGTTACAAGATGGTGATTCCGCCTTCCATTGTGAAATCTGAGATCGTGCACGCATGTGGGTTCAAGCCACGTGACCAGAACGGTGAAAAACAGGTATATGGAGTGGAAGGCGAAGATTTGGCACTCACAGGTACGGCCGAAATCCCGCTAGGCGCGTTACATTCGCTGTCTACAGTGTCAACTCCACTCAAATATGTGGGTGTTTCCCGGGCATACAGAGCAGAGGCTGGTGCAAGAGGAAAAGATACCGCTGGCCTTTACAGAGTGCATGAGTTCACAAAAGTTGAGCTTTTCCACTTCACTAGCCCAGAAAGCGCTGAAAAGGAGCTTGAGGCCCTTAGAGAAGTTCAGTCGTCAATCATCCGAGACTTAGGCATTCGCGCCAAAATGCTCAACATGCCCACCACGGATTTGGGGGCGCCTGCCATGAAGAAATATGACTGCGAGGCATGGATGCCAGGCCGAGGCTCCTGGGGTGAATTGACCAGCTGCTCCAATTGCGGGGATTATCAGGCGAGGCGTCTTGGTATCAAGCAGAAGAACAAGGCTGGCAAGTTGGAGTACGTGCACACTTTGAATGGCACCGCCATGGCCGTGCCACGAGTCATTGTTGCCATTCTTGAACAGTTTTACGATCCCAAAACCAACACGGTGGCGATTCCTGAAGTCCTCCAGCCGTACATGGACGACAAAAAGATAATATCAGGATCAGGATCATAGAGAAGTTCTCTTTTGGAGTAATAGTCATCCGCATGTACATAGAATAGTGTCTTCTAGACGAGGCACAAGATAGTGTGAATATTGAGGGTTGGTTTTACTAGTCTGGAACTAAGTTTTTGAATTTGAGTTTTGAAGAAAAAGCGATCAATTCTCCGTACAAACAGAACAACGAGTATGGTTCCCTCACACGCAATCCTGAAATCCATTATCTATAATCTGCCTACTCTTCTATGTCGGAATTGTTCGACTCCGAGTACCTAGTATACCCACTTTGGGACGGCATACTAAGCACCCGGTGTTTCTGCAACGGGGTGATGTTCCGGCTCTCTCTCAACTTGCTCGATTGCAACTCCTGGACTCTTTCGTATTTTGTCGGGTCGTATTTTTCCATCGAGGCCTGAAAACTCTTGGATTCCTCGCCGAGCTTGACAAATTGCTTTTGCAAATCGTGAAATAGCCGAATCTTGGCATCGTAATGTGACTCTAGCAATGAATACTTGGTCTCAAGGTCTGTATAGTCTTTCTCGAGCTTTTGGTGCTTCTCAGATAAGATTTCGTAGTCTTGCCGAAGAATCGTCTGTTTCTTTTGCCAATCTTCATCTTCACGAACAGAGTCCTTGGCGTGTTTCTCCACGTAGGTATCTAGCGTTTTCGTTTGTGAAGCTAGTAAGCTTTCAAGACGCGATACAGATTGGTCTATGTGTTGCGACACCTTTGTCGCCAATTCACCAGGTGCTGTTTCTTGAGTGTGTGAATTTCTTTCGAGACTTGCCAGCTGAAGCAATTCGACGACTTCAGAAAGTTTCTCGTTGATCTGCTTCGAGTTCTCCTGCGCTAGGTTTTCCACCCTGCTGCGAAACTCACCAAACGTATTCTGTACTTTGAGCCCACCCAATTGCGTCTCAATACCCAGAAGTTTTTCAAGCAAGCTGTTGTGATTCCTCGACATCTTTTCAAGTTCATAAGAAACTTGGGTTTTCAAAGTTTCCAGAATCACTTCGAGAGATTTTTCGCGTTTGGCGTCAGAATCTTCAACCAGGCTCTTTTGAATGCTCACGTCTCGTAGATCCTCGAGAACAGCCATGATTTTGGCCACATCCGTCTTCGTGGCGCTCCCTTCCTCTGTCACTTCTCGGGAGTACTCTGCGATGCTGTTTAGAAGCTTATTAAGGTTCTGGTTGTTGTTTTTCAGCCTGTCATATAGCTGTCCCACGTCCGCCTGTGTTTGCTGCGTCAGGGCCTCGAGAACGGTAAGCTGGTTCATAATCACATCGTGGGATTCATGAATATGCTCGAAATGGTCATCAAGGCTGTCACTTTGGAGAAAACTGGGCCTACCGCTACTGCCATTGTCATACTTGTGAGGCGATATAGGCTTAAGGTTCCGTTTCGGGCTCGTGCTGGGTGTCTGATGAGAGGTTTCTGAATGAACCATATTTGGCGATCCGTTGGCCTTTTCTGAAACAGCATGAAACTGTTCATCTTCTTTCATTGCCGAAAAAAGGGATATTTGACTAGTCCTAATAAAGATGATGGCCTGGACAAAAAGGTAAACATCGAAATCATGGCGCGCGTTGCGCGACTGACATTTCTATCGGCTAAAACCTAAAATGAGTATTTATCTATGCTGAAAGTTTTTGTCATTCATAAACCATACAAAAGCTAAAACTGTGCGTGAGGACTTTTTATGGCCACGAGCAGAAATTCCTAACAGAAATTGCTCATGAATGTTTACTGTCACTAAATGTAAGAGCAAGCATTGTCTATACTCGCGAGGCGTACCACAGTAAAGCACGGCCACCAGAGTCGATTTATTGTTGCGAGTTGGGCAAGGTAGACGCGTAATCTCTTTTTCAGTATGCGGCTTGAATCTGATCCTGACTGCTGCATAACTACCCGTGATCCTGGCGATCCGGCCATGCGAGGGTAAATTGGCCCGACTGGATTCTCGCACCAGGCCCGTTAAAGTACTTGTGTGTCGGCATCAATGTACACGTGGAGTAATCTTTCAAAAGCCAAACTTGCTTTTAAAAGCCAGGGAGTACATCGACTTTTTCCCTGTGTCAACAGACTCGGTCATGGCTTCTGAAAAGCCACTAGCGTAGTTGTTCACCTGCTCCTCCACAGAGTCAAGCCCGTCTCTCAACCCTCTGACAAATCTCTGTGTTCCAATCGCGTACGGGTTGGTCGTGGCTGTGCGCCTCACAGGTTCTGCATATCCCTCTTTTGCCTTATTTGGATTGGCACCTCCATATGTCCCGTAGGATTGGTTTGGATTCGCCTCCGGGCTGATATTATAGGCCAACTCGCTTTCTGGGTGTTTCGCTGGTTTTCTATTAGGCCCAGCAATTAGCGCTGTCAAGTCCTTATTGGAGATGTAGGTGATCTGACCCTTGGCCCACAGCAACGCGCCAGAGCTAGGTCTTGTTGGTATGATAGCCGTGTCATTAAAGAGGGTATCGGTAGGCTTGACCTTAAATGTCTTATTTTTTGTTTCATCATACAAGAACAAATTGAGCACTTCGCTAGGGCTCACTTCAAGGAAAATCTCGCCTGAATAAAGAACGCTGGAAGTCAACGCGGCTCCGCTCTCCAAGGATTCTTTCAACCTCTTGAAAACTTCGGAGGGGATTTTCACGTCGGCGATATCGCTCAACGATGGTAGTGAAAAGAGCTTTATAAATCCAGATTTCGTGACAGTAGCTAGCGCCGCGCCTTTGTTTCTGAACGTCACAATGCCACTGGCCACACAGGTCTCGTCCACGACTTTATGCGCCAATTTCTGTTTTGGTGTTTTTAAAACACGCAAGTCTCGTGTCGAAGAAATGACAACTAAGCCGGGTACTAATATGCTCTGGCCCAATCTCTGGAACGTCTCCAAAGTAGCAACAGCCGATTCGCCTGTGGTGGCGTGGACGGGCATGATCCGATCGATTCCGGATTCACCCATAGGGTCGGCGCTTCTGTAATTGAGTCCTAGAGTTTTGTCAGCAAACACGGCTTCAAACGCGCCAGACCTCTGTGGCACGATTTTGAATGTGAGAAAGTTGCCACCTGCATTTGTCCCAATAAACATGAGCAAGGACGAGAATCCATCCTGGCCGTATTCCATAATGGCGAATTCGATCGCAGTAACAAAACACTGGCCCGAAACGGAGGGAAGATGTTTAGTGACAGACTCTAGGTTCAAGATCACCGCGGGCCCTCTGCTGATGTCGCAAACAACCAATCTGCCCGACTTATAGCCGACAGCGGCAAAGCCAGCGTTGGACATCTTGAGACACAGAATCTTGTCTTCTGCAGAAAGGTTGAGCAAAGTGGACGGAATGAACGATGGCTGTATGAAGTGGCCCAGGATTCTGCCTCCCAAATCAACAATGGACGCATCGCCATTAGTATGGAGCACAGGGCAGTTCGTATAGTCCTTTCTGGTCGGTGGCGTCAGCGAGCTGGTGGCCACTTTGCCAAACTTGCATATGGCCACGTTGCCATTGGCAAGACCCACCACGGCATGCCTGCACTCAAACGCAAAAGACACGTGTGTCACTCTGTACGGAGCAGAGCCAGCCCCGGTATCTAGAGTATCCTTTAGGTTGAACTCTATTGTGCTTTCTCCGCCTTGGCGCTCACCTGCAGTCACATCCAAACACCTCACAGTACCATCTTCGTGGCCACTAATAAGTATATCGTTCACGCCGTCCTCGGAGCCGATTGGGCGCGGGAAGTGCCTGTCCACGGGAGCACCTCCCGAAACAAGCGAGAAGTCCGCGCCCGGCCCGTTTCTTCGATTGGATACGACACCAAACCAGTCGACTCTTCTGACAGTTTGAACTGTGCTGAATGTCATAGGAGGACAGATTGACTGCAACGAGGGCGGTACTTTGATCGGCGTGGTGGTGGGCTCGAGTTGTACTAAATGCACTCCGCCGAAGTTTGTGATAACTAGGACGTGAGAAGGGTTATGGCCGCCCTGGAAATACGGCTGGCCTTCTGCCGCGATGGGAAGTAGCTTCACGATATGTTCTGCAGCACCCTCGCTCTGCAGCCTCCTGTTGAACTTGACTAGAAGTTTGTTGGTACTCGCTGCAGGTCGTGCGTAAAAGTCACCCTGTTTCTCGTGGGAAGTCAATGTATACTTCAATGTGAACCCCAAATCCAACACTTCAATGACGTCAGGATGTCCTTCAGAAGACCCAGACACCAAGATCCGGGTATCCTCTGGGTCCTGGCCCGTGACCCACGCCAATCTGAGGTCCCTGGAGCTCTCGGGGTGTACGGATGGACCCTGGAGATGCAAATAAGTGTCCTTCATTGTTCTTGCTTGGAGTAACGTGCCATCATTAGCGTCAAAAAACACTAGACTGCCGTCGTCGTGCGCCGTAACCACATGAAGCCCATTGGGGTGGTAGTGCGCTTCCCTCATGCGGCAAATCACTTCCTTCACACTACCGAAAAGCTTCTTCTTACCGCCCGTTTCGAATTTGTTCAGGAACTCAAATCCTTTACACCCGGGCGTCAATTTGTAAATGAATGCGTTTTTGATCGCGCCAGAACTCAACGAGTACTGGACGGCACAATGTGAATACGAAACTAGAATCGTGCCAATATCTCTTGGGTGCCATTGAATGGAGTGCACAGGGGACATTTTCTGTTTCGGCAATACCAGTTTCTGCAAATTGTCGATGCGCAAGGGCGTCAAGTGGAACCTGTCAACATCGTAGAAGAGCACAGCGCCGTTGGCCATGCCTAAAATGAGCCAGTCCATTGAAGGATCGGTTTCCACCGCGGTGATGGCGCCTGGTGCCAGATATGTCGCCAAGATCTGCTTCGTATGGAGCGAAAGCACAGTCACGTTGCCCAGGGCTTCCACGCAGACCAAATAGACGCCCTTTACAAAGCGAATATCGCTAATTGTGCCGGAAGTTCGGAGCTCAAACACGACTTCCACGCAGTTCTGGCCGTACACGTGCACAGAGCCCCTTTTCGTGGCAACGGCGAGTAGAGACTGCACGGGGTCGAACGAAGCAGCCACAACAGAGTCTTTTGGGAGCCCCAACTGGTCTCCAGCGACGATTTTGAGGTGTTTGGCCAGAATCTCAGGCGTCAAACTGGCAGACCCGGAATTGCGGAGAGCATTGCTGACGGAGCTTAGCGAGAGCGGCGCTTTGCGCAGTTTGAATTTATCTAGCATATCCGGTCAGATGTGGTTCAATTCTCTTGTATTTTTTGAGTTGAAAAAGACCCGATTTTGTTATTTAATGTTCACTTTTGAGGCTGTGTACTATTCTATACGAGCCACGGTGGTGTGAGCGGCCCTAGGCCTTTCGTGAACGCGATCGCGAAACGAATGCGGTTGAGTGGAAAACGTTGGGGTAGGGTGCGGCTAATGAATTACGTCATGATCATATTCGTATATTTTATATCAGGATGCATTTATATATATATTTATTTATGGATTTTTGGTAAACGAGAGAACTATTTCATGAAATATATGATTCTGAGAAAACTTTGACTCATATTAGGTGATTACATCATATGTGTTTAAGACTTTCATTACTTCTACGACGCACCGCTGGGAGCCTGGGACTGTTAGAATTTAGAGGCATACCAGATTTGTCAAACGATGATTGTTTTCCTTCTTCCTTTTTCTATATTTATATATGCTTTTTTTTTCGAAACATCTGATTGAGGACTGGGAGCCCGAATTGCTTGCCTAGCTCTCCAAAAAAACTACATAAAACCCTAGCCAGCTCCGCTACCATGCCTAGCGGCGCGGTTGCGTATGAGAATTAATTAGGTTGTCTTCATAATGCATTTGTGAATGCTTACAGCATAATTGCCGCTTGAATGCTGACTATGATCACGCTCATAGACTCTTAATGCAAATGAGAAAAATGTTAATACTTTTTTATTCTTTTTTTGGGAAAAGTTCAAATTTTACTCTTGCCCAACTGTGGTTTCTTCGATTCGACTCGCACAACTGATACCATCGAAAAAGCCGTTTCGTGAAATGGCGGCGAAATAATTCCAATTGACGAAATTTAATCGCAAAATTTTTACCACCAATTCCGAATATCGATAACTTTACAGGAATAAAAGAAACAATCCAATTTAAAGCAAAACGCATGTAAAATCATGAGTTCATTACTTTTCTCGCACTTCTCGGGCTTCATCACAACCGACGTGACAGACTTGAGGCGATTTGAGGTACAGGTGTGCGGTCAGTATCAACACGTATACACTAGCGTCCCCAGGATATCAATCTAATAATACATCAAGGAATGGTATGTACAGAAAGCCGGCAATTGCTTAAATAGAACTCTGCGATTCATCACGGAAAACATACTAATGTTTAGTTTCTCGATCAACTAGTCGGACTCGCTATGCTCGGAGTGGCCACCGCTGTGTTTTCCTACTACACCGCCTGGGTGTTTTTGGTGCCCTTTTTAGACAAGGACAGTGTGCTTCAGAGTTTTTTCCTTCCACGTGACTATGCTATTAAGCTCCCTATTCTTTTGCTTCTACTTGCTGCTTTGGCTGTGGGAACGTTCATCGGCAATGTGATGATCAAAAACGCAGAGAAAGAGAAGTTGAAAAAGAGTAAGAAAGCCGATTAATCAAGCAATGATGATCTGATATGCCCAGTATATTAACAAACAGTGCGCGAGAGCGCCGCCCGTCTTCTTGAGCAGGCCGAGGGGTGACTTTTGCCGTGTTACATATAATGAATAGAACAACATCTTATGAAAAAGAGGCAAAGACCGGGTAGGCCAACGAATTCTGCCCAAAATGTATGAGCCGTCATTTTCTCGCCACATCTATTGACGACCTCGTATGCTGTAGTCCCCCGTCTCAGTGATGTATTTCACACCCTTATATGGCTTCACCGACTCGCCCAAGCCTTTCGCAGCAACCAACTTCAAACTATCGATTTTCAACCCACTGGGTACTTGTCCCTTGTATGCAAAATTGACTTTGAGCCACAACGGGGATATGGGATGAATGCTAGTATCACGTTCTGCCACGTGATTTTCAAAAGCCTCTTCTGTTCCCTGTGCAAGCTGGCTGTCTCCCAGATTCTCATTTGCAGATTGTATAGCCACTCTGAGTGTGGGCTGGGTGCCCGTTTGCAAGTTGTTCATTTCCCAAACGCCGCGGCCCTCGCCCTTATAATTGAAGTCGCCATCAGTGACTCTTATTGATCTCATTCTGTCAATCCCGTTGTGGAGAAAATCATCCTCATGCGGAGAATCATCCGGGTCACGTGACGAAGGCTCATAGGCAAATATCTCCACTTGTAGCCTGTCGATTTTCGGCACGGAGTGGTGTTTCAGCGTAGTAATTCTCAACTCAAACTCGTCTTTTTGGATTCCGAGCCCGTTTTGCAAGTCAAACTCGAGTATCCCTAGCATGCCTAGTTGTGTTTTCTCAGATAGGCTATCGAGATCGACCTGGTAGGTCATAAGTGTGGAATGGCCATCGGGAGGAATGAATGACAACGCCTTAGACTGCCTCCACACGTCTAGGTCTATGCAGCGATGAAACTGCGGCGTCTCTAGGTATGATTTTGCCGAATTGAGCAAGATCTGCAACTCGGGCACGCCAGTGATGTGTGACAAGAAGTCGATCTTGCCCGTGATCGTGCCTGTGATAGGCACTAGTCTCTGATTTGACTGCGCCGTCTGCGTTGAGTAGAATGCGGAATCGAAGTTTTGTGCCAGTGACAAGCGCAGGCCATTCTTGGTCTTTTTCGGCCTCAAAATCACATTGACTGTTTCCGTCACATCCACGAACATCTCATTATTCGTATACCTCGCATTAGCTCTACGCCAAGGCACGGCGCTTCTCTCTGTGCTCGCAGCAGGGATCCCGTTATTTGCGAGCGACGCTAGCGACTTGTTGTTGGCGGCAGAGGCCAACTGTGTGCCAGTATGCAAGATCTTCAGAAGAAAGCTTTTCAGCAGCACCACATCCTTCAAGTTATTGAACTCCGTCACGTGCGGCAACCCATCAGCTATCATCTGATGGAGTAAAAGCGTCAATGTATCGTTGTTGGCAGTGAGCTTTGGCGCGGTCACAGGCGGGCCGAAATACTCATCCATCGTTTCCACCAACTTGTCTATAAAGGTAAACGGATAGAGCGGGTTGAACCCGTCTCCAAGCTCGCGGCTCAGACACAAAAGGTATATGATGAGTCTGCCCGTTGCATGCGAACATATGAAGTAGTCCTGACTGGTTTTCACTAGCTGCACGGGGTTTTTGCGGTGGTCCTCAAATCTCGTGTTGAGCGTGCTGGTGAGCGCCAGGAAAGAGGGCACATGCTGAAACACAAGGTACTCGAACGCCAACGAGTTTTTCAGGTCGGCAATGTACACGGCCTCAAACATGAATGAAGCTTTGGATGGGGGAAAATATCTGCGCAATGGCTAATTGCGTACGTGCTTTTATATATATATATATGGTACGTAGACGTGGTGAGGCCCGAGATCTGTCTGCGTGGTGGTATCACGGGCCGTTGGCCGACCGCGCATGGAATCTGGCCCTGGGAAGATAAATGGACAGTGCCGCGCGCTCATGGCCACTGCCAGACTGCCGGGGCCAGGAAAGCCCAGTAGGCATGTCTCAAGATAGCATAAGGCTACATACAAAATGGCCCACAAAGGCTAAAAAAGATTTCAAATATTTGGATTTGGGTCAGGTGTACTTCGGTTTGCACATGTCACTGAGAAATATATATTTGCGAATTGGTCCCTGTGTATCAATTCACTTGGAAGTCATCCATGCGACGGACAGACATTTGCACCCAGAGGGCCAGGCGATTCGCCGCGCTCACTAGGCTAGGTTACGTTAAGTCAAGAAGAGGATTTGAAGGCTACAGTACCAATGTAGATTCTAGAAAATGAAATGTTTTTGAATTTATTTACATTTTCTGAGTACAGCTTCGCTTTTGAATCCCAGTATGTAAAAAAAAATGGACTGGCCCATACTTGACCCTACTCTTGGACAGAATCAGATTGATGCCCCGGTAATGCTCGGCGGAGGTACGGGTTTAAGATTCCACTAACAAAATTTTCCAGATCTGTCTTAAAGTCGAATTACCGCAAGCCACAATGTTCAGAAATACCTTGGGCGGCGTGAGACACTTGTCGCTTTCAGTGCCCCGGCACTCGTTCATTGGAAAATCGCCCGTGAGGTTGATGGAAAACGTCGAGCTCACGGCCGAAATGATCCCCAAAGAGTTCTCCAAGACATTCACTAAAGGCAAGAAAACATATGTTCTAGAGAAGCAAATAACCGTCACGGGTCCAAAAGGCTCGATCAGAACCACTGTGCCCGGTTTTGTGAAGATAAGCAACCAGAAAAACACCGTCAATGTGTCTGTCGAGAGACCTTTGAACAAAATCCAGAGATCCATGTGGGGCACCACCAGGGCGTTGATACAAAACCATGTCATTGGCACAACAGAAGGCCATTTGGCCACGTTGAGGTTTGTTGGAACCGGCTACAGAGTCAGCATCGAGGAGAGCAACGGAGAAACATACGTGGTGTTGAAAATCGGATTGCCATACACACCCAGATTGAAGGTGCCAAAGGGACTCACTGTCAGCTCAAGCAATCCCGCAGCGCTCTTGATTGAGGGTATTAATAAGCAGCAAGTGAAGCTTTTTGCCGCCGTCATCAGGGAGTATAGGAAACCAGAGCCATACAAGGGTAAGGGTATATTCGTGGACGACGAGACGATCAAGTTGAAGCAAAAGAAGATCAAGTAGCGGTGAGAATTGTAAATAGCATTAATGGAGAACACGTGATAAAACCAAACTTGAAAATTCGAATCAGGGCCCGATCTGCGGGTAAGAAGCTTGTCGGTATGGGTTCCGCATGGTCTAATACCACCATAAAGAATGGGGCCTCAAAACGAGCAAAAAGCCGAAGTTTAAAAAACCTCATCTGTTGAATGGGCAAAAAGACAATGTTCCAATTGGAAGGCTCTGACACATCCCCACAGTTTCGTACAAAGCACATCTCATAGGCAGAATCAGAGAGACTTCCATATAGAGAGCGCCTTTTAGGCTCCGAAAACAACATTTCGAGCGAATTCCAGGAAAAAAAAGGCTACTTTTTTCCTTCACAAAGACTTAAAAAAATCAATCGTGCTGTCCATGGTCCATCAATCAAGTCCTTTTGATCATTCTTTCGGCTGTATTTACTCTAGCCATAGTACCATCAAGTCTCGCAGCCGATCAGGTGAGAAACCCATGTCAGATTCAGTAAGTGATCGGCAAATGGCATGGCGCAAACTTCGATCACGAGACAAATTGGCAAAATCCTCTTCATCATGTCTCAAATAAAGCAAAATAATAAAAAATAGCCCAAAATCACAATTTTTCCTAACAAACTGAACACCTTGAATTCATTCATTCAAAGAAAGTTGGACCTCTCTGGTATGCAGTAGTGCATGCACCACTCTCATCAGAAAAAACCACTCGCACCTCAGCCAAGCCAAAATCACCCATATTGACCATAGCCAAAAGCACGTATCAGCATGGCGACATTGTGGACGCGGGCAAGCCCGAAATTTGCCAGTGCTAGTGCTAGCGCTGTGCCACTCATGAGCCAGCGAACCGCCGCGAGAATCACGTCTATTCATGCGATTCCGCTGACATACACTGCCGCTCCGGCAATCAACCATAGCATAGCCAAGTCGAACGAGAGAAAAACGCTTCTTGCGCGGCCGGGGCTTCTAGGCATCAAGAGAGAAATGATCTCGTGGTTCACGCCCAGTGGCGAGCAATACGCAGCCACAATCATCGAGATTGATTCCTGCGAGGTCATTGATACGATTTCCGCGGCCAAAAACGGCTACTCGGCGGTTAAAGTCGGGCACGTGGACAAACTCAAGAACGTTGACCGTGGCGTTTTGCGGGCGTGCGAGGCCGCAGGCGTCTCTCCTAAAGCGAAAATCTCCGAATTCCGTGTCAGGACCGATGACGGACTTATACTGCCGGGCGCCGAGCTCCGGGCAGACTACTTCGCTGTGGGCCAGCTTGTTGACGTCAAGGGCACAACCAAGGGTAAAGGTTTTGCCGGTGTCATGAAGAGGCACGGGTTCAAGGGTTTGGGCGCCACTCACGGTGTGTCTGTGTCGCATAGATCTGCCGGTTCCATGGGTGCCACGCAGGATCCGGGTAGAGTGTTGCCCGGCAAGAAAATGGCGGGACGCATGGGCGGTAACAACTGTACTGTTCACAACAACGAGGTGTTGCACGCCGACGGCGACGCCGGGATCTTGGTGGTCAAGGGTCAGATCCCGGGCCCCCGAGGCGCATACGTGAAGGTGAGTGACGCTAGAAAGGTGTACGGCAAGTCGTTGATAGCCGAGAGAAAACTGTAAATAGTCTGGATGAACATAATCAAGAGAGCGGTGTGTTGAGCAAGTGAAAGCTTTGTCTTGAACGATCCAAGGATCCGTAGATACTGGTCCAGTTATTGCACTACGAGCCGCGGAATTTGAGCTAGACGTAGATGATTTTCGCAAAATCGATTGGAATTCCGAGAGCAGAAATCGCCAAGAGCCCAGATTCTGGAAAGATCTTAAAGTACTGATTGATCGATTTGATATCATTTCCCTTGGATTATTGTTTTGAAGCAGGGAAATTGGGAGGTCCACCAGTAAATTTTCTCTAGATGGGTTATGTTTTGTGGGGCTGGCAACTTAACGGTTTCAAACGTCTCTTTTCAACAATGCCGACTGCACAAGGCCCTTAGTTTTCAGGGCAAGAACTATTTTGACTCATTGTTCAAAAACTACTTGTTCGTGTAAATTTAAGGGGGTCTTGCGCTAATTTGATCCAGGGTGTCAGCTTTTCAAAACACCAAGTTACCATATATGATTGATCGATATATGAACGACTAATCCCTAGAAGGAGGAATAAAGTAAACTCTTACTTGGATTGAACTCGAAGACTCGAGCAAGATAAAACCTCCACGCTTTACGCGTATACTCAGAAATTTTGGATTGATGCTCGTCAATGCACCATCCACTCTCCTCATTGTTCGAGCTCAGATAGGCAGCTCGTTCACCAATCAAGACGAGTCAGGGAGAAAACAATAACAACAACGACAACGAACAATGAAAAGTTCAGACTCCAACAAATTCTTGTGAGTTTTTAGATCATATAAAAAGGGATAATACTGCCCTTTGAATTGAAGGTTTTGAAGGCCCACAATCAACTTATTTCAGAATGAGAACGTGCTTGACCTTGGTTGCAACCGCAATTTTCTCGTCATTGGCTGCTGCGGCCCCAATGAGCGCCAATGTGGATGGAAAGCCGATCAGTAAGGCAGTATATCCGCCTTGTCCAAGCGTGAAGAAGATGTGACCCTCTATCAGGCTCGATTGACTAGAAAAATCAGGGACGTGTTTCAACACGAGATATCGCTCTTGATGGAAACATTTGATTACGAGAGTTGGGAAAACTCAAGGGCTTATTACGAGCTCACTCTCGCCCAGATTAAGGCTCAAGTCGAGGAAGTCAAGGAACTTTCCGGCGGCAATTTCGACGTTGGAACCGAGCTTAGCCGTCTTAAAAACATGCAAAAAGCAATGACCGGAATTGCGGAGAAAATTCTCGACCTCGGGGAACGCAACTTTGCCGGGAAGGATTTGGTGAAAGGAATGATGTTGCTCAGTGTGGAAGTGTTTGCGTTGTCTGATGTACAGGGACACGCCGATACTTTAAACCCTCGATTTTCGAGAAAGTATGATGAAATCAAGTCGAGAGTTGCTTCTTTGATGGAGGACGCTGAAGACGAGTTTCTCATGACCCGTAGGCTGCGTGACCTCTTTGAAGAGTATACTAGGCGGGTGAACTTTAGCATCAGACAAGTGACAAGGTCCATGGAGACGGATGGTCAGAAATTCATGAAATTTGATTAATTCTGGTTTGCTTTTTCCAATGCATAATTCACCAGTGCCAATTCTTCTGATTGGTTGGAATTATACAAATAAAAGCTTTTTTTTTTTTTTTAATTTATAGCCGGTAGATGATTTCGAAGATGATAGTGTTGTTGTTTTTGATGTTGGCTGCAGTATGGACCAACAAGCTTGAAGAAAATCGACAAATGAGGCATAATATCTCTCCATTGAAGTCATTCAGAAAACGCAACACGATCTTCTCGACTGGGGTCTGACTGCAACGCGATATAATCCATTCTTTACTCAAATCAGCGTGAGATGCAACCGCGGAATCAGTGACCACTCCGTTCAAATTTGGCCATTCAGTAGACCTACTAGACTTTGGGTTCTTGAAGGCCGGTTTATGTCCCTGGGTGATCCATCAGCAGATAAAGACACGATAAAGATGAAGCTGATACTTCTTATCGCAGCAGTCCTCGCAATTCTAACTGCTTCGGCCATCCTGATCATCATTATAGACTCTCACCAGGGGATCACCTGGCTCACAATTGTCCCTCTGTTAAGGGCTTCAAAAGAGTATCTGAGTATTTGGTCATCGATCTGCCCATGAGCCTGCTTATTGATCTGGAGGCTTCCAAGTCCAAGGCGCATGGGGCAAGAACGCGTTTGAAATGGTATGTTCCCAAAATCTTACTCACTCGCGTTTAGGAAACTCCAAGTTTATAATGTGAGAGGCCTCCCTTTTGAAAAATTGAATCAATGTATTTGAGCTGAAGCAAGTATGGAGCTCTCTTAAACGATCAAAATCTCAAAAAACATTCTTACATCGTGCGGTTATACCGTGTGTTGTTTTTCTTCTCGGAGGTGAAACGTTTCGAGACGGTGTAAGCTTTTGCAAGTGGAAACCTAAAACTGTTTTCATATCCGACTGTATGTACGATGTATGGATACCTTACCATCAAAGAGTTTTCAAGTCCATAGCTCGAACAGGGCCCAAGTCGAGTCATGTTAGATCTCAGTTTGCAAATCGTACTTGTGATTGACAGGACTGTTTTGTTCAAGCACATTTTAATGTAAAGCTTCAAACATAAATATTCATGACGATTTTCTAACGAGTGCACTGGCCACAGTGCAAGCACCAGAAAATAGGCTAACCATAAATGATTTAGCGGTGTGAGATGATTCCAAAAAATGCAGGTACACCATTAGCAAAGACAATTCCCGGATGGTTCTGGTAAAAGGCAAGAACCATGTACGCTTAAGAAATTGATCTCCTGGCGACAAAGAATTGGAAAAAGGGTAGGTGCGACTTCGCGTTGGTATATATATAAGAAAACGAGTGCCGGGTAACCCCGAGGCTTGCCTTTTAATACAAAGATTTCTGCAAGCCAATGTCGGTGATTTCAGGGATATTCTCAAGGAAAAAAAAAAAAAAAAAAGTATTCTAAATTTTGTGCGATATTTTATCTTCCAAACAAAATGGAATGCTGTCGAAACATCCTTTGCCAGATTATAGATAACATTTTTGGTGCGTTCTGGCGTTCTGATTTTCGCATGTCATAGAATTAGTCCGTCCAGCAAAAGAAAGGGCTTGACCAAGAATGACATGTCTCAATCACAGTTTCAAACTTTTTTGCACTTAAAGAGTACATCGCAAAAATCGAGGGCCAAAAGCTCAATTCCTGTTTTACAATAATCATGCTATGGTATTCAATATTATATATACATCACAACTCTATGCACCTCACTTCTTTCTTGTCAAAACACTATTTGTCAAGAACTCCAACGCAGATCTGGCGTCGGATTCGGGCAACACGCGCAAGTTTGCCAAAGCCCGCCCACAGTAGTCCTGCGCCATCTGCCTCGTTTTCTCCACGCCGCCCCATCTTTCAACAGCCCTCCTGGCGATTTCCACATCACCAGTTTCACTGAATTTGCGTGCAATTAGCTCGCCCAAGTGCGGCTCCTCGCGCCAGGCGAACAAGATCGGCGCCGTGGCCAAACCGAGCTTCAAGTCGGCCTGACTGGGCTTGCCAATTGCGGCATCGCTCGAGGTGTAGTCTAACATATCGTCCACGACCTGGAAACACAACCCCAAGTTTCTGCCAAACTCATAACAGTTCTCAATGATGTTGTCCTGGGCGCCGCTCAACACGGCCGCGGCACGGGACAGCTTCAGCATCAATGACGCCGTCTTCAAGTATGTTTTGTGTAAATAGTACTCAAACGCGGCATCCACATTAGTATTATGGTCGACTTCTCGAGGCGCAGAAACCGAGTATTCATGTGTCTTCACGGGCACCTTGCCCGTTGCACGCGGCACCTGCTTTGTGTCGCCATCGTTGGTGACTGTGGCTTCATCACTATTCATCACGGTGTTTTTCAATTGCATGAACTCTCCCTCGACCAAATTGGCAATTGTCGTCGATAACAATTCAATAACCTCTGGGTTCCGCAACCTGGCAATCGCTACGGATGCGCGGCCCAATAAGAAGTCACCAGCCAAAACGGCCATCTTGTTTGTGAAGGCGATGTTGCCGCTGGGACGGCCCCTTCTGGCGTCGGATAAGTCTATGACGTCATCATGGAGCAACGAAGCAGTATGTATCATCTCAACAATCTCGGCCAAGCGGCGCTGTTTCGGGAGGATTCCATTTGCAGCATCAAGCTCCGGGAGCTGGTCCATGGGTTTCGAGAGCGGGTCCAAAATGACTCGCGGGTTGATCCCATGCAACACTGCAAGCGGCGAAATCGAGTTATTCACGGAATTGCCCGCGAGAACCGTTTGCTGTGGAACGCCGGCAAACGCCTTTTGCTCGCTCACGTCGGCGGTATCAATAACAATGCGATTTCTCTCCTCAAGCGGGATTTGCAGCAATGCTTTCGATAATAATAGCACTATAAGTGGGCGCACGTTTTTCCCCTCCGCCTCAAAGTAGTAACTCGACACCCGGTTCAACATCGGGTGACCCGATCCTATCAAGCTAGCAATCAGCTTGGCCAAATTCAGCATTTCATGACTCACAATCAGAAACGGATCGTTGAACTTCTGTGCTGATGGCTGTACCATTTTCTCCGCCGCCTCCACCGCGGCTTTGAACGTGCTATTTTGCTCCTTAGCACGAATTGCTAAACACGAAGAAAAGCATCTTCGTGTCTCTCGGCTGTATAGTCTGTAAACACCCGCCAAGGCCGGTTTTTTGTGTATAAGAAGCATTGGCTGGGGGGTACTGAGCGTATTTCGAGGCCCACCTTGCTAGAGCTTAGAAGAGACTTTCTATTTGGGCTGGTGCACGGGTGTATTGACACATGTCTCACATTTGTTCTCCTCGCCTCAAGTTACCACCGGTGACCGGAACATGCGTGCAGGAGAAAGAGTAATATCTATCATGTATTTCAAGGGAAAATCAAACAAAAATTCTATATAAAAGTTATTTTTTATCTTCAAATTAATTCAAGGCGGTGAGAAACAGTATTGGCGTCTCATGACCGCTATGCCGGGCCAAATCTCAATAATCTCGAAGTGGGTGCAGTTCTCATGTGCGTAGTGCGTCTCCGGCAAATCTCCTTCAGTCACACATACAACATGCCGGCTTTTCTTTTTCTTTTTCTTCTTTTTTTTTTCCCTTTTGCTCAAACTTTATAATCAAAACAGGTAGGCGCGTTTTTGGTCCTCATGCAAATACTTCAAGAACACATCGGGAGGAATCAACGCGCCGATGCTTCTCTGAGCGTGCTCGCCTAAGTATGTCAATCCAACCATGTAACTGGCATTAACCCAGCCAAAACCTTCCAAGGCCACACCCTTGAAGTTGAGGCCCTGGTTCCCGTATTCGGCATCGACCTTATGTGGCGCGGCTCCTTCGAGAACATTGTATTTCTCCACCACCACGCCGTTATAGTCGACAAACGCACGTGTCATCATGAACAACCATCTATACGCCAACCTGCGTGCAGAACCCGCATGCCCATAGTTGGATAAGCCGGCCCACGCCAAGATCTGGTGAGGGGCCCAGCCAAAGGGGTAATCCCATTGACGCGAGGGTCCCTTAAGTGTCACCTGACCCACGGATTTACGTGAACTCCCCGCTAAGCCACCATACTCTTCAAGTTTACTCAATGAGTTTGCAACCAATTTATCTGCCTGGTCCTGAGTGGCTGCGCCGGCCCAAAGCGGCCAAAGACACGTGGCCGACTCAAAAGTGTGTTGTTTTTTCTCCTTGATGTGGTAGTCAAAAAACATGCTCTCTTGTTCGTTCCAAAGGTAATGTGTGATCCTGGCTCTCCTGAGCTCAGCCTTTTCGGCCCACTTGGCTGGCGTCTCCACCTCTCCGGTTACAGGATTCACCAATTTGCCATAGAAAAATTTGTCAATGATTGCAGCAATGTCAACTTCGTATTTGTACAACAACGAGTTGAGATCCACCGTGGCCAAATGCGCAGCCTTTCCCTCAAGTCGGTAAGTAGTGTCATGACCGGACTCACGCACTGCTCTGTCGTGCAAGAAATACTCATCCAAATCAGGCTCCGATATTTTCTTCTCGTTATAGGCTTCAATGAACTCGTCCTGGGTGATTTTGTACTTCTCCACATATTTCTTCAAAACCGTGTCGAAATGCGAGGACTCTGTTTCGGGCGGAATTCCTCTACCCTCAGGGTGGTAGCAAGAGAGCCCAGTTTCTTCATCCAACCGAGGCTTCGCACACCATACCGTGTCGTATTCTTTGATCGCAGCCAACGTCGAGCGTTTCAAAAAATCAACCGCCTCACTCTTTTTTGAAGGCGCAACTTCAATCGTTTTCCTAAACACCTGTAGCGCCATGTCAGTAAGAAAAGGTGGCTGCGAGCGGCCCAAATAGTAGGAGCGGTTTGCATTCAAGATCTTGTTGTAATTGGTGATTTCGTAGATGAAGTTCTCTGTCATCCCGCGTGCGAGATCCAAATGTTTCTGGTTCTTGGGTGTGACGTCCACCAATAACCCAAGCACCGTCATGTAAGAGTCCCACCCGTAGAACTCATTAAAACGGCCACCGGGAACAACATAAGGTACTTGGACAAGACTTTTAGGGTCCTCAGGGTCAGGCCTGGACTCAAGTGCCAAAAGCCCGGGCTTTTTGTTGATCGAGTAGATATAGTCCGCGTCAATCGTCTCGGGAAGAAGCTGCACATCCAATTTCAGAGGGTGCTTTTTCTTGATCGAGAGATAATACTCGTACTGGTCCTTGCGGTTGTGTGGCACGTAGATCCGCACGCTCTCCTTAGATTTCACCATGTTCCCATTCTCATCCTCCACCTCCTCCACAATCTTGGTGTCTCTGGCCATATCGTTGATATTCTCTGGCGTAATCACCCGGGTGAGGTTTTTCCAAAACAGATTCGTAATCAAGCGCTTCATGCGCTGAACAGGGTTTTCGTTGAGCCTCAGCTCGTCAAGAAGCATCGAGTTGTGGCCCGCATTCTTCGCAATGGTCAATTCTTGTAAAAGATTTGACAACATGTACGTGCCTCGGATCGCAGACGTCTTGAACCCGTCTGAATTGACTGTGCCAAGGTTTAACACYTTAGGGCCCGTGTCGTCGATGGTTATCTGGTGGTTATAGTCGGTGTCTTCATTCTCCAAGAGTGTTTGAAGCGTGCTGTTAATATTCTTGATGAGAAACTTCTTGGATCTGGACCCGGACCCATCCACCGATAATCTTCTCATGGGAAACGAAGTTTCTGAATTTGCATCGGATTCGTCATCAGCCAAAACATCATTTGCGTTCGATTTCAACGTTTCGAACTTGGTGCCATTTCTCGACCGTGGCAGCGTTTGCGATACAGAAAGCGCCCTTGTATTGCGAAACCCGTAGCCATCATGCGAGCTCGAAAACGAGTCGCCCCGTTTTTTGCCTGGCTCGTCGTTGCCATAAGTGACCGTGAAGGATAATGTCATTTTTGTGCTGGTTTTGCTCGTTGATTCTATAAAATAAAGTGTTTTGTAGGGAAAAAAAAAATTGGTGTGGCAAAGAGTGGCCTGATAGATAGATTACGTCAATGACGGAACCGAGCGAAATATGCCGGCACTCTCTCTGGGCGAAAAAGAAACAAGATCCCTTGATCAGTGATAAGAAAAAGGAACGAAGACAACTAATAAGCAACAAAGAACGGTGGAGAGGAAAGCCAAAGGAAAGAAGAATAAGAGATCAAATCTTTTCCGGAATGGAAATGCAGCTTTATATACGTATGCACATGTGTCCATAATGAGAAACTTGAGCACTCTCGTCAATTAGCAGATGTGACGAATCTGCTTGGCAGAGGCGGGGCCCGGCATAAAGATGCGCGACTCGCTCGTGTTTGGTGAGGCCCACTCAAAATTGACCACACGACTTTGCGGGGAAAGAACGGGTTATTTTTGGATTCGGACAAGTTGTGTGTGTACATGTGGGATCAACGAGCAATTTGCATAATTTTGAAGGGTAAAAACTGCCTCGTTTGCCTGATTCTGGATCCTGGATAGAAAAATGGTGAGAGTTTCGTGTCCAGAAATTGCCCGGCAGCTGGGGAAGCGAAAGCCGGCCCGCACCACCTGGAACCGATAAAACAATAGGAGATTTGCGCTCGATCTGCACACAGACCAAGAGTGGATCCATTGTTATTGCGAGACAAGTGACTCACGGAAAGTTTCATGATTGTATTGTTCCTTCCTCATTGTCGATTGGGTCAGAAGTTTTCTTTTTTTTATCTTGGTTTCTTCATTAATCTTTCTCCAATAAATGGAATCTGCCCATGGCCCCCGGTGTCAGAATCTGAAGTATGCTTGTAGCCATTAAAAGACGTGGAGACATAAAAATAATGCAAAATTACGATCAGGTCAGAAATTCGTCAAGACGAGCATGCGGGGAAACTGAATAGTACGCCATGCTTTTCTATCCTCCTTTCTCATGTAGTAGTTGAATGAAGATGACAGCAAACACTCTCGCAGCTGGCGAACCAGAACAAGCTCAGTGCCCGTCAATGACAATACAATACAATGTAATAACAAAAGGTTTTTTCTCTCAATTGCTTTTCATAAAAATACTATCCAAACTTCTTTGGACGAAGTCATATTGATTGGGAGGTGGGTATGATGTACCCCACTTTAAGTCACGTGATGTTTATTTAGGCGAAATGGTTTGCAGCCTTGTGAACTACTTTTTTTTTTTCTTGGTGCATCATCTATTATACGTATCAACAAAAAAAAGTCCTTTTTATATTTATGCTGCATCTTCATTTAGGCCCGGCTCGAAAGGTGATAGAAATCGAATTCCATTGCGGACACTGTATTGGAAATCTGAGATGTATCTGCGGCAGTAATCGACCAACAGCGATTCTTTCCTCTTTATGTTTTCTTCTGTCGCGTTTGGAATAAAGGAATCTGAGAATTTTTGTATATTTTCTCGTTGACAGCAAAAAAATATGACCGAAGAATCAAGCAGCACTTGACTTACACGAGGCTGAATTTCCAGTGATTAACATGACTCCTAGCTACTAGCTCATAGTTCAACGGAGACGCGATTTCATGTTCAGACGACAAAATCGGCGCAAAGATACAGCATCACGCCTTATTTAAGGCAGCAGATTTTAGTCTTATGATGGACCATTTTTGCATTCGAACTGAAGGCACTGAAGACGCTATAATTCGCATGTGACGATACAACCCAGATTTGCATACAAGTGACATGCGCTTAAGCTACTCATAGCACACTGAATTTCGCCAAATACTCAGGATTGAGCAGTCGCTGTTCATACAACTTTCGGTTAGTTTTTTGGTCAAAAGAGACACCAGAGAATTGTGGTATGGGTTGTGTTCAACAATACCTTGTGTCTATCCTCTTATACATCAACGCCATGTTTTGACATACGGTACCGCCTATGAACAGTTCAAACTTGATTTCTGACTTAGATTATTATATCTTTTTCTTGAGCTCCACCGTGCTGAATAATAGTTCACAGTGATCGGCTTACTAGGTGATGGTTATCCTGTATTCTTGAGTCACAATACACATATCAGAGATCCCTGTTTTATAGCACACATCGCATTTTTTAGTTCCAGGTCCAATATTCTGGCATCACGTGAATAATGCAAATCTCCAATGTTTGGTTCTGCAGGATCACGCTCATCTGTTTACCTTATTAGCTTCCTTGTCAAAATGCCGTCCATCGGACGGAACCTGGCTGTGCATATAAACACCTACATGGCATAACGCCGTGCGGCGAGAGAAGTAGTTAGCTTCGGTTTTGGAAATGGAAGAGAATAAACGAGATTACAAAGAACTTTTTGATTAGTCTTGAACTTTTTAATTATTACTTATTTTATTGTTTGAAAATCAATGCAAAAAAGTTGAAGTATTTAACTGAGTATACAAGGACGTTGAGTGGGGTCGGCGAAAGCTACATGGGGAAAGACCTCCCAGCGCATGGATCTGGGAGTGCCGAGCCTATGATTCATCGTGCATGAATGCCATTTTTTTGTTTTTGCAAGCAAAAATTTCCACCAGCGTGAACACTCTGGATAAATACAGAAGAAATTCGGACGAAAAATTCAGATTACACAGATCAAGCTGGAAGCTTGGCAGATGTCACTATTTAGGGCGTAGTGACTGCTCACGTATTGTGAACTGGCCGCTAAAGACGCATTATGAAACACACAATGCGCCGGTAGGCCTGTAACGGGTATCGAAAAGAACTCGATACGATACATATTCCAGACGCACCGCTTTCTCAACTTTATCTGCAATAAGCTTGTATTTGGTAACCAAGATTTGCTGTGCCCAAATAAGTCACTCTTCGATGCGACCGAGAACCAGCCTGCAGAGAACTGATATACCAAACCACACAAAAGATATCAAATAAAGAGAAACCCTTATTTTCCGTAAACCCCGGGCTCAACTAAGAAAAGCCTATTTGGCCCGGGAAATTTATCCCGGTGTTTACGCTAAACTCGGCGCGTCGTGAATCTCCGGGTGCTCGCTCCTAAACCGCGGTCCCAAAAAAAAAAAATTGCCGGCGACAAGCCCCCGCGAAAAGTCCCCGCCCCTCGGCGAAAGTCCGAGACTCCGCACCCACAAACTCCGAAATGAACATGATAGGCAGACTCAATTGGGTAGCGCCAAACCAGAAAAAAGATGATTTGATGCTTGAAATAATCGAAATGAATCTTATAATGGAATAAATCGGCGAAAGCGGTGAAATTCTCTTATCCACTCAAGTATTTTCTCAAGCACGCTCCCGGGCTCCGGGCCCCGGGGTGCCGCACCACATGCAAATCTGGGGTGGAGCTGACGTTCGGCGTGCGTGTGATGGGGCCTCACCATACGCTTCTTCGTTGTGCGTTCCCTCTATATAAGCTTCGCCCATCCCCGTCAAATTTTTGTCTAATTTTTTTTTACGACCTTTCTTTGGCACCACCAAAATTCACAAATCCCCTGCTGTGACCAACCTGCGTTTGCGTTTATCTGCATTACCCCTTTTCTTGCTATCAAACAATCCCTTATCCTCTCACTAAAGAAAGAAAAAAAACATATATATCCATCATGGTTAAAGTCACTGTCTGTGGAGCCGCCGGCGGCATCGGCCAGCCATTGTCTCTTCTTTTGAAACTCAATAAAAACGTCACGGAATTGTCTCTATTTGATGTTGTGAACGTTCCTGGCGTTGGCGCCGATTTGGGCCACATCAACTCTGCAGCCACCACAAGATCTTTTTTGCCTTCTTCAAGGGAGGATACAACCGCTTTAGCCGCGGCTTTGAAAGGGTCGGATTTGGTCGTGATCCCCGCAGGCGTGCCCAGAAAGCCAGGCATGACTCGAGATGATTTATTCAAAATAAACGCGTCGATCATCCAGTCGTTGGCACAAGGCATTGCCGAAAACGCTCCCAACGCTTTCATTTTGGTGATCTCGAATCCAGTCAACTCGACCGTTCCGGTAGTTGCCGAGACGTTGAAGAAGAACAATGTTTATAACCCGGCACGCTTGTTTGGAGTCACCACGCTCGACATTGTACGCGCTAATACGTTTATTGCACAGCTTTTTCCGGAAGACTCAAAGGCGACGGATTTCGATGTTCCAGTGATTGGCGGCCATTCGGGCGAAACGATCGTTCCCATGTTTTCCGTGGGCGCCAAGCCGTACTACGATAAATTGTCTGCAGAGCAGAAAACCGAGCTTATCAAGAGAGTGCAGTTTGGTGGTGATGAAGTTGTCAAGGCAAAAGATGGCGCTGGTTCCGCCACTTTGTCCATGGCGTATGCAGGCTATCGCTTGGCTGAATCTGTATTGGAGGCTGCTGCGGGTAAGACTGTCACCGAGTGTACATTCTTGAATTTGGATTCCTCCATTAAGGGTGCGTCCGAGGCAAAGAAATTGATCAATGGTCTTGAGTACTTCTCGCTTCCTGTGACTTTATCCAAAGACGGCATTGCTGAAGTTCAGTATGGCATTTTGGAAAAGGCCGATGCTGACGAAAAGAAATTGTTAGACATTGCCATCGAACAATTGGAGAAAAGTATTGAAAAGGGCGTGTCATTCGTCACTAACTAGGGCCACATTATTTATTTAGGTCAACCTAATGTTTGAGGAACATAAACTCATGAAACAAGTGTTGTAGAGGTTCTGAAGATTTCACTTTCAACGCCTGTGTCTTTGAGGATGATGGATATTGGATTTGGCATTAGAACTAGAGTTTCAAACAACAATGTGTGAATAATCACTCAGTGACTTTCTCTCTAAGTGGAAACATGAGAACATTTTCTAAGGACGAATAAAAAATTTTCTCTCGGATGGACATGGCAATTAGTGGAGGACAAATAAACTTTAGTCTTGATACTTGTCACGTGATCTGGTAGATTCGTTTTACTTGACCCACTTTTCTTATACAATATGTTTTCTTCCACCAGCGTTTATGACTGTCTATCACTGCATTATAAACCCAATTATGAAAACCGTAAACCTTCTTTTTTAATGTTTTTGCTTATCTGTCTTTGCAGGATTCCTGTGCCCATATGGAGCCAGATGCGCCTCATATATCGGCCCAAATCGAGCCGCACATCTCATGATCTCTGTAGTCAAATCTCAGCACGTGATCAGGTAATGTGTAATCTCGATTCGAACAATCATTATGTCTAGCAAGTGACGTTAATCGATTGAGGTCATTTGTTGATTGCATTCATCAATTTACATTAAGCCATGCCCATAGATAGGTGTCTCAAGAAGCGATTTTGGCACGGGTGGTACGTGTTGCTGCGAAAGATCATGAATTATGAGGAGACAACATTGATCTCAAAATCGCCATGATAATCATACAATTGAAGGAAAAAGAACTCTCACAACATTCCATATAATTTGTCTTATCTTCGAAAAACTATGTGAATCTAGTCCTAGTCTCCTTCTCTACATCCGTTTATCCCTTAACGTATATGCTCATTAGTCGTGAAACCATAAGTTTGGCCATTCCGTCTTCACGCACAATCTCCCAAAGATCCATCCAGCATTTTCCTCTGATTAGCACAATAGTTTGGTAATGAAAAATACCAGATTGAACATTGAAGTTGATAAAGTCAAAAACAAAATGAATTCAGTCAAGAGAGCTTCATGGAGAGAATAAAAAAAAAAAAACAGAATAGAGAAAGTTAAAGAAAAATATCATCTGTTGAATCATACTTGAACCCTACGTCATCAGCCAGATCCTATGTGGGCCCTGGCCCCGCCTCTGGCTAGCAACCCGCACTCTCCCAATAGCGTCGCTGCTTCAGGCCCTCAAGAGACCCTCACTACGCCATTCCAAGCCCCAATGAAAAATAGCCATTCATGTACTTAATCACAATATGATCATAAATTCTATAATACCAAAACAGATGTTAGTCTAAATCTCCAATTTTTTTCTCTTTTTCCATCTTGATCACTCTTTTTACTCAGATCCGGAGTCGCAGCCTTGGTTGCCTGCTGCCCCTTCACGTAAGACAGTCTCAGCCCAAGAGCGCGGTGACTTTGTTTCTCGCCCCAAGCGCTTTTTTCTCTCTCATTCGCACTCAATCACTCAAATCTTTTTCTTGGTTGACCCATTGTTTACCAATTGCCATCAGCACATAATCTTCTTTTTCCTTCAGCGTCTATATATCATCCGTGTGACCCTTAGTGACCAGGCGCTGCACCCGAAAAAAAAAACCCCCCGCAACACCCAATCGCCATGGAAGCAATTCTAGACTTTTCCAAGGAACTCGACCTTGCCTTGTTTGATAGCGTGGTTGAAACATTCTACAAGTCCGGCCCTGACCAACAGAAGGCGCTGGTGGTGTTGACTCAGTTCCAAGAACACCCGGATTCGTGGACACGCGCCGACGCGATTCTTTCCTCGGCGAAAAACTCCCAGCTGAAATACATTGCGTTATCATGTTTGAACTCCTTGATCAAGTACCGCTGGAAAACCATCCCTGAGGGCGAGAGGGTTGGCATCCGGAATTTCATTGTCAACATGATCATTGCCTTGTGTGACGACGAGACAGTATTCGAGACCGAGCGAGCACTCATCAACAAAATCGACTTGACGTTGGTGTCTGTGTTGAAGCAGGAATGGCCTCACAACTGGCCCCAGTTTGTGCCCGAGATCGTCATGAGCTCGCGCTCGTCGTTCAATGTGTGTGAGAACAACATGATTATCTTGAAGTTGATGGGCGAAGAGATTTTCGACTTCTCTCAGGACGATATGACCCAAGCCAAGGCCAACTCGTTAAAGTTGAGCTTGAAGGCCGAATTCGAGCAAATTTTCAAATTGTGTTACGAGGTCTTGGACAAAACAACGAAAACGTCGTTGGTTACCGCCACGTTGAATGCGCTCTTGAAGTACATCCACTGGATTCCGTTGAACTACCTCTTCCAAACGGATATTTTGGCGTTGTTCACCAATAAGTTCTTGGCGCCTCCAGATACTCGGGCGCTCACGTTGAAATGTTTGACCGAAGTATCCAGCTTGATCTCCGTGGAAAACGAGGAGAAATTCATTGTTTTTTTCCAGGCTGCCATGGAGAAAATCGTCACCATAGTGCCCTTGAACGAATCGGTCTCGTTAAAGAGATCGTACCAGCTGGCCAACTCAAACGACCAGTCTTTCTTGCAAGACTTGGCGATGTTCTTGTGCACATTCTTGGCCAACCACTTGCCTGCTTTGGAAAGCTCTCCTGCATTGAACGAGTTGCTTCTCATTTCGACTAATTATTTGGTGGAGCTTTCCCGCATTGAGGAACGTGAGTTATTCAAAACTTGCTTGGACTACTGGTGTACTTTTGTGCACGGCTTATTCGAGGAGATCAGGAATTTGCCGCCCACCGATATGACGCCCTTGATGCAGCTCACTTACGGCCAGCAAAGACCCGGCTCGAACGGTGCCCCTGACCCTTCCACGCTTGCCAAGTACCCGTTGAGACAGCACAAGTATGCGCAGATCTTATCGAAGTTGAGGCTCGTGATCATTGAGAATATGGTCCGCCCAGAGGAGGTGTTGATTGTGGAGAATGACGAGGGCGAGATTGTGCGTGAATTTGTCAAGGAAAGTGACACCATTCAGTTGTACAAGTCGATGCGTGAGGTGTTGGTGTACTTGACCCACTTGGACGTGGTGGACACCGAGCAGATCATGAACGAGAAGTTGGCGCGCCAGATCGACGAGAGCGAGTGGCTGTGGCACAATATCAACACTTTGTGTTGGGCAATCGGATCCATATCCGGTACGATGAACGAGGAAATGGAGAAACGCTTCCTCGTGTCTGTCATCAAGGACTTATTGTCATTGACAGAGTTGAAGCGCGGAAAGGACAACAAGGCTGTGGTGGCCTCCAATATCATGTACATTGTCGGCCAGTACCCACGTTTCCTCAAGGCGCACTGGAAGTTTTTGAAAACGGTTGTGAACAAGTTGTTTGAGTTCATGCACGAGACCCACGAGGGTGTTCAGGACATGGCTTGTGATACATTCATTAAGATTACAAATAAGTGCAAGCGGCACTTTGTTGTCCAGCAGCCCTCCGAGACCGAGCCATTTATTCTTGAAATCATTCGCAATATCCAGTCCATCACAGAGGACTTGCTGCCCCAGCAGGTGCACACCTTTTACGAGGCGTGTGGTATCATTGTGAGCGCACAGACACAAAAAGAGTTGCGTGATAAGTTGCTAGGTGAGTTGATGGCGTTCCCCAACGTTGCATGGCGTGCCATTGTGCAGAGTTCCGCAGAGGACCCACAGCTTTTGACCAATACCGAGACTGTTAAAATCATTGCTAACATTATCAAAACCAACGTTGCCGTATGCAAGGCAATGGGGCCAGGCTTCTATTCCCAGCTCGGCTTGATGTACGTTGACATGTTGGCTTTGTATAAGGCTGTCAGTGGTATGATCTCTGACGCTGTCGCCACCGAGGGCTTGATTGCCACCAAAACGCCGAAGGTCAGGGGATTGCGTACCATCAAGAAGGAAATTTTGAAGATGATCGAGACCTACATCAACCAGGCAGACAACTTAGATGAGATTGTCAGAGATCTTTCTCAGCCATTATTTGCTGCAGTGTTGGAGGATTATAAGACAAACGTGCCGGACGCGAGAGATGCAGAGGTGTTGAACTGTATGGCCGCGTTGGTCTCTAAGGTTGGTCACATGATTTCGGGCGGAGTGGTTTTGATCTTGCAGAATGTGTTTGAGTGTACTCTTGACATGATCAAAAATGACTTTGTCGAATACCCCGAGCACAGAGTGGAATACTACAAGCTTTTGAAGGTGATCAACCACAAATCGTTCGATGCTTTGTTGCAATTGTCAGGCGAGGCCTTCCAGTCGTTGATCAATGCGGCGTTATGGGCATTGAAGCATAACAATAGAGAGGTTGAGGAAAATGGGTTGTCATTGACATTAGAGTTGATCGAGAACGTCGAGAAACTCGGCAACACGCCATTTACAAAGGCATTCTACGACAATTTCTACTTCCAGATTTTGTCTGACACTTTCTACGTGTTAACACAGCCTGACCATAAGTCTGGTTTCAGGTACCAGGCGCAACTTCTCGCGCAGCTTATTCACCTCATTGAAGATGGTGTGATCAAGGACTCTCTTTACACCAGCGAGCAGGCCGCCGCTGGCACAAGCAACTCTGAGTATTTGAAGCAATACTTGGGCAACTTGTTGTCTTCCGCGTTCGAAAACTTGCAGAAGGAGCAGTTGATTAATTTCCTCAACGTGTTGACTAGTGTATACAAAGACTTGAACAAGTTCAGCGGCACATTGAGAGATTTCCTCGTGCAGATTAAGGAGTTCGGCGGCGATGCTACAGATTATCTTTTCGCCGAGGACAAAGAAATTGCGAAGCAGGAAGAAACCAAGGTGAAGAGAGAGAAAGATTTGCAGGTTGCAGGTTTGATCAAGCCTTCGGAGATGGAGGACTAGTGTGGGTGTTTTGAACAAGTAAATAGAAAAGCAATGTTACCAATTTTAGGAAATTGTAATAGCCCTTACCCCAAGTCGTTCAAATGTAAAGATCTTTGAATCCACCAGGGTTGTAACAGTATCGCTTTGTGCAATTGGCTTTTTCTTGTTTGATGATCGATATTGACTTACCCAACAAACCAAATGCAGAGTCAATTCATAAGGTAACCGCTAACATACAATCTCTAGGCGTGCACTTTGTTCTGATTTACCGAAATTCGAATCATGAGAAAGAAGATAATACAAGTTCAGGTCTCTCTTTTCGTGGAAGCCAGCAATTTTTGTACGCCATCATTCCAAGAGACGTAAATAAAGCAGCACAAGCGTCCTGTTGAGTGTCACTTCTTTTGGGTAAAGATTGGGAAATCGATGGAGAGAAAATGAAAAAGTACAAAAGAAAGACCATTCACTCCAGTAAAAATCTCGATTATACCCAAAATTCGGGGTAACAAATGGATTTCTGAGTTTCTGGTCGGACCTTGTGTTTGATCAAGATCTTCAAAAAGCAGGTGTCCCCGAAAACTGTGAGATCCATAAACAGTAGCAAAGCAGGCTAGTGTTTTATATAAGTGATTATTTCCGAGTGATATGAAACGCACAAATCTGGTAGTATCATCATGACGTATTCAAGCAAAAACAAAGGAAAATTCAAAAAAAATCTGATCTATCTCAAAGAAGCGAAACATTTTTGTTGTCCTAAATTGAGGCTCCTAGGATCACTCCAAGGCCAAGCCCAAGGGCATGCTTCAAGGTGGCGGTCGTGCGATTCGCGCAGAACGAGACATGGTCAGGTCAGGGAAAAAAAAAACCACCGCGAGAAAACCCACCCATACATATATATATATACACCATAGCTTATAATCAGTATATATTTCTGAATACTTCATCATGTCTGCTGACGAAACCAAGCCCACTGTTGAGGCTCCTGCCGCTGCCGCTGCCGCCACTACCGAGGCACCCAAGCCACCCACGGCCAACGTTTTCCTGATGTTTGGCGCCAAGAAGGAGAAGAAGGAGGACAAAGAAGGGAAAGAAGAAAAAGACGAAAAGGACAGCAAAGACGCCGCCGACAAGAAAGAAGGTGCTGAGGATGACGCGGAGGCCGAGGTGGACGTACACTTCGAGCCATTGGTTCACTTGGAGAAAGTCGAGGTGAAGACAAACGAGGAGGACGAGGAAGTGATGTTCAAAGTGCGTGCCAAGTTGTTCAGATTCCACGCTGACACGCAGGAGTGGAAGGAGAGAGGCACAGGTGACGTGAAATTCTTGAAGCACAAGGAGACGAAGAAGACGCGTGTGTTGATGAGAAGAGACAAAACGTTGAAGATCTGTGCCAACCACTTGGTGCAGGGCGACTACGAATTGAAGCCCAACATCGGCTCCGACCGCTCGTGGGTGTACACGGTCACGGCCGATATCTCCGAGGGCGAGCCTGAAGCGCAGACGTTGGCGATTCGCTTTGGCAACAAGGAGAACGCCGACAAGTTCAAAGAACACTTTGACGAGGCCAAGAAGGGCGTTTAGCGATGCGGCTGGTGTGTAAAAATAAAGAGAAAAGTGTTAGTCATAGCCACGGAGCTTTTTGGTTTCATTTCATGGAATCATTGTAAGTGTAGAATTGTGTGTGGTAAAGTCGCCTTAGTGTAGTGATTAAGCTTTAAAAAGGTCATGATTGGCGCAAGGGTAATTGATTTTTGAAAACTCATCGTGTGTTTTTTTTATCGCTTGAGTGAACGAAATATTGATCGAAAGATTTAACCCCTGGTATGTGGCCTATTTGTAGTTGTTTAGTGGTTTACTCAAAGATAGCCATATTTGCATCCGGCTTCCGGTGGCTAATATGAAAGTCGTCACTTGAGGATACGTGATTTGCAAGGGAAAAACAAGAATTGTGAAACATTAGTAATTCAAAGGCATTCTGAACAGGGAGGATTGGCCAGAATCCAAATCTTTACTCTAAATGATATATTCGTGCTGACCCTAAGGCATTTCTGGGGAGATTTGTAGATATCAGGTCAGACCAGGCCTGGTACGCAATCCACGCGCACAAGTGTAATCAGCATAAAACATGTTTACGACCTCGACTTTAAATTTAATGCTTGTTTTTTTTTTTTTGCTTGATGCATCTGATTAAGGACTCTATCAAGAGAATTTTTTATTCAAATCATTTGTCGAAAACGGATCTACCATTAAATTCTTGTATGTTTCGCGAGCGTTTTTCTAATATGACGCTTTCAAGCTGGAGAAGACGCCGTTCGAAAGATAATGATCGAGTATACCTCACAAGCAATTCAAGGTTCTGGAAAAAGATACAATTTTGACTTTCACTAAATTTCGTACTTTCTTTTTTCGACTGTGACAGCTTGGCGGCATGGCCGTGGGAATACATCATCTAAAAGCCATGGATAGTTATCTCCCCATATTTAACGTATTCATAATAGACCTCATGAAACGAACAAAAGTATGGATGCGTGTACTGAATTAAGAGTGAGTTTAGAAACGAGGTTCGTAGCAATTTTCACTTCTGCGATGAATCCTGGGCGTCTCAGCGAGCTTTTCTAAGCTAATATATGTGTGATGCAAAAGACGATTTCTCTCTCTCTACCTACCGTATTTGGAAACCTCGAAATCACTTAAAATAGATTGCTGAAATTCCGTCTGTTCATTTTTGACAAGCCTACGGTCTATATATATATATATATATATATATATATATATATATGTTCAGCGGGGTGGCCTTTTGCCTAATTCTTTGGCCTATTCCACGCAATAGAGACTTGTTACCTGAGTATTATGTCTGTCTGCGGGGGTTAAAGTCCATAGCATAGACATCTTGAGTTTGACCAGTATAGAATACGAAGCGAATACAGGTTTGTGTGATGACCGAAGTCCATAAACCAGGCTTTGTCGATGAAAACAGATAAAAAGTAGAGTTTTCTAGAGTTGTGTGCTGCAAGATTCGAGATCATGGCCCAAGCTATAGCACCCAGCCATACACAGTGATGGCATTTCACATTTCATCATGGAAACAGATGCTTCCTCCCAAAAAAAGTGTGTATTTTTGGACTCATGCTGACCTGACGTGTGCCAATTTGCGTAAACTCATTTTTTTGAGCTTGTTTCAAACCATTTTACAACTTTTCATTAGCCTATTCAATATTTTTCTTTTGGTGGCCATATCAAAATCTGCCCGCGTTGGGGCCAATTAATTTTCTTCCCGGACTGCGCACTTCACGAGTCCACGTGCTTGGCGATTTATTTATTACACCTCGAATACCAAAATAAAACACATACTTTATACATCAGAAATTTCGACAAAAGCCGTTTTTGCATCACTCAGATCCATAAGCCTTCCACATAAAAATGAAGTTTGGCAAATACTTGGCGTCGCGCCAATTGGAGCTCCCGGAGTACTCTGGCCATTTCATAGACTATAAAGCATTGAAAAAGCTCATAAAGCATTTGGGGATGCCGGCAGCATCGTTGGATTTCGGAACCACGCCGTGTGCGCCGACCCCGGGCCAGATCCAGGAGAAGTTGAAGGAAAACAAGGCGTCTTTTTTCTTCAAAGTCGAACGAGAATTGGATAAAGTGAACTCGTTCTACTTGGAAAAACAGGCGAATCTAGCCGTGAACTTGGATCTTTTGATGATGAAGAAAAACGAGCTTTTGGCGAAAACGGCGCAGCTAGCATTGCAGTCGTCGGATTACTCGCTGCTCAATTTTAAGAATTCGATTCTTTATCTAAATCTTTATCAGAGTTTCAAGAAAATACATCAGGATTTGTCTCGTCTCCAACAGTTTATTGAGCTCAACGAATCGGGCTTCACGAAAGTGGTGAAAAAATGGGACAAGCGCTCGAAGTCACATACAAAAGAGTTATTTATCCAAACGGCCGTCAGTGTGCAGCCTGTTTTCCACAAAAACGAGATCAATGAATTGTCTGATTTGGTCACGCTGTCGCTTTTCGACTTGGAAAGCATCATGGACGGCGACTATTCTGTTTTGAAGTCTGTATCTGTGCTAGAATCATCCCTGGGAGCAAATTTGCCCAATAGAAGTGGATCTATTACCAAACTCGAGCAAGATGTTGTTTCCCCCTCAGCGGAAGCCAATGGTCATGAAACTGGCAATTTTCGGTCCCGCCAGAACTCGCTAGCTGGCTTCTATCACAGTGAGATCGATGATTTGTACTCCAGTTTTGTCAATGTGGCCACCACAAAGATTCCAGACATGTCTGTGCTTGAGCGATGGTTCGATAAGGTGGAATCGTCTTCCAAGGACGGCTCTGGAAGAGAAAAACTCTCAAAGATCTTTCTGCTCGCAATCGGCAACTTGAAGATATCAGACGCGTTCTTGGAGGCGTTTTTGGAGCACATCAACTACGATATAGATTTCATGATCGACACAAATGACCTCAACACGAAGCCTATTATCCACGAATGCTGCTCGATTCCACCGGCGTCTGCATTGGAAGATGATCTGCACGTGATCATCAATAACGGCGTGAAGGTGGTCAACTCCAACGATAGTATAAGCCATTCTAGAGAGTTTGTGGTATTACACATTCTAGGCACCACCGAGCCTCGGGCCCTTGGGGACTTATTGGCAAGCAAGGACTTTAATGGACGCACTTGTCTCCATTACGCTGCACAGAACAACAGACAGGATCTCTTGCAGCTTTTGCTCCCCCAATTTCCTGTGGCGCATATTGATGATTTGGACAAGGACTCGATGTCGGCGTTACTCCTAGCAATCAGGTTCGGGAATTTCGATATAATCACCACGCTAGTCGAATTTGGAAGCAACTGTTACCCGGAGACATGTGAGGCGAAATTGCAGTATTTGCCCATCAACTATGCGTGCAAATTTGGCGACTACAAGACGTTGGAGTTTCTTTTGCGCTCGAGTAATCCCACTCCTGAAATGATCAATCGCCAGGACGTGGAGGGCTTGCTTCCTTTGCATGTGATTGCGCGCTCAGGCAACTACAAGCTCATCAAGTTGTTGATCCAATATGGAGCCACTGTGAACCATCTCGATGGCTTGAATAAGTGGCCGCCGATCTTTTATGCTGCGCTGGAAGGATACGCCAAAACCACCCACGAGTTGATCAAATTCGGTGCTCGCTTGGATATCGTGGATGAAGATGGCTATAATGTATTGTACTATTGTGTGATTGAAGGCCACATCGACGTATTGAACCATTTGCTTACGTATAAAGTGGATTTCCCCCGCGCAGGAAATGAAATGGCAGAAAACGGCAGTATCTCTCAAGGACAATTTTCACCCACGTCGGGCTCAGCGCCACCATCGATTCTTGATGAAGGAGATGACCTGGAGGATAGCGGGGAAACCGATAAAAACGCCGATACCATACCCCATCTCGAGCTTCCGCCTCCCATCTTGCCCTTGAGAAGGTATGGCCATAGTTTCCTCGAGCAAAAAGTTCTCATTGAGTTGAACTTCCCCACGGATTCAGACTACATTAGCCTTTTCGACTCCGGGACCGAGTTGAAGCCCGGCAGAATCACGATCTCGTCGAACTTGTCTGATATTGTTCCTCGCAACATTCTTCTTCCGACCTCGGACAGCCAGAGAAACGCCACCAATTGCGTCTTTCAAACGGATGTGGATTCGTTGAATGGGTTCCGTATTGACTTTGAGATCTTCCCCAAATTCGGCACGCGCTTGATTGCAAAGACGACCGCGTTGAACTTTTCCCAGATCGATACTTCTTCTCCTGAGATCAACTCCATCCTGTTGCCATTATTCGATATTCGTTTGAGAAATATCGGGGAGTTACGCTTTAACTACCAAATTATCTTCCCGTTTGCCGGCACGTTATTGGAGACCACCAAGTATGATACTTACTGGAAATCATCGGCATCCTTTGTGAAAAAATTGCCCGATTCCGGGAGATTCAATTCCGCAGGGAGCTTATCTCCGAACAACTTCTTATCTCCGGGCAGCGTTTACGCCAACAAGGCAAGTTCTACGCCGGGAACTCAAAAGCATGTGGATATACAAACGCCGGTCACAATGCCAAACTCGGGAACTCTGACGTCTTCGTTTGTCACAGCCACTTCGCTCAGCGGGGAATACCTCAAAGTCAAGGTTTGTTTGCTCAACGATGGAACTCCAATTGTTTGTCCGCACTGGTCCATTGCCGTAGCAGAGAACATCGAGCTTTACTTGCCCAACCTTTCGTTGAAACAGCTCACGTCAATGACCACGAGTCTCTTTGATTACGACAAGGTGATGGCGGATTTGTCCAAAATGAAATTGAAGGATATCGTGTTTGTCAAGAAGTTGTTGAGAATCATATACCTCCCGCTCGAAACGGTTTTGGGCTTGTTGGACCCGAGCATCAACCTCAGTATCGAGATCGTGTTCCCGTCACTATATGAGTTGGACAACATTCCATTCGCCGGCAATCTCCAGCTGAACCTTAACAAGTTCATTGACTTGACATTGGACGGTGTATTTGACCACGTGCGTGCCGTGAAACAAGCCAATAACGGTGCTAGCAGATCGTTGATTTTCCTCTCTTCCAATTCTATTGTGTGCAAGATCTTGAACTGGAAGCAACCAAACTTCCCCGTTTTTCTCATTATGAATGGGATTGTTTACAACAAAACCAAAAAAGTGTTTGAAGCGAGGACCGCAAATGGATTACTCATGGACGAGATCAAAAGTGAAACATCAATTGAGCCAAACCTTCTCGCCAGCAACACGCTGCAAAGCAAGTTGAAGTATCAATTGATTGCCAATGACCAGGAACTCACTGTCAGGTCCATCAAGGAGGCAACAGGCTTCATCATCAATAACAATCTTATGGGCGTGGTGACATCTATCCACTTGCTCAACCTCGTGCCTAAACTTATACCTTTAATCAGATCCCGAGGATTGGTGCTTGTTGCATCCAGCGACTTGTACGAGCCGGAAGACGAGCAGCTGTCGTTTGAAGAATTGGACATGTATACGCGCACTGAGATCAATGGGTTAAGATTCGACGACGTTCTCAGCTTTAAGAACGACTCATAAACATATTTCGAGGTGAAATTTTAGCGTTGAATATATAAAGTGGAATGTGTTTATGGAAAATGTGTTTATTGAGTTCACCTTCTTCTCCTTGAGGGTGGCGGAGGCGGTGGCGGGGCTTTTTTATACCGGGCCTTTTCTTGAAGCAGAGATACTTTCTCGTTCTTCGGATTGCGGCCTGAAGTATCGTTTTTTGGCAACGGCGGAAGGCTCTTCTTTGAGAGGTATTCTTTGGGCAAATTAAGGAGCCCCAATGTTTGAGCTGATGAGGGGCATGTATCGCCCGAGGCAAATGGGCCATGTATAGTCAGTGAGCGCCTTGTTTTGAATGGCCCACTTTGTGAAATTCCTGGTTTCGATGCTTTGCCGGTTCTGAACACGTTCAGATTGTTCTGCTCGAAAATGTTCACGGGCTCATCCTCGTCAAGGGCAAGGTTGTGAGAAGTTGTGTGTTTGTTATAGTCACTGATGGACGATGCTCGCACAGACGCAATTCTCGTCATGGAAAAGGAGTCTGTTGAAGAGTTCGAGTCCGTGTTATCGAGTTTGAGGCTGTTGACTTTCGAGTTGAGCGAAGAAGCAGAGGCCAAACTTTCCGAGCTGGAATTCTGTAAACTGCCAGTGTTGACATTTCTATAAGGCCCTTGTTTTCTTGGTGACTTGAGCCACGGAATAGATAGACATTTGGTTGCTGATTTCAAAATGACTTTGGCGTTTGACGGCAGATTCGAGGCCGTTTGGGTGTGTTCATCATATGCATCGTTCGAAGGGATGTCGCAGTTGACAATGACATTTGACAACACTTCCGAGATCTCAAACGTCTTATATTTTGGGTAAATATCGTTGAGTTGTGTTTTCGTGAGTAAAGGATGGAGCACCTTGAGATATGTCAATGCCAAGATGCAATTTTCTTGTGACAGCCGGTCGGAGCTGTAGTCAAGATCGTTAAGTTCTCGTATGACGATATCAACAAGGATCTTCAAGTCGTTGAGATATGCGAGTTTCGCCGAGACTGGTGAAGAGAACATCAAAAAGAGAAACTTGAGCATCTGGATCCGTATGATGTGCGACTCTTCCCTGTTCATGTGGTATACGAGCAAGTTGATGAACCCACAAATCCCATTGACGGATTCTTTTCTCGCTGTAAGCAAGCCCTCGATGACCTTGTTCTCGGAAACTTTGCTGGAAATCGACCGCATCATGTACTGCTCATTGATAAGTAGCAAAAGCTTGAATTCTTCGTAGGCCATAAGCTTGCTGACGTCTTCAAAGTCTTGGCCTGCCAAGTTGTAGTTGTTGAAGTTATCATTTGACAAGAGATTGTCTATAAGCGTTGGCACCAAGTCACAGCTTGTGACGCAGGAAAACTCGTCGTCCGAAAAGAGCACCACATGATACAAATATTGGAAAAAAATGTTGCAGCTGAAGTTCAAGAGCACATACGACACATGAGAGTCGTCGGATGCTTTCACGTGGCCCGATATGAAGCGGCATAGGATCGCGACAAACGTTAGTTCGTGCAATGTGGCGAAAATTTGCCGCTTATTTAGCGCCAGAGAGAGCGCCAGAGGACCAGTTTCCTCGGTTGTTAGTTTGAAGAGTAATAGTATGATGATCAGCAACACCTCTTTCAAAAGAAGCGCTTCATCCTGGCAATCGCCGGCCACAGATTGGCTAAATACGTCCATGAGCCCCAAAATCTTGCCTAGACATTGCTGGTGGTTCTTGATGAAGAGGTTCAGATTGAGAAGTTTGAGGGCCAAGATCGAGCATGTATGGTACGTTTCCTCCTGTGTCTTTAGAAAATCCACCGCCAATTTGATGAATACTGAAAGATTTGCATTGCATTCTCGGGCGTCGCTGATGACTAGTATGGGATATAGACTTTCGAGCAATTCTTCGAGAGATGACGTTTGCAAGCCGTATTCTGGTTCCGGAGAAACCGCCGGATTGTTGAACATGGGGAACGACGTCAACGGGAGCTCGGGCGAGTCCAAGCGGGTAACACCCTGCATTTTTTCCAGATAGGAACTGCCTTCTCGATTGGGTGTAAGAAAAATGGGGAAAATTCGTAATTTAGGGCCTATTCGCTATGCTGGTTCAATGTATGCCCGATAAGGAACTGTTACTGCTAGTGTCCAGAAAGAAAAAGACAGTATGCTTTTGGATGAAATCAGACAACAATAAGCTAGCGTGAATGTTCTTGAATAAGCATCGAAAGGCTGCGAAAAAGCGTAAGTTTTTATGAGAATTGTCTGCTGTTATCTCAGAATATAGAAAAAATAAAGGTACAGAATGCAAGCTTCGACTCGGAGAAACTCGAGAGCCGGTATGCGGGGCTTACGTGGAGGAACAAGCAGAGACGCAGGAACAAGTTACAACCCATATGGGTGCGAAATTATGGATACAATATGCTACTAGAGAGGAGATAGAGTTAGACAAGTGATTTTTGGTGTAATGTTGTGCTTCAAGAGAGATTTGTAATAATCTCAGTATATTTTAAGATATACTGAAGATTTACTTCGTAGGGGAAAGCGGGCATGGATTGTGATAGACTCGGTAATTAAGCAGTGGAAGATTCTTGACTGGAGTTTCTCTTCCAAGCTGTTCATTAAAGTGTTTCTTGCATTTTGTAACTTACAGAGGCTCCAGGATGAGGGTTTGTGGAAACACAAAATAGTGGCATGGGCATGAATTTCTCGTTTCTAATTCTCGCCCAGAAACTGATCAAATTCGAACAAAAAGACCGATATCAATGACCCTCGGGCCCCGAGCCCCCGGCAAACAGAAAGAAACGTCCAAGAACTCAATGTGTGCATGATTTGCTAATCCAGATCTTATCCAAAATAGATTTTGTATCCATTCTACCTCAATTGTTTAGCAAGCAGAGCTGGCTACTGGCAGGCTTGACGAGTCCAAAACCATGCCTGATAAACTCTTTCGCAAAGCCAGGACTACCAAGTGTATTAATCTCACACTCACGTATGTTCAAGTTTCTCGCGTTCATTTTACAATCAAGACTCGCTCACCTCTGTAAAGGAACGGCCTTTCCACAATCATTTTGTCATTTTCTTATCCCTTCTTCCCATTGCTTTGATCGGAATCGATATACCCATCGAATGTTTCAATTTATTCTAGGTAGTTTCCCAGCGACGTTCCATATCCAGAAAACTGTAGATTCCAGCAAATTCCCAACCAAATTCAAGCTTTTCTAACGAGTGACCCCGAAAATTTCACGTATCTGATCGCAAGTTCAGACTCTCCCTCAACAAATACTCAGTTCATTGCCCCACCGTTTTCAAGTACACGTCTGTTCCCCAACCCCAATATGTCTGCACACTCAACAGGCCCTTCACTGCCGGCGTGTCCTGCAGCGGAGATACAGTGTCGTTGAAGATTTCAATGTAACTTTTCGAAAGAGGCAAGCCGTATCCCATTCCCGCAACTGTGTTTCCGCCAAGCCCCGGTGGCACATTTAGCGTCTTAAAACTCTCGCCCTCGTTCGACTCGTATGTCGTGAACAGGTAGTCAAACATGTGCTGGAGCGCATTGGGAGGGATCCCTTTGCCCTTGTCTCGTATACGCAATTCCATGTACGACGGGTTCTCGCTCGTCGATACGGTGACCTGAACCGGGTCCGGCACGCCGTTTTCTATGTGTGCACGAAACGAGTTTTTGAAAAGCTCCTGGAATATGTAGTCCAAATGGTACTCGATGTAAGGGAAATAGATCGGCCCATCGTCTTTCTGGTGTTCCAATGAGGCTGGTTCCCGCAGCGTCCAAAACCGGCCCGGATGGAGAGTCGTATCGATTTTGACATTTACGGTTTGGTCGTATTTCATGAGAAACAAGTCGTTCACGTGCTCGGCGTTTCGCCTGATGACGTCGCGAATATCGAGTCTTTTGATGATCCCGTTGAAATCGCCGCCGGCCACATATGTGTTTTCGGCTAGCGACCTTGTGAGCTGGATGTGCTGGTGCGCCACCAACCGCATACTGATCCGCTCCACCAAATGCTTATCTAAAAAGTCTTTGATCTGCCTGTTTGACATCAAATGCATGACCTCGGCAAACCCTTTCGAAAGGGTCGGGAGCGCATCTGCGTGGATTTCGATGAACTCAGACAATACGCCATTGGCGAAATTCTCGTTCTCCGTCAAGGTCGCTGGCGGATTTAGCGAGGCCTTGAGAAGTACCGACATCGACTGGAGGTACATATTGTACAGTTCCGAGATCGACGGGTTGAGCATCACCAAATAGGGCAAGTCCCGGAAATTACGTAGTCTGCGTGCATTGTAGGCCAAGAGCGATTCAACAGTATCACGTGCAACTTCAAGAATGTTTGATTTGTTCAAATCCCGCGATTGCTCGTAGAGGCCCAGCATGGAGAATTTGCTGAGAGGCTGGTTTGAGTAATGATAGATGAGTCTTTCCAACGATGACCTCACTTTATACTCCTTGAAGAAATCCTTTTCTGCATCTGTGGATTTTCGTCTACACCCCAAACTGAGCATATGCAAAGGCCATTTTCGACTTGTTTGTCTCCCAAAACTGGACACCGGCCGTACCATGAGCATACTGGAGGCTGGGTGAGATATGGGCACAGCAAGCAGGGCAAAAATCGAGAAAATCTTGTCAATAAAACAAGGTAAGTGCAAGCTTTCAACACCCAGAACACCAAAGATTTATCAAATGTCTTTCAAATAACAAAAAAAACTCGCTTTTTCTCGCTTTTAGTGACTGCCGGAGAAACGTTGAAAAGTCCGGAGCCCGCGGTGAGTCTTCACTCTTTTCGCACCACCGGCCTGGCATACAAGAGCAGAAATCCGGGGCTGGCGGGCGCTGCATAGACCTCACATTTTGCAGGCCAAAACGCAAAAAGTCGCCTGAGACTCTTCATCTCAGACCACGCCCCAACAGATATCAATGGTAGGATTATAACACCCCATAGAAACAAATTAATAATTTAGTCTCAAACCTCTAGAATAATCATGAAACCAAAGAATCACGACAATTGTCCCGTGTGCAATTATAACCCTTTAGAATCGGCCAATGGCCCGGAACCCCAGGCCCAGATTTCCTGGATCAGGTGTGATGTGTGTCGCCAATGGTACCATAGTGTATGTCTAAAGCTCACGAAATCCACTTTGGGCCTGATTTCGCTGTTCCACTGCCCCGAGTGCGAACGCGAGCACGGGCCGTCGCACATGAAACGGCAGCTGAAACGGGCTCGGGTGAAAATCGACTATGTGGCGTTGGATCAGGGAGAAACGTTTGCCGTGGACAAGTCTGTGCATCCGCATGTGCCATCGTTTCTCAATTTTGGGCCAAGCGTGGATTTAAGCACGGGTGGGTTGCATTTTGTTGATGTACTAAGCAGCAGTGAGCTCACTAAAGACTACGTTTTCGCGACTGGACTTCTGAAACCAGTATTGGTGCCCCATGTGACTGGTGAGTCGGGTTTGAGGCTTCCCGTGGCACGTGACAAGATCACAGTGGAATATATCTCGCAAAAGTGCGGTGCAAATGCATCTGTTGAGGTCATGGACGTGTTGTCACAGCAGAGCGAAACGCCCTCGTGGAGTTTGGCCCAGTGGCGGGAATACTTCTACACGCCGGAAGCCGAGCGTGACCGGATCCGCAACGTGATCTCGCTCGAAGTTTCCCAAACAGACGAATTGGGGTCGGGCTTCGTGCGTCCGAAGATGGTGACGGATCTAGATTTGGTCGATAAGGTCTGGTGCGACGCGGATGGACACGATCAGAAACGGCCCCAGGTCACAGTATACTGCCTTATGAGTGTGCGGGGCTCGTATACCGATTTCCATATTGATTTCTCGGGCACTCCGGTATATTACACCGTGTGCCATGGCACAAAGACGTTTTTGATGTATCCTCCCACAGACAACAACTTGGCGCTTTATGAAAGCTGGTGCCACGAGCCACAGCAGAACTTCACCTGGTTTGCCGACTACACGAAACGCGTTGGCGGCAAGAAAATCCGGCCTGCAGATGGATTCAAGATCAGCTTGAAAAAGGGTGACTTGTTCATTATTCCGAGCGGCTGGATCCATTCTGTTTATACGCCAGACGATGCCGTCATTATAGGCGGAAACTACTTGACCATACGGGACTTACCCATGCACACACGGATCTACGAGTTGGAAAAACGCACGCGCGTGCCATCCAAATACCGCTTTCCCATGTTCAACAAAGTGATGTGGCTTGCGAGCTGGTATTATTACATTCATAAAGATGAGTTTTTCGCCGATTTGGGCGTCTCGGTTTCCCCGGATTTACAGCTGACTAAAGCCTCGCGGCCGGGCCTGTGCTCTATGCAGTCCTCTTCGATGAAAGGTCTGCATAAAGATGAGGATGTGATCAAGGCAAATCAGCCAAACGATGATAAAATACTTGAAAATGTTTCAAATCGTGCTCAGGAAAAGCATATCAACTCAGATATTAAACATGAAATGTTAGATTCATCGGTTGCCATTGAGACGATGGCACCTGAAAAACTTGCTTCGAGTGACACCTCGCAAGCACGTGACGTGTTGCTGGCGCTCATCGCCCACTTGACCCAGCACTATGAAATCAGCAAAACACAACAAATCGCCAAGAAATCAATTCCGTCTCGTCTTATTGGGCGGAATGCGAAAGAGTACATTGCAAAGTTGGAGTCATGGCGTGATTCCTTGTGAACCCTTCTTCGGCACACCACTCATTTTCGTGCCGAGATTCGCGGCTTGACGCACCCCGGCAATTAGTTTTTACCGTTTTCTCCGCAGTTGCCGTGCTCATCTTCAGACACGCATATTTAACTCGGCATCAAATCATTCATGACCGCAACTAGCTGAAATCAGAAAGTTATTTGATATGTCGTCCAAAGCAGAGAGCCTGGAATTGTCAAACGGCAATACTGTCCTGGACAAGAAGTATAATGTCTACTACGACACCCCACCCTCACAGCTGAATGGAGAAGCACCCGCAACAAAACCCAATTTTTGGAGGAATCTATTATCATGGCTTAGGCCAGCGTACTTGCTTGATCACCTTAATTACCGCTCGTTCAAAATCATCCTACCGACTTTTCTACAGGTATGGGTCACGGTCATACTTGCTGTGATCCCTCGCACCGGCGCATGGTTTGGCGCAGCCTCGTATTTGATGCAAATCTTGGGCTTTATATGTGCTTCAGGTGGGCTCCTGGTCTGCATTAACATAATCTTGGCACTCGCGTGTTTTTGTGCGGTTGTAATCGGATGGCTATTTCCGCTCGTAGCACTAGCAATCGGCACGAGAATTCGTGGGTGGCCCACTCAACAGAGCATCGCACAAGAATTGATTGCAGAGAGTATTTGCACTCAAGAGAATATCTCGAAATGCATGATGGAGCAGTTTGTCACAGGGCGATACTTAGACGCCAGGGCCACTGTTGTATTTGCGATTGCCTTGGTTATGGGAATCACTTGTTTTGGGATTTTCCTGCGAATCCACAAAATGGCGAGGCTTGTCTTCGTGGCGGGGTGTATATCCATCATCATCAACACGTGCTACACGGTGTTTTTCCCGATTTTTATCCCGCTAGAAATCGGTCTCGTGGTTTTGAAACCAGCGGGCATCGCCTTTGCTTTGAAGATTATCGTGCCTTGTTTGGTGTTCCCATTCACATCGAGCTTCAAGTATTTCGATGTCGGCAAACTGGTTCTCACAGCGCTTCTAGAAGTCTCGGATAGAAATGAACGGTTTTTTTCGACAATGAAGCCATCAGAAGATTCTTTCATGAACTATGAGGGCCTTATGAAAGACATACAATCCACGAGGGTAAAGCTAGCCTCAATTGATGTTTTTCTTGCAAGTACAAGGTATGAAGTATCCTTCGGCAGGTTCACGTCACGAGACGCCTATGAGTTCAGCTCCAGAATCAAAGCTTTGCTCAATACCTTTCTGGGCTATGAATACTTCTACGTGCAGATGCAAGAGAGAAAGGAGATTCTCAAGGAGGTGTTCTACCCAAAGACTCGCCGTGGTAGCTTGTCTAACCAGGAGACATCGGGCCAATCAAAGCTCTTTGCCGCTTTTAGTCATACGTATAAGGAGGTTGGGAACTTGGAGGACTCCAAGGTGCAGGAACTTTTCAGAAGAAAGTATCTTGAAGATGGCAAGCACGAGCCCCGAACCCTAAAGGACCTCGATATTGTCACTGATCATATTAAGGATGCCCATGGCTGCTACCTTAATGCGGTGTCTGTGGCCCTTAAAGTGTGTCGGGACTGGGTCGCGGATGCAAACGAGTTCCGATTGTACTCGATATTTGACCGAAAAGGCAATCAGACAAAACAAAAACAGCGTCACGAGGAAGTTGCAATCGCTCGCAAGAACCTAAAGGAATTCATGCAGCTACATCACAATGTCCAGAACGAGCTCAGCATGAAAATGCTCGAAGGTATGGAGGGGCACGAGCAGATTCTCTCATTAATCAGTCAAACTTCATTCTTTCTTTTCTTGAGCAAGCAAGTGGCCTTCCAGCTAGTTGCGTTGCTCGAATTCTTTCTAGAGATCGACGAGATAAGGCCAGCACCCATTATTATATGGCCATGGACACGTTTAGTCTTCTCCAGAAGCTCCGGTCGCGACAGAAATGAAACCGAACAAGCGCAAAAGCCTACAAGCCATCATCGAGACCCGGACTCCTTAGCGCCTCAGACACCATTGCAGTTAGTGATTTGGAGCCTTTCGAAGCTATACAAAACAATCTTACAGGAGGACTACAGCTACTGGTTGCATTGTGCCATATTGGTCAATTTCTGCGCTTTTCCTTTCTATTTCAAGGGTTCGGCCCATTTTTTCTACTCTTGGAAATTGGTGTGGTTTCCAATTATGTGCGCTGTCTCGACGTCACAATATTCCGCTGACAGTGTCTACATGTTCTCGACAAAAGTCGTCTACACTTTCATAGGTGCAGTCGTTGGGATGGTCGCATGGTACATCTCCACCGGACTGGGGGACGGTAACTATTACGGCTATGCTGCTGTGTGTGCAGTAGTGTACTTTGTGGCGTGTTTCTACCGCCATTTTTCTGTCCACGCCCTTCCTGTTGCCGGAATCATGATTTGTGTCACGCCAACTTTAGTGCTAGGTACAAGCTGGTCGGACTCGCAATATAATGCTCTGGATGTGGGTGAAGGCTGGAGAGTTGCCGTGGTGAGGTTTGTGAGTGTGGTTGCGGGTCTTTCCGTTGCATTTACCACAACATTTTTCCCGCGAGTGAGAAGTAGTAAGGCAGCTTTTCGAAAAAAATTGGCCGCCACGTTTGAAAATTTGAATGAACTTCAGAATCAGGTGTGCAACTTTGCGCTAGAGCGATATGATGATCCCAATGTGCGGATTCGTGTTGTTGATGATAGGCTTTCAAATGATATCAGAAGCCTTCTTCTCAGGCTCGCTGCACTCAACGGCACGATGAGATCTATCAAGTATGAGACTCCATTGACCGGAGCCTGGCCCACCGAGAAGTACGAGAAACTTCACAGGCTTATAGTAAGCATATCGCAGTTATACTTTTTGCACTATCGACTTTTGGACCAAGTGAAAGACACCGACGCCTGGATTCCGCATATGATCAATCGGGCTGCGTGGAACAGACAGGACTTTTTGTCACAGCTAATATCGTTGACGTCCATGGCATCGGAGTCTTTGAGACTCAAGATTGAAATGCCAGAGATCACTACTGCGACTCTATCGATCAAGCATTTGGAGGTGTTATCCGAGATGTGGGGAACAAATAGCGTTTCCCTCAACGAGAGGATGTACGCCGAACGACGCAAGAGCGAAGTGCTGCAGACTCGCCGGCGTGGTCTTCAGAAACTCGACTTTGAGAATCTCTTGAGTCATGATGGCCGGCTCAATGTTGTGGCTTTGATCATAAATCACATGATTTACAAACAAATTGATCAGGCAGTGCTTTTGGTCAAAGGTTTGGTTGGCGAGAAGTACAACTATGATGCAAGATTGTTTGACTTGTGAAAAGTTTCGCAGATTGCAAATGGGTTTCTGAAGTCCACTATCACGCTGGAAGTAGCGAGAATGAGAGCCATATGAAGTGTGCTTGACGAGTGAGTTTGAAAAATCAAATTTGGAGTGTTTCTTGAACACAGACCCTTATCGAAGTTGAAAATGTACGAGCCACGATGCTTTTTTGACAGATGCCTTTACAGGGATAGTCTGCTTGATAATCTCAGTTGAGCTTGTCCTAATGAATAATGAATAAAAAGGATTGGAGTCTCGATCTATTCGCTTGCAGAGGAGTTTCAAGGTGCTAACGGCACCATCACCTGAAGAATTCTCATGACGAAAGATAATCAGAATCAAGAGTTGAATGGCGCGCTAAAGTCATAATCACGAGAAACAATCGCAAGGCTTCTCGACAAACCCTCAGAGTTGTGGTCGTCAAGAGGTGTGCCAAATTGAAGCCAAAATCATTTGAATCATCCAACAGCAAGTTTTTAAGAAATGTGATGTGAAAATACCCACCCGTTCCAACGCCCTTCACTTATCCTACAATCAGCAGATTCTCTTTTCTAACGTTTTAAATATACATGTATGACTGCGCAGCAGAGTGGTCAACACCCTCACAACTGCAACTTGATGCCCTTCTCCCTGGCGGCCTCACCATACTTCTTGATTCTAATCGACTGCACGGCAATGAACCCAGAAGTGTCTTCTGGCGAGAAGCCGGTCAACTCGTCCATCGAGGACTCGGTCTCGTCGTACAACTTCTCGGTGTCGGAGTATCTGCCCAAAATGGACACGGAACCCTTATAGGCACGGGCTCTCACGGTACCGTTGACGGTGATCTGCGAAGGTGGAATCATCGATCTCACGTACTCGCACTCAGGCGTGAAGTACATACCGTTGTACAACAATTTGGCGTAAGAAACGGTGACAAACTGGTCTCTCAACGCACGCACCTCTCTGTCCAAGGTCAAGCCTTCCAAGTCAACGTGGGCATTTCTCAAGATCGTCAAACCAGGCGTCTCGTAGCAGCCTCTGGACTTGATCCCAATGAATCTGTTCTCGACAATGTCGATTCTGCCAACACCGTTTCTTCTGGCCAAAGAGTTGGCCTCGATGAATAACTCAACTGGGTCAGTAATGACTTTATTGCCGCCGTCAAGCACCAACTTCACGGGCAAACCTTTCTCGAACACCACGCTGAAGTCCTCAGGCGTCTCGGGAGCGTCCATTGGGTCCACGGTCAACTTCCACATGTCCTTAGGAGGCGTGGTGTTAGGGTCTTCCAAAATACCGGCCTCAAACGAGATGTGGGCCAAGTTTTCGTCGGTCGACCAGGGCTTGGCCTTGGTCTGTGCCACAGGAATGTTCTTGGAGGCAGCGTATTCCAACAAGTCCTTTCTGCCGGCAAATCTGTTGAAGAAAACAGGGTCTCTCCATGGGGCAATCACCTTCACGTCAGGTTTTAATGCGTAGAACGACAACTCGAACCGCACCTGGTCGTTACCCTTACCGGTACATCCGTGGGAAACGGCAAAACAGCCCTCCTGCTCGGCCACCTGGATTTGCGCCTGGGCAATCACGGGTCTAGCCAACGAGGTACCCAAAAGGTATACATTCTCATAGATAGCATTGGCCTGGATGGCTGGGAAACACACATTCTCCACAAACTCCTTTCTCACGTCCACCACAACAAACTTGGTGGCACCAATGGCCAAAGCCTTTCTCTCGGCCTCCTCGAAATCCTCCTCCTGGCCGATATTGGCCAAGAATGCAATCACCTCGTAGCCTTCTTCAAGCAACCATGCGAGAATCACCGAGGTGTCCAAACCGCCGGAGTACGCCAAGCAAACCTTTCCTTTCGACATGTTGTATGTGTTTTGTGAGTATCTGATAAGATTATTATGAAGAAGAAAAAAAAGTACTGGTATTGGGGTGGGCATGGGCATGGCTTTATACCGATTGCCGACCGCGGCAAAATTTTCAGTTTCCTATTCGGGACGCCTGCATACAGGTGACTCATTGTGTTTCCATTGGCCACGTAGCGAGAACATTCAAGTCACATTTAATCATCAAATGGCGTTTTTGATGGATGAAAGATTATGTTTAATTTGATTATGGGTTTTTGGCGTTATTTTTTCCATGTATAGGCTAAATCGACTGGCTATAACAATAATTCTTAGATGATATTTGCACTGACTCATCTTGCGCACGTGACTGGAATCGAGATAACGAATCGAATCAAATCGCGCGTACGTCCATGGCCGCACCTAACGGATTACTCATTTGGGCGATCGCGCTGGCAAAATACCCGTGGGCCAATTTTTCTTCTCGCATCAAATTAAATGTGTCAAGAATAAGAGATTCTTCGGAAGCCACAGTAGGAACAATTTTTTTTTTTTTTTCTTTTTTTTTGCTTGATACATCTGATTGTGGGCTGGGAGCCAGAATTGCTAACCTAGCTCTCCACAAAAGTATATATTTAAACAAGTTCTCGCGCTGTATTTTGATGAATATAGCCAAGATATCTCTTTAACCAAGATCCTTATGAACAGGTCTTACTGTATATATAAAACTGTAGCCAGCTTTGCTACCATGCCTTGCGTTGAGATCCTCGCTTGGCTGCGTATGAGAATTCAGTCAGGTTGTCATGGCCCCGATGGCTGTACTTCCCCTACCTGGCGCTGCAACTCTCGCAACAGAAGGGTCAGAAGGGACAGTTTGAATGAGGCGAGTAAGAGCGGGATTGCTCTTTTGTGAGAAACAAGATCTACTCTGACGTATGTACATGTGTTCTATTTTGTTTGTTTTCAATTTTTGCTTTCTTCTAACTGATCTCTGGTCTCGACAAAAAGGCATTGGGGCAGTCTCGCAATTAACATTTGCATTGGGTGAGGAGTGAATTTCGGACTTGCTAGATGTGAGCTTAAAAAATACGCAATTTTATGTTTTTTGGTGTTTAAGCGCTGCATGTGCCTTATGTCCTACAAATCAAGGAAATTCTCTTCATTCAACAATTCAAAGAGAAGGTATGGGTAGGCAGTGGCCGTGGCAGTGGAATCAGAACTGATTGACAATTACTCATTTGCTGCCATTAGGGATAATACTATACCGAGTCTCTTGCCACATTGATTGGAGGGCCAATAAAAGTAAACAATGACAATGTATAACATACTTTAGTCGCTTCGCAGAGACGTTCATACGCCTTGGTGACTAAATTGAATTTTTCCTACTTATTTTTTTTACTTTTCGGCTCAAACCTCACTACCGTCAAATTCCTTTGACCCGGTGTTTCCTTTCATCAATGCTTACTCTATTCTTTGTTTTTCTTTGTTTTTTTTTTTTTTGCTTGTTGCACCTTGTTGAGTTATTCATTAAAGAAGCATGCGGAGCACCAAAGTTAGGCTGTTTGGTCATCGCTAACAACTTCAGGCTGGATTATTCTGTAATTATCTTGGACAATTTTTCATGCCGAGATCTGGGCACGTGGTTTGGCTTAGCCACCCTCGACTTTGATCGGACGTATCAATCATAGAACAAAAAGAAAAGGACCAAAAATGGGGTTATCTTTATAAGTTGATTATCACAAAACATGCTTACTCTCATAGATCAGTGTTATATCAATCTCGCTAGCCACTGCTGATTTATGAAAGCAAATGTTGCCATTGATGGATCTCGACCAGCGAAGAGAAGCGATTCTTTGATTGCGTCAATCAAATAGTCGATTGAAGTCTCAAATAAGCAAGAAAAAAAAACGAAACTTTCGATATGCCTTTGTTAACACACTTTCCATGATAATGTGACGACACGAACAAACGACACTCATCTCTGCCTCACCCGAACAAAATACATCCCCGACTCTGAAAACCGGCATGATTCCGTTTCATCCAGAAGTGAATCTAGGTCCATAAAGCAAGCAAAACTGGAACTAGAGAACTACTTCCCAACAAAAAAAAAACCCTGATATCCCAACAATCGAAAACTCCAACATAATAGAAATGAGTCTTCTCGCGAGTCATGCATGACTCCGACAAATGAATCAAGCGAGAGGGCCGCGCGCAGTCTGCGCAGTAGCGAGAGACGGGAAAAAAGAAAAGAAAAAAAAAACCGTACATGACCATGAGTCATCCATGAATGGCTCTTGAATCACCCATGAGTGAAGAAAAGAAATCGGGCATTACGCATGCGATCCGGCAGCGGCTAGGTTTTGAGGATAGTAGGCTCTGGAAACGGTTTCTGGCCCGTCGCTTGGAACTAATAGACACCCTAGACCTCAGCTCGAAAAAGGCCAGTGACCAGGAAGACGAGATTAAGCGAGTGGCTGAAATCTTGAGGGTGGAGTTTCGCTATGACGTGCAGTTTTTCCCCGACTTTGATAAGTTGGTAAGAGCGGCAGTACAGAGTGTACGTCGAAACCGCAAGCGGGGCACGAAAACAGGCCGGGCCAATGTTAAGCGTAGACTAGTGGAATCTGACGCTACCACCAATTCGTCTCCGTACACGCCCACTCAACCAGACCCTGGGTTTGTGGAGAAAAACCAGTTTTTGTCGGAAATCACAAATCTAAATACAGACGGCTTTGACGCCGTTTACGACATGAGCTACTCCACCAGCCGGATCATCAGCACGCTGGACCGGTCACGTGCCGCGATCGACTCAATAATCCGGCCCAACAATCTCGAGCGGAAAATGTCGAACCCCGCTATCCAATTGCCGCCGTTGCAAAACGTGACCGCCTCGTCTCCGCGGCAGCTAGAAAACGAAAAGGCGCTCCTGGCGGTGCGGCTCTCGCTCTTGTGGCTCATGAAACGGTCGAAACTGTGCCTTAGCCTGGCGTCCCTGCACAAAAACGAATCTTTTAAAGTGATTGGAAAGTCTGCAGTGGCCACTGTATGTGCGCTCATGCTCGAGAGCTCGTTTTCCGGGCTAAGTAGCACCTCGGTGGAGTACTTGCAAGACCGTATTTCGCTGGCGGAGTTCCAGGCGCGGTTCTACAAGAGCCTCGAGCCAGAATGCTCCATATCACGTGCCCTAGATGACGAAACCGCAGTTTCCACGCTTGAGACGTTGGTCGGATGTTGCGTCAAGGATTTCGGGTTTGATGCAGTCCTATACCTTGTTGGAGAAGCATTCTATTTGCTGATCTTGATTGAGTATCCATTGGTGCTGCGCTCGTCGGTTTCTTTTAAAAGAATGCCTGGGATTCTCCCTGCTCTAGAGCCTTTCCAGCGAGACGCTGTGAAGGAACAGCCAGGCCCAGGCCCAGGCCCGCTAAGCAATTTGGCTGCAATTGCAACCGAGCTTCGGTCACATGCGCCAACGGCGTCTCCGGCCACAGAAGCTCCCACGCCCAGCACAGCGCCCAACTTGCCTGCAAAAAGAGACAATTTCCTCAAATTGGTGCCTCTCTTGGATCCAAGCAATGATCGAAAACACGTGAAACTACGGTTTTTGTCGTCGTCACTAAACTTCACGTTCCCCACGAAAAACTCGGCCCCGCCAAGATTCGTTGAGATTGTCGACAACGCCCGCCAGGCGTTCAAGCTCACGGAGAATCAGGTTTATGGCTTACGGAACTGTAAAAGTGGGCATGTGATCAATACGGATTTCGACTTGGAACAGATCTTTGCACAGGAGCTGGAGATTGAGCTTGAGATCTTCACACAAAGGTTTTCGCCGATTCCGTTTCTGGAAATCGCTTCGGCCATCACACCAAACCCCAGCACGGACGATAGATCCAAAATCGTCTTGCCACTACCTGTGCGGCAGAACGTTCCGCCGGTGTTGCCGTCGCCCATCGATAGATCACACCTGCCTGGAATTTCCCGCATGCCGTTCCTCCCGAAATTCCAACCACTATTGTGAGAAAGCCATGTGTACTTTTTTTTCCATATGGGGAAGGAGAAGGAGCCAAACATGCTTTCTATTTATTCATACATGCCACTGCCTCCCACTGCCTGCCAATCAAAACGCCTAATCATACTTTGCTGAGGAAAGCAGCCCTTTTCAAGATTTAAAGGTCATGAAGTTACGATTTACCGTGTAGCGCCGTTCAAAGAAATCTGCAAAGAAAGGAAAATGGTAATTTTTCGATTAAGTGACCAGACTTGCGCAATCTCTTCCATTCCCTTCAAGGGTTTCACCTTTTGCCCAGTGGGCCGCAGCTACAGATTAAGTAAAGCGGTCTTTCTGGGTCCAGGAAATACTCAGCTGTATATGAAGTGATCTAGTTCAAGACTCTTCGATCATTTTGTATTTGAAATTTCCAATACTTCAGCGTCACGCCAGATGTACTCGTTCACCGAATTGGTCGCAGCCACCCCGACTTAATGAAAAGCACAGGTTTGTTTACTTTGCTCATCAGAAAGGATCTCGATTTTTCTCTTTGCAGTCCAAGAATTAGCGCTGCGTCAAAGACTTTCACGACACCATTAACTTGCCGGAGTTTACTTCATGAGTGACGATATGATACGAGCGATGTGGCCCAGTCTATACAGTGAGACCTGATAGAAAGGATCACGTCTATTAAGCAGAAATAGAAATAGTATCAAGGATATCTTTTTTAGAAACGTATTTTTTGGTGTGAAAAACAATTTTTGACGCTATTCTTGAAGAAAATACCTAGGTTACCAAAATTCTTGAAAAACAGGTCTCACTGTATTAGGAAGTCTGTCGTGCGCAGTAATCCCGAAGGCCCCCACGTAATCTGTGCATTCATATAATTATAATTTTGCATAGAACATAATCTTTTGTTTAAAACTCAATTTCGGTTCAAATCAAACAAAACCTCTGGTTTCCTTAAAGAATTTTATTTTCCCATAAGAATCGATTCAGATTTTGTGGCTTTAGTGTCCAATCCCTAAACTCTACTCTAACTCTGCAAGCACTGCAAGTTACGCATGGCGCGCACAGCGATATGGGCCGGCCGATTAAGCGATAGAGACGAGTAAAGGACTTTCAGAGACCCGACAAAAACACCCGAAAAACTCATAAATTTCATTTCCAAAATGGAAATCAAATCGTCACATTCTGAAAGAATTCTGCCAGACTCTCCACAAAGTACGGCACAGTCTGGTGAATCATTATGGCGATGCTCTCATAAACGACAGAATATGACGGTTGATGGAGAACAGAATATACCTGACCATAAAATGGCCGTCTCTGTGCCTTGGGCGAATTACGTGCCGCCGCTAAATTTTTCTCTTGTTGAAGACGGAATCTACCGTAGTGGGTTCCCGATGCCGATCAACTACCCTTTTTTGCAACAACTCAAGATCAAAACGATCATCTACTTGGGCGATTTGGGTGAGGAGACACCGAAGAAACCGCCAAAAGATGAAAAGGAAAAGGAAAAGGAAAAGACAGATACAACAGAAAAAGAAAAGAAAGAGAAAAAACCGAAAAAGGATAAACACGGCACAGCAGAAATCTTCGAGAACTATAAAGCGTGGATTGCAACCACGAATATCAGGTTTCACCATTTGGTGATGCATTCATCTCAAGAGCCATTTATTCTGAACACACAGGAAGGTGCCCAGACTGCTTTGATCCAGGCGTTGACGCTTATGCTCGACCAGCAGAACTTTCCTATTCTCATACACTCGAATAAGGGCAAACACCGGATCGGCGTTTTGGTAGGGTTGATGCGTAAACTTTTCCAAGGCTGGTGCATGAGCGGGATCTTTGAAGAATACGAAAAGTTTGCACAGGGCAAATCCGAGTATGATTTGGAGTTCATTGAGCTTTGGCAGCCGGAGTTATCGTACAAGGAGGCCTATTTGCCCGGCTTTGTGAGGATATGAGACATTTTTTATGGCTTCTGAGGGTCTCTGTTGAGTCTCGAAAACCACAATTTGTCGTTGTTCGATTTTCGTTCAATGCAAATGCGAAGAGTGGAAATTCGTATTCTTCACCTGTGAGTACGACATACCGTTGAGTTTCCATGAGCCTAGCTTTTGTTTCTTGACATCTACTGAATGTTGAGTTATGCGTGTATGACCTGATACCTTTCAGGGTACTCAAATACTATAGGGTCATTTGATCTCCCAGATACTCCGGTTGATGAATGAGAGAGTCTTGAAAAGAATGAGAGAGTCTTGAAAAGAAATAAAAGTGTACGTAAGCTGAGATGGTCGATTTCAACAAATGCTTTATTCGGTTCCTAGAGCACTGACGTGATGGACACACCAGATTCGATCTAGTCTGGTTTACTAAAGTTTATCTCTATGATGGGTTATCAGTCATCAATGTCTTAGAGTGGTCTTCCCCCAGTGCCGGGCGAAGTAGGAAGGACTTCTTTGGAGTCTGCCTCTCCGGCTTATACGGGTGATCTTTCACTGTAAAGGTGGACTTTCTCCCGGGGACTCTTCTCTGGAGAGTCCGTTTCTCTATGACACATCATGTCACATTGGATATTCAAGACTAGCAAGCCCTACAGATGTTTTGTGAGGACCCTAATAGATGCTTGCGCGTTTTTTTTTTTTATTACTGTTTCGGAAAACATACCGGAAATCGGGGATTTTGAGTCATTACCACTCGATGATCTTTGCGAAAGAAAAACCCCCACATATAAATGACATGAGAGGGTTTCGACTGTATGTAAAGGCCCCTGAGGCTGACCGCTGCCCCTTTCATGCCGTGACTCAAGCTGATCTGGATGATGGGCTGCATATTACTTAATTACTGATAAGATGAATGACGCCCACAGCAACTTGTATGGTCCACCAGACAAAGATCATTCTGTGGCGGCCTCTTGCTTTTGTGGTTACTGATGTGTATGACACGAATCAACATGTGCTTGCTTCGTTCTGGTTTCGCCTGGAATAAGAAGTTACCCTTTCTAATCATTCTATACGCAGTACAAAATTCACCCTTTGTTCTTCATTTCCCTCAACTTTGCCATCACCTCCACCGGGTCTGTTTCGCCCGTGGCCTTTAACACTTGTGGGTCGCTCAAGCGCATGAATGGATTGAACTCTAGTTCATCGCCGATTGTGGATTTGCCTGCAGTAAACTCATTTTCCTCTGCGAGCAATTTGAGCTTCGAAAGAGCGCTATTCTGCAAGATTTTCTCGCTGAACTTGACATTCAGTTTCGTGTACTCGTGGCCAGAGTAAACCACGGTCTCTGCGGGCAATTTCCCGAGCACATTGTTCAACGCAGCATTCATTTCCGCGGCGTTTCCTTCGAAAAACCGGCCGCACCCGCTAACAAATAGAGTGTCACCCGTGAAAACAGCCTTTTCGCCCGTTCTCAGGTCTTTTGCGTAATAGCAAATAGAGTCCTGGGTGTGGCACGGCGTGTGCAAAGCCGTGATGGAGATATTGTCCCCTAAATCGATCACTTCCTTGTGTGAGGGAGTGTATGTGACCAATTCGGAGTCCTTGCCGCCAATAATCGGCAAATCAGGATACTTTTTGTGGAACGTCTTGTTGCCGCCAGCATGGTCCCAGTGGTGGTGAGTATTCACAATTGCCTTCAACTCCACAAGTGGCTTTTTTTCCTGGAAAAAGCTCAAAACGTCACTGGGGAATGCCGCATCTATCAACCAGCCATGTTTCGTGGCTTCATCGATCAAAAGGTAGGCGTAGTTGTTCGACTCGCCCCAGGAGGATGGAATGGGCGTCACGTGCATTGGCCTAATGTGGTTTAAATGTGTTTTTTCCCAATTTATATGAAATTTTGACGTCTTTTCGTGTGCTCTAAAACAGTCACGGGACGGCAGGGCAAGTATGGAGAAGCAAGCGTGATTTGCTTTTGAGGTCACGTGAAAATTCCGACTTTTGTGATACTTAAAGATCCCGCTGGCTTGCAGAAAGTTGAAATTCAGAGAAAAACTAGATCTTTGAGATTTGGTGGCAATATTTCTTTGCGTGTGTCGAAACATAAGCCATAAGCTAAATACTCTGAGTCAGCAAGCGCATGCGTGCATAATGTCTAGTCCGATTGAGCCACACCTTGAACATGTACGATGTACGCCGCGGAGATCCCGCGGACAGACTCTGCTGGCATATGAATCAATAGTAGAATAAAGTTTCGGCATTTTTCGGTGAATTTCGCAAAAAGAAAGAGATTTATGGGTTTTTGGAGCCTCAAATAAATCATTTTGGGGCTTTTTTCGATGTTTTTCCTGGCGTGCATAGACTTTCCATGGGGATGTGGCATACAATGGGTCGTGGCCCCCAGAGTCCAGTGGATAGGCAACTATGAGTAGCGAGGCCATGAACATAGCCAAATTTGTATTGAAAAATAAAATAAGCGAAAATAAGAATCAAACTTAACTTGTTTGTTTTGAGGATAGAATTGTTCTAATGTTTTTGTAAGGTATCATTCATTTGTCGTGATCATGCCTTTGTATGGAGTGAGCTTTCACAGCCCACTCTTGGTCTAATGAAGCGTACTAGGATCAGAAAACGGCTGAGTCCCACCAAAAATTTATGCACCCTGTTGCTTTAAGATCAAGATTTCACTTTAAAGACTTCAAAAAAAACCTGAGAAATGTAAAAGAAAAAAAAAAATTCAGAAATACAAAAAAAGAACCATCTGAGGCAACTTCTGCGTACAGCGCAACCTTTAAAATCAGTCCATTGTGTCTGTCTCTCTGTCTGACTGACTGGTGCGAGTACTTGACAATGCATGCTGATCATTAGCATACGTATCACATCCAGCTCATTTCAACGATACGGTAAGCAAGGCAAAAAATTCCAATGCAATAATCATATAAAAAAAGAAGAAATAAAGTCATAGTTTCGAATTGGATACTTTTTGCAGTCGCGGTGGGCGGGCAGTGCTCGCCGGGTACTACATACACTTCGGACCCACGCTTCACTCATATACCACACGATTTCCAGGGCCTGGTAATTCCTTTTCACACCCGTCGAAAACCCATGAAACTGCTGAGGATCTCGCTATGGGCCCTTTGGCTCATATTATGTGCCTTTGTTTATGCTGACCAGTTCCAATTCGACCTAGATTCGGTGTCTCCCATGGTAAATAACTCTACCCAGGATTCATACAAAAGCATATCTGACGCTTCTCTCCTATGGGGCCCCTATAGGTCCGGAAACTATTTAGGTGTACGTCCACGGATCCCCAAATCGCTTATGGCGGGTCTTTTCTGGTTCAATGCCGACTCTCATAAAGGTTTTCTGGCCATTAGACATGCGTATGAACAAGGCCACAATATGGCCAAGGCGAATTGGGTTAGTTTCGACCCGCGCGTGGGCGGCAAGCAGTTCATATCGGATAATGATTGTCATATTGACATCACCATCGACTTCATCAAGAGCACGAATGGGAAAAACTGGGCGGTTAAGGTCCATTCTGTGCCGCACAAAGGCTACGAGCATATTTCTACTTCTTTTGTATGGTATGCCGGCTTGGAGGGCGAGGAGCAGGAGGATGCGTCCTCAGAGGCCGTACCCACGGGATTTTTGAAGCTAGATAACGCATATAACGCTAACGGGTACGATACTGTGCAACTATCTGGATTCTCGAACGAGCTTGGGATCTTTGAAATGCTGATAAACGACGGCGGCAAGCACGTGATCAATCAGCATCCTACACGAGGAAACGCCCCGATTCCAGAAATGGACCCTGGGCGTACCCACCACTTGAGTCTTCGCGTGCCTGACGGACACGTGTGGCGTGCGTCGGAGATATTCGTGACACTACTTCAAGACTCCATAAAAGACTTTGTTGAGACTTTTGGCCACAAGGCGTCGAAAATCCCGCCCCACCAGGGCCTTCTCGTGAGAGACTTACACCATTATGAGGGGAACATGCATTTCATCCAGAAAATGTACACGGGCGAGTGTGAGTTTGACATTGTCTTCAACGAGGCGAGAAAAGACGTGTCAGAAGCCATCACTTTTGCTAATCTCAGGTCACGCATAGAAGACGCGGGCCAAAAAATCAGTGCTAAGTTCGCTAATCACTTCCCGCTCCCAGAGGCAACTGAAAGCGAGAAGCAATTTGCACAGGAGCTACTCTCGGGGCTTTTGGGCGGTCTTTCGTATTTTTATGGAGACCAATTGGTTGACCGAACCACGTCTTTGGATGACGACGATCTTCCTGTGAATGTAAAGGGGGAAGTGCACCTACCAAAACTAAAGGGGCGTCGTGAAGGCCCATTTGAATTGTTCACGCTCGTGCCCTCGAGACCGTTTTTTCCTCGCGGCTTCTACTGGGATGAAGGGTTCCATCTCCTCCCAATTCTCGATTTTGACTCGGATTTGGCGCTTGAAATTGTACAGTCCTGGTTTGGGTTGGTGGACGAACAAGGCTGGATCGCACGAGAGCAAATATTGGGCGACGAGGCGCGATCTAGAGTGCCTGAGGAATTCGTGGTGCAAAGCAGTGCCGTTGTGAACCCACCCACAATTATGCTAGCATTCACTGAAGTATTGGAAAAAGCCCAGAAACCTCAACTTCAGCAGCGCATCGATGAAATAAAGGGCGAAATCAGCCAGGAGCAATTGGGTCTGATCTTGGTGAATAGCCCCGATTTGCTCATTGAGTTCACCAAGCAGATTTATCCGAAAATGAAGCTCCACTATGATGGTTTCCGCCGGTCGCAACAGGGTGAAGTGGAGGAGTTTGAAAGGGGCCAGAATAAAGAGATCTACAGGTGGCGCGGCCGCACATCCACTCATAGTTTGGCTTCTGGCCTAGACGACTATCCCAGGGTTTTGCCCATGGACGTGGCCGAGCTAAATGTGGACCTCTTATGCTGGGTGGGTGTGATGACAAGGTCCATCAAGAAAGTTGCAGAAGTGTTGCAGATCTGCGAGGATATTGAAACCTACACCAAAATCGAGAACGATATCACGGAAAACATCGAGAAGTTCCATTGGTCTGAGCGCGACAAGGCGTATTGTGACGCGTCTGTGGACGACGACGATGAACACGTGTTTGCCTGCTATAAAGGGTACATCTCGCTATTTCCGTTTTTGACAAAATTCGTTCCTGCAGAGGCTGTGGACAAGTTGGAACATATTGTTGATCTTTTGGCTGACCCAGAAGAGTTATGGTCGGAGTACGGAATTCGTTCCCTTTCGAAATCTAGTGAATACTACCGTACCGCGGAAAACTACTGGCGTTCACCGGTGTGGATTAACATTAATTATTTAGTGCTTGAAGCCTTAGCACACTACAATGATGTGTCCGGCGCTTACATCTCTGAGGGGCTCAAAACCAAGATCGATGATGTCTACACACAGCTCCGCCAGAACGTGATACAAAACGTCAAACTGGAATGGGAAAGAACCGGGTTTGTATGGGAGCAATACGATGACCAGACCGGGGCGGCAAAGGGAGCGAAGAATTTCATGGGCTGGTCGAGCTTGGTTCTCCTCATGATGTCTATGCCCGAGTCTCTCAGCTAAGCATACATCCGGTTTTCAGACTCTAGAACTGACGATATGATAAGTCTTCTCAGCAGAAACAAGAAAGGATGAAAGTCTTGAGCCTCGCCAACGGAGGCAAGCTTCAGTTTTGAGTGTGGTGTTCGCGTTCTCGTTTTAAGCTGGATTTAAAGCTGATTTTGATCAATATCTCACCAAACATAGAGCCGGTGCTTGCCGCTCGAAGGAGGAGAAGAAGAGAGACTTTCAAACCGTTGAGGTCGAGCTATTTCTAGGCTGATTGGAGGAATAAAGCATCCAATTTCAATCTACTGTTCTCAAAGCCCAACTAATACCACATAAAAAAAACAGCATACATCTGTTTTCGCTTCAGGTAAAAATCAAGCATTGTGGAAGCATCGGGTACGCATCTTTCAAAATACGCATAGTTGAAGTCAAAGGTATTAGAGCAACCAATGTGTTTACCCATGCATTCTGTGCGTATCAGTGGCAGGTCGCAGTCACCTTTGAGCTTACCACTAGTTACACATGTCACATTATCTGAACAAAAATAATGATTTTCACATTTCACGTGACTCTCATCGCTCAGAATAAATAGATTCATAGAAAGAAAGAAAAAGAAGAATAAAAAGAATGGAACCAAAAGTCATTCCTCGAATCAAGCAAAAGTGCCCGTTTCCCGGCTTTACAGTATACTAGTAATCGGCGCAGGCGCGAGGTGCGCGATCTAGGAAATCCATTTGGAGGATTACTATTACTGTAGCCCATAAATTGCCTACTACCATAGCAATATGCCGCCAAAACCACAAATTAACGAAAATGGCGAGAAATTCACCCTGTTCAGATTCACACAGTCTGCACAGAATAAAAAAATTGCCCAAAAAGTCCGCATGGGCGAGAAAATCAATAGGGTAGTGCTTGATTATTTGGTGCAAGAGGGCTTCCAGGCGTCAGCATTGAAGCTCTCGCAAGAAGCTGGGATTCCGTTGAAAGACGGAGATTTTCAAAATCTGCAAGAAAATGAGATGCATAGAGATATAAAGGGGTTATTTTCAGGATTTGGTCCCTCTTCTGTGGCCAGTGAGCATGATAAAGGATATGTGAGTGGATATGGCTCGATCGAGAGAAGAAAGCAGATCAAGTATCTCATATTGAGAGGGGATGTTGCGCAGGCAATCAAAGTCATCAGCACGTATTATCCAACAGTTCTCGACGCTAACAACTTGCTCTTGTTCAAGCTTCTACGGCTCAATTTGATTGAGATGATACGAAACCACAAAGCGAGTCCAGGCGCCCCGCTGGCCGGGAGCGGCGGATCTGCAGATTCAGAATCAGATCCGGATTCGGAAAAACAATTCCTTAACGAAATCTTGACGTTTGTGCGGGAACACTTGTTGAACAAAGTGACTACATCCATGGACTTGTTGAGACAATTGGAGGTAACCATGAGTTTGCTCTGTTTTGACTTCGATCACCATAAACTGGCACCTCAAATGACGGAATTGCCCGAGGAATTGCGGAATTTGCTCAACTTGTCGCTTCGAAACGAATGTTACCGTGCCGTCAACAAAGTTATTCTTGATATAGACACGACCCGGCCGCCAGAAGCGCCATTGGGCGGCACATTTATCGATGAATTCGGCTTGAAGCTGGCAATCTTGAATTCTAACCTGCATGAACTTCCGGAAATTGACGATCTGGATTCTAGCGACGTGGAAATCAACCCGGGCCCAGATATGATAAAACTGATTGAAAGCATGATTTCGGCACCAGACTTCTCGTTTCACAAGCAAGAACAGGAGGAGGTGCTCGATACGGAAACGGGGCTGGAACTGGAGGGTACATCCACGCAGTCGAAATTGGAGGCAATTGCGAAGTTGTGGCTTGCTACAGAACTGATTCTAGTGTTGGAAAAGTTCATTCCCGAAAAGCGTTATTTTGAAGGCGACGACGATGACGACGATGCACGCTGTCTATGAGCCGTCCTAAGAACGACAAAAATGAGTTGGTGACCACATACCACTCTCGGACCCCGCCAGTGATCTCCATTTACACTTACACTTACACTTACATCAGTAGACTAGACTAGCGAGGTCCAACAATCTCACGCCGGCCACTTTGCTAATGACAAGTCATTATATCGATCTTTTGTCACACAATCTCCTTCCAGCCATACCTCACCCTCAATTCATGGACTTTTCATCGGTTCTTGTTGGTAGCAAATGACCATTATGCTAGGGTAGGAGGTGTGGCTTTGACAGAGTTGAACTAGTTAGAACTCGATATTTCTAACCGAGTTGATTGGAATCTCGCACCAGAAAAATAAATTCTGCCGACTCAAACGTCAATTCGGCATCTAAAGGAAGTGCTAGATTTATACTACGTATTACAGTGAGACCTGTTTATAAGGATCACATCTATTGAGCAGAAATAGAAATAGCACCTAGGTAAACTTCTTAAAGAGCGCATTTTTGGTGTGAAAAACAATTTCTCGCGCTGTGTTTTGATGAATATAGCCAGGTTATCTCCTTAAACCAAGATCCTCATAAACAGGTCTTACCATATTGGCAATTGATCAACCTAATGGGTAAGAACACCACAGATAAGGACAAAGTGACATGCTCACTTGCGGGCTAAGGCGTCTCTGACGGTACGGATCACTTTATATCACGTCTTTTCTTACCGTGCCAATTATTGCTCAATTTCATACTTCTTGATTCGCAAAAGGGGGAATTTTTGTTTCATGGAATACCACATTTTACCTACCTCACAAATAAGTTCATGGAGCTTTTTTTCATCTACAAAGCATTGAATTGATACGCCATAGATTGGTTTGAATTTCTTCTGTTTTGAAACTTAGGCATTTTTTCTCGATTTCTATATGGCAGAGAAAATGTTATGACTGGCACTGCTCATACTAGAATGATACTATCTATCACGTTTCCTGTTTCGATGTGGACTTTGCTCAAGTAGCTTTGGTTCTGCTCGGGTGTCACCTCCTGTATCTTGTTGTTGAATATGTATACGTCCTCAGGCAAGATTTGCTTGACATGAGGGTAGAATTTGGCGTGGATGGACGAACGAAGAAATGTCGATAGCGTTTTTTCACGAAGATGCTCGATTGTCGACCCAAGCTCCGGTTCTGGGTTATTTTCGAAATCCTCAGGACTGAACTCGAAATGATACTTCACAAACTGATTGAGCTCGAAAATCTCTGCTCCTTTTTCGTTCAATTCTTTCCATTTGAGTATGTTATACGGCGACTCTCTCTTGAGCTGGTAGTACAGTCTGACTTTCTCCACATCTTTCCTACTGGCAACATTGAGCCGCACGTACACATGGGCACAGTGCACAGGCACTTCCTTGAATATATCCTTGGCGTGATATTCCCATAAATTAAGATAAATCCCGGACCAATAAAGTACTTCGTAGCAGAAAAGTACAACAAATGCGACGAATAGGCACTCGGTGATCGTTTTCGAGACCGGGTTTTGTATGAGGCTGTGAGTGTATGTGCGCTGTGATAGCACCCTCACAAACTCGGCATCTAGGCCTGATATATATGAGTACAATGGCTCTAATTTGTTCATGAAAACCTCTTTTTCCGCTATCGTGCCTTAAATCCGAGATCGGCTGTTTTTTTGAGTGTGGAGCGCGCATTGGAACCGATAATAGGTGTGGATCGATTCGATATGATGTACACTTATCAATGTGCCAGATATCCAAAAGAGGAAGAAACTAGTTTTTGCTGAAAAACATCAATAATTCTACGAGATGAAATATTCTTAATATTGCAAAATTTGGTTTATCAGGACCGAAAGTAGTATTTGGTCTGGCTCAATGCCTTGGTCCTACAAATTCCTCTCGGTGCAGGCAAATGGGCGCATGTATAGATGATATATGATAGTGCAAGAAGTGGACGAGAAAATCGAGTGAGCGCTGACTATAGAGGTTTTTTGTTATTTCAGGTGGATCCAAATTTCGTCCTTTTCGCTGCACGCCCAAATGAGCGTAAGAATCAATGGAAGTTTATATCCTGCAATGGTATCAACCTTTTGACACGAAAATGAGACGTTTAGACCCAACAGAGTGTCGAAGGATGTGAAAACCTGGGAAAAAATATGGCTCTCTTGTCATCACCAGAGACATATCCTCTAAAATCATCATTCCATTAAAGCCGGACACATAACAAGCAAGATATCTGCGGAATTGCTTCCCCTCTTGCCTAATTGAGCAGAACAGCATATTCTCGTGCAACACACTATTTTGGTAGCGTCAAAGCAGCGGTCACGACATAGCAAGCTCTCTAGTTAGCAAGACAGCAGCACCTCCGAGATAGCTAGCTAGCTATCAGAATTCGCTTTCAACAGCCAGTGAAAACGTTCACATCATGGTGCTTAAAAAACCACGTATAAAGACTCTGAGGGCGGCTTGATCTCGAACAAGGGGTGTGAAGTCGAAACGTCCTTCATGAGCTGGAGTTTTTTATCTAACGGCCATAAATACGGCAACGACTTGTCGTTGTCTGACGCGTCCAAGGGCAGATTTGCCGAATCCTCGGTCGTGATTGCGCCTGTATCGTTATGTCCGTTTTGGACTCCATTCGCCGTCGCAAACACATCTGTACTCTGAGTACTAGATATGGTATTTTTATTGTAGCCTTCAACAGACCCCTTGGATAAGAACGTTGATACGTCAATAAGGTTGTCGCTTAGGTCATTCACAATCAGCGAGAGTTCATTTTGACGCTGCTGCTGTTTCAAGAGATTCTCATAGTTATTTTCATCAGAGTAGATATTGTTATTTCCAAGCAACGACGTGCGCTCACCATCGTCGCCGTCGTCGCCGTTCAAGCCAAGGCACGAAAAGCAAATACCCATAGTTAGCGTTTGGACTCGTGTGCACTAAATCAAATGATGAATAGGTTATTGCGAGTATGAGCCGGTCACGTGAGACGCGTGGGAAGGTGCGTTTCGGGAAGGGCCCGCAAAGTTAGCCAAAGTTGGTTTTTACGGGAAAAAATTGTGGCTTTTTTGCAGCCAAGTTCTTTCTGTTTTCATAAGTCTATATTTACAAGTCTCATCGCGTTGCCTGATTCATCGATGTTGTGCTTTTGTTTATCGACACGTGATGGTACTGTATACTGCATGCGAATTCTGTCGAGGTGGTTATCAGCAATGACGTCAACCGGATCAGGAAACACTTTTCATAAGTGCACTCAATGATCAGATGGAGCAAGATGATTTTTTCCTGGTGTCCGAATTTTTTCTCAAATGTACCAGAAGACCAATGCAGTATTCTTTGAAGAATGCTTTTGTCGTCAATGATTTGATCTAAACGGAATCCCCATGCTCGCGGAATTGGGCTCACTGATCTGGCCAGACTTAAAGCCGTGGCTGTCTGATATCTAAACAAACGGACTTAAACGGAACTAGTTGATTTTATCGCGTTATCTTACGAACTCAGCCCGCATTTAAAAAAAGCCTTGTTTCATAAAGTTCCAATTCTAATCAAACCCCGCTTTCTGAAAATGTATGCATTCGTGGTTTGCCTTGTTGGCCCGAAAAGGTCGCCTGCGCGCGGCGTGGTTATCGCATACGCCCGGGCTTTGCGCTTTCATGCAACAGAAATTCATGGACTGTTGTGGTTGCGAGACACGGCCTTGGCTTTTGCTATGTATTTCTTTTAAAGGCATCTAGTCCTTCTTCTTCTCATATTATATTATTTGTAACCCAGCATGGAAGCATTTCTCCACCTTCCGAAAGAACTCCAAACACACGTGCTATGCTTTTTGACGCAACATGAATTAACCAATCTCTTTGGGCTCACGAGTCTCTTTGAAAAATCACCCCCACAAATGTCAAGTCTGGATATACAAGCCGAGAATGCGTTTGAAGTCTTGAAACACCAGGCGCTCTTGGCGATGTTTCACCGCCAGCCCTTGTTATTAAGCAACGATTTTGCATCCAAATCCATGCCTTTATGCCACTTGCGGAAACTTATCGATATGGGTGTGCATATCGTTCCTTCGGAGGTGAATATCAATGTTTTCGACTTTACGGATTACGAAGGCTCTTTTCTGCTTTGGGATTGCTTTACCGGCTCGTTATTCTCGTTTTTGCTGCGTTCCAGTGCAAAAATCAACATCGAGCTTGTGCTCTGGGAAAATGTCCCGTTAGACCCAAACATCCTTCGGGCATGGCTCGAGCCGCTTATTCTCCATGGCGTGAAATTATCAGACTGCAGAATCAGGTACCTGTCGTCGCTCGGATTTGCACCTTCCAGGCAGGCCGATTCACTCAATAACTATAAAATCGTCAACGATATTGGTGCCATTCCTGCAGAAAATCTCTCCATGAACTTTTTCGGCCCGGCAGAGCTATTCCGTCATTTGTCCACTGAAACTTCCAGCATTGCATTGCATAATGTCACGAAATTAGACTTATCCTTTAATCAGCTCTCGGACTTTGACCTCCGGTCACTCAAGCTCCCAAAAACGCTACAAGAGCTCAACTTGTCCAACAATGCCATGAGCGTGTTTGACAGTGAATGCCTTCCGTTGGCGGAACTCACCAATTTGACAAGTCTCGATCTCTCCAACAATAACATCATGCGGTTGGATATTTGTCAGGCACGTGAACAAGGCTGTTCCTCGATCAAAAGGCTCAATCTTTCTGGAAACTTTTTGAGCACTTATTCGCAGATATTTGCTGGCAACATATTTGCAAACATTGAGGAACTAGACCTTTCGCATAACCTTATCAGTCAGATTTCTGCATTCGCTGAATCTTTAAGAATAGTGAACTTATCGGGAAATTACATCTCAACGCCGCCCGATTCAGGCACGTTGTCGTTTCCTGAACATCTCGAGTTTGTGGGAATCGATCGGTTCTTGACGGCAGATTTGAAAGGCGAAAACGAACAAATCCAGCATGGGTGCAAATTGTGATTTTGGGCAAGCCTTTAAGGCGCCTTTGAAAATGAGCTAATATAGACCTAGTCGCGAAACCTAATCTGGGTTCCTCGAGTAAATTGATACAGCATCAGAAAATCAAACAATCAGAGAGAAAAACAAATAAAAAGCACCGTGAGATTCTTTTCTGTAGAGTCAAAAAAAATCACTGATGTATTGTTTCACATGTATTTATTGTTTTTGAAATTTAGCTTCTGCGTTGTGATCGAGAACTTCATGTATAAATGTGTATACATTATGTGGTGAGATAGCATGTTAGCAGCCCTGGCCCTAGTGCGATCCCCCGTTCTAATTGCCAATTGCTTAGTCCACTCTTTTCTTCTTTTGGGTATTGATCATAGCTCTTTCATTCGTCCCTCTTTCCCGAAAAAATCATAAAGTTCAAAAATCGTCTAGTGAATCGCTCATCAATACGAACCCTCTTTCATAGTCATTTTCAAAAATGTCAAAATCTCTCGCGTTATACGCATTTGAGTCTCTCACTGCTAGGCTTGGATCATCCACACCCAGAACACTAGCTAAATTCGAGAGCGACACGCTTTCAAAAACGGGTGATTACCCAAAACAGGCCCCCCTATTTGTCACATGGAATAAAAACGGGGATTTGAGGGGATGTATTGGGACATTTCTGGACATGCACATTGAGCAAGGTGTTTCACAATATGCGCTCATCAGCGCGTTCGAGGACACCCGGTTTTCGCCGATAAAGTCGTCTGAATTAAGTCAATTATCGGTGAGCATCACGCTTTTGGACGAATTCGTGGAAATAAATGACCCTCAAGATTGGCAAATCGGACTACATGGCCTAAAAGTGCTGTTCTCTAGCAATGGCAGGAGATACCTGGGCACATTTTTGCCCCTGGTCGCTGAGGAACAGGAATGGACAAAGAACGAAACTTTATGGAATTTATTGAGAAAGGCGGGGTTCAGTGGCGTTTCTGCAGCCAAAACCCTGGATTTCTATGTTTCTTCCATTGCTGCCGGCAGCATGAAAGTGGTAAGGTATAAGGGCTTGAAATGTGGCGCCACATACCTGGAGTACATTGGCGCTATACAAAAGAGTGAATGATCATGATTTGGCTTCTTTGATGTTGAATTGGAGGAGTAATATTTGACAAGAAAGAGGGGCACTGCGTCGCATAGAAATCGTGAACTCGTTCAAAATGACTTCATTTTATGTTACTCTTGACGGAATTGGTCTGCATATAATCATTTAGAACCGCATCACCGTCCAAATGAAAGGATTACTTTGCACGAGATAATTTGAATAAGCACTATAGCTAGGCAATACACCAAATGTCAATGAGTCAAGTTTGGCTACCGACCAGCTGATGGACATTACAGATCAAAAGAGTACAAAGCACAAAAACCACGACAGACCATATATACATTCCTGAATGTAGGGGCATTATTTTGACATCCTGACGCTCATGGGGATATTTTATAATGAATAGAAAGATGCACTTATATTTAAATGTCACACCAAAAGACCATCTTTCCACCTATCCTTTCTGTGCAGGACACGGTCAGGGCAATTAACGAAACGCGGGGTAAAAAAATGTTGACACTTGATGTACGGATGTTCACCACGAATAAGCCTGCATCACTAATAAATATTAACAATATATGCATAAACGCATGGAAAGAATGGGGCCTTCATTTAACGAAGGGTGGAGTTAAAAATGGCCTTCTCACAGCCAAGGACATTTTTGCTCATTGTGCGAGGCAAGAGAAGTGTCTGATGCTCGCCTCCATGTGTCTCGGCGGTCAGCTACTCTGTAAGTTCAATAAATTTTGATCGCTGACAATCCCATCCAACGAGCGCGCCTGAGACAGGCCACTACTCAAATCCCTAAAATGGCCAATCACCTGTTTCTAGATGATGTATTTCTTTAACTATTTTGTGTTTTGAAATTCGCTCAAAAATCGTCAACTCGGGCCGTTTACTCGCTCACGCCAACTTTCCCATCAACATCTCGAAAAGTGTCCTGATTTTTACATCAATGAAGTGTCAGCTTTGGGTAAGAGTTGATACACTTCCAGTGGGATTCTTAGCCATAGTGATAAAATGTTTAAGGGTCCTATCACGCAGTGCGCCTCTATGTCTACCATAGACTCAGAGAAAGATGCGAGCTTCACTTATCGCGGCGGTTAGCCCGGTCGGTGGAGAACTAGGTTAACAATTCTGGCTTCCAGTCCTTGATCAGATGTATCAAACGAAAAAAAAGCGTAAGAACACTGCCCCGATTTGCCTGTTGAGAGAAAAAAAATGGATATATGAAACGAGTGTGCGTTATTTGGTATTCGAATGCAATTTCTTCTGGACCAAAGCTCCATATTCCGGTAAGCCGGGAGAAGGCTGCAACAAAATGCGCATGTTCTTCGGGCCATTAAGATTCAAGAATTGGATTCGTCACCTAACGGCCCAAGCGAGCACTTGTGAATTCAAACTTGAATAAACCAAGCCTAGTTGTTTCACCGAATTATTATCCAAAACAGCGTGCCGCATACCATCAAAAGCTTTTAAGTCCGATTTGACTCATAGCTAACAAGTGAGTGTCAAAAGTCTAATGTCTGTCTAACACATGATAGCCCTTCAGAGAGACATGTGCGAACGGCAATAGCCCAATGCAGCAAGCTTGGCTCAATTAGACCTCACTTTTCATGACTTATGCATGGATCTAGAGTACTGATGAAGCATAAACCGAACCAAGATGAGAGAACCAATGCAGCGACTCCTTCTCCTACTAAAACTAGGATTTGATTCCAAAAAAAAAAAAGATTATCATACGCAAAAATAAATAATTTGCAAAAAAAGATGAATTACGAGAACAGCATCGTCCCTATCCTTGCTACCCGAAGCGCCTTTTTCCCGTGACAGGCTTTCCATGAACTCCGGTGGTTCCACGGATATAGGTGCCGGCCGGCGAGCGAGCACAACCTCCGCAATTAACCGCACCCGCACATCCGGATCCACGCGTGCTGATTGGCTCCCCCACGGCGCGCGCGCCGAACTTAAGAGCGGTAAAAAAACCGGAATCCACCACGATTTTTTATCTTCTCAAGGTTATCACACATAATGTTCAAGACCGCCTCTAGATCCTTTTCCTCGTCCCCTAGCGCCGCCTACAAGGTCGCCGTTCTCGGTGCCGGCGGTGGCATTGGCCAGCCATTGTCGCTTTTGATGAAATTGAACCACAAGGTGACCGACTTGGCGCTCTATGACTTGAAGGGTGCCCCTGGTGTAGCCGCCGACGTGTCTCACGTGCCCACCAACTCCACCGTGAAGGGCTACGACCCAGAGGGATTGAAGGACGCCTTGACCGGTGCCGACGTGATTGTGATCCCCGCCGGTGTTCCAAGAAAGCCCGGCATGACCAGAGACGACTTGTTCAACACCAACGCGTCGATTGTGCGTGACTTGGCCAAGGCTGCCGCCGAGCATGCGCCTAACGCCGCGCTCTGTGTCATTTCCAACCCGGTCAACTCGACCGTGCCAATTGTCGCCGAGGTTTACAAGTCCAAGGGCGTGTACAACCCCAAGAAGTTGTTTGGTGTCACCACCTTGGACGTGTTGCGTGCCTCGCGTTTCGTTTCTGAAGTTGCCGGCACCAACCCTGTCGATGAGCACGTGACCGTCGTTGGTGGTCACTCCGGTATCACGATTGTGCCATTGTTGTCGCAGACCAAGCACAAGGACTTGAACGCCGAGGCCAGAGACGCTTTGATCCACAGAATCCAGTTCGGTGGTGACGAGGTTGTCCAGGCCAAGAACGGTGCAGGTTCCGCCACCTTGTCCATGGCCCAGGCCGGTGCCAGATTCGCCGGTGCTGTCTTGAACGGTTTGGCCGGTGAGCATGACATCATCGAGCCATCGTTCGTCGACTCTCCTTTGTTCAAGGACGAGGGTGTCGACTTCTTCTCTTCCAAGGTCACCTTGGGTGTTGAGGGTGTCAAGGCCATCCACTCCTTGGGCGAGTTGTCTGGCCACGAGGAGGAGTTGGTCAAGAAGGCCAAGGAGACCTTGATCACTAACATCAAGAAGGGTGTTGACTTTGTCAAGCAGAACCCATAAGCGTCTGCTCTTATTTATAGTTCCAATGAACGCTCTGCCGTTGTAATGGCTGTGACATTGTAGATTTCTTCTGGGGAAGTGCGTTGACCGTCTCGGCATTTCACACATTGGCGACATAGAACGTTGCTTTCGTGATGGGACCAAAATGGTGAGGCGTTATGTGTTATCATTGCATCACAACCGCCCAGATGCATTATTGATGAAGATATACTTGATCAAATGTATCTTTGCTGTGACACTAATATCGGCACGAAATTGATATACACAAGATTTGCATGCAAGGAGGGCTGTAATTAACAACTTTTTTCGTTCTTTGTTTTAGTGAGCAGCTCAGCCAACAATGCATGCCCACTCTTTGAGACTTACTGATTCGTACATTTATGAAGGTATAACAGAAAATGCCCAGAAAATTCATGTCGTAGCTTCAAAAGAAAGAATAACTTTACGGTGGGAAACGCGTCCTCACAATGGCTCAAGCAAGCCATAGCACTTAACAATGAAGAGATTTATCGTTGTTTTAACGATTCACCTCCATCATAGCTCATCCAATACCACATGCAACGTCCTGCCCAGAGACTTTTTTTGTACAAGGTTTTACTTTTTCAATACCTTTAGTTCAATATTTTTTCAAGTCAGTTTTTTTTTTCTTCGAATATTTTACATGAGTTGAGTTATACAATGTGATTAAGCCGTGATTGGGACTTCATTGTTTTCAAGCGTGATGTGCTATCATCGTCCAGGATGAATGGTTAACAATACTTCTTTTCAAAAAAAAACTAGAGAGATGAATTTACGTGCATTGTGAACGTGAACAGAAAATATCGATGATATTCATGAATCAGAATTTCCTATGCTAATGTAGCCGATCCATGCATCTGCTTTCTAAAAACCACGCTACAAAACGCATTGAGGCCTGATAGCATAAGAGACCCGATCAAATGAGCATACAAGCAGTCCCAAAAGAGACACGGGGGTCACTCAACAATGCCATTATGATGCCTTTGTGAGAGCCATGTGTGAAAATCAACATTGTTCAACCTCTCACCTAAATCTCATTGTGTGCAATTAAGAGACTGGGTTGAATACAATGGATCTTCACTGTCCGAATTTCAGGCTTGTTTTTCTCGCTGAACTATAAAAAGATGCCGTTTTTCCGTCTTAACCTAGCTCCATCCTCGCCAAATCTGTTGTCAAGTCTCCAAAACTTCCTTTTCTTTCACTTCTTCAGTAACATATACCGAAAAACTCTACTGGTTCCGCCATGCAAAGTGCACCCGGGATCGAGGACTGTCCACTCCACCCAGGCTTTTCTCAAGCATACGTCAGGTTTGTTCGTGAACTCAAAAATGTAGTATTTATGATTGAAACTGCTTTTGACCACGAAAATACCTTGCAGTCCTGGCACGATGCCAAATTGAGACTAAAGGGTGTGAAGGAAGATGTTTACAGCTCTCGGTCACGCATGCATCCTTTTGAAACCAAGCGGCTTGAGAAAGGCATCTGGGAGTTTGAGGTGAATATCATACCTAACCTTGAAGAGTTCATGTCTTTATCTAGTGCTCGTCGAGTCTGGTTTGATGAACTTTACCCATACTACAATTACGATGATTATGTTATAGTGGTAAAATTCATCGAAAAAGAAGTTCGGGCACTTCGGCAAATCTACATCAGGACAAAGAATGACAGCAAAGTTGATCCGATACGCCTAGCAAGAAAGTATGAAGAAATGCAGATCTTGTTTGAGGGGCTTAGTGTCGCCCCAGTGATTTTTTGGACTTCGAAACCCAATTTTCAGGTCATCCAGAAACTGTGGGAGAAGTCCGTTGAGGTCAAAAACGAGATTGGAGAATATTTGAGGCAAATACGGGCCTGAGAAGAAAAGGAGGTGATTCAAAATTAGTGATGGGCGGTGATTTTAGACTTTTGTTTACCTTCGCTAGTTCTTACGTGTCACTTATTTTCTCTAGGGAGGACGAGAAGGAGGAAATAAATAATACATCTTATATACTATTTGACTCAAGATGCGTGGCCAAAGTTGAATTTTTCAGTCCGCAAAAGTCGGTGTATGACTTCCGTTATCAAGCCTATGGCCCGACTATAGACCCAAGAAGAATGTCAGGATCTCGCATCGAAACAAAATTTGGGGCTTTTGGTTTTTGTTGGAAATAACTTTTGATAAATCTTTGAATACCTGCATTATAAAATATTGTCTTCTTTTAGTATGCTACAAACTGCATCAAACCACCGCTTTGAATTTCATATAAGCAGCAACCTGATTACAGTGAGACCTGTTTAAAAGGATCTTGGTTAAAGAGATAACCTGGCTTTATTTTTCAAAACCAGCGCGAAAGATTGTCTTTTACACTAAAAATTCGCTCTTCAAGAAGAAAACCTGGGTACTATGTCTATATCTGCTCAAAAGATGTGATCCTTATAAACAGGTCTTACTGTACTTGTTATTCATTGGATGCACGTTTATCAGGCGAGCACCTAGCTGTAAACACTGTGTAAACCCTTTCGTTTTCTCATGAGTGACTTTTTGAGTTCAGACTATGTTTGTGGCACAAACTCTAAAGTTTCAACAGGCCTTGCAGAATCAGCCACAATACAGTGACGTACATTTCGTCGTGAGGGATTCTGATTCTTGATGCAAGCATCAGAAATTAAATTGCACACATGTTCTTGCGAACCGATTAGAGTTAACCCTTTCCGAAAAGTCACTGGCTAGATACAATACAAAAAACACATCGTTTCGCTTGTGCATAGCATTTTCAGTCAGTCTATCAAAAGCAACTAGACTCGAATCGATTTTCCTTTCTTTCAGATAAAGCTCCATTCTATATCCTTGCATGACACCGCGATCTGCACATACAATGAAGCAAACCAAAAAAAAAAAAATTTGGACTAGTGATACGAAACTTACAGCCACCACTCTTTACTTTTCTAAGTCGTAAAAATTGTAGACCAAACACTTTTCTTAAGCCTTGTGGAATCGCCAAGTTTAGGATGTCCTGATTTCACTGAGCCTTGTTTCGCGCGCTGCGGTGAGTTTCCGTTTACAGTAATTGTCTTGGTGAGACATCACCCGATGCGAGCGGGCGAGACATTTCATTGGCGAAAGCGAGAAAAAAAGTAAGCGATTTGAAGAAAAAAAAATGGAAAAAAGGCGCATATACGCAACTAAGCCGTTCGCGGGAAGAAACAAAAAAAATAGGAATTAAAGTGGATCTCACCCATCATCGAAAAAAAAATTGGTAAGAATAAACGAGTGATAATCAGGTGATGCTCTGGGTGTGTCTCGGCAGAAGTTGCCCTTTGTATGAGACGCGTCTGGCGCTGACGCGTCCCGGCCAGGTTTATTTATAAACAAAAGTGTTGCGTTCCTGCACACAGTGAAACGATTGAATGCTGCGACCTGATTTTTTCACTCGACGCGCGTGTCGGCAATACAGCTCCACGAACGGAATTATGCAATATACAACATGATGGCTCGAGAAATGAGCTTTGGCTCAAACATCATAGTCGTCTTGAACTTTTTCACATAAAACTCATTTTCTGACCGAAATGGCTATCTCAAGAACTCATCATTTGCAAACCCCCACAGCTAAAAATAGCTTAATGCGAGTCCCGCCCAACACTGCCCCACAGGCGCAACAATTTGGCGTATGCGCTTCCAGCTTCAGCGCACCCGGGCGCCTTATCACGCCCAGAATTCTATAATTATCAGATCCGCCATCTGCCAACCACCCAGATTCTGTGACGAGAAAGTCGTGAGTAGCATCCGCCGATGAAACAGGCCCGTGGAAATTCGGACCGTGCCGATGTAGAATTTAAGCGGGCCCCATTTTGATGACAATGTTGGCCTCAACGAGCGAAAGTGGCCCCGCGGCACACTGGCCTTTCGTGGCTAGCTCTCGCAAGAGCACTGATTTGGAGATACGAATCTGTGAAATGAATGACGCTAGCATCATTTTGACGCTTTTCCTGCTCGTGCATAGAAACTAACAGGTTTCTGCATGTAAAAGCTTTCGTATTTAACACGGATCCAGATTCTTGTCAGGCACCGTTATCGGCCCGAATTGCGTGTGGAGAAAAATGGTTCCACCGCGGCAAGGGGCCCTAAATTAGGGTTTGCCAATAAAAGTCTTGCGGCGGCCGCGGGCGCGAGAGTACCGACACGGACAGAGGTATAAATTGCAGAAACAAGAGAGATTTTTAAATTTGAGACTATTTCTGTGAATTTCGTCAAAGCGAGAGTTTTTAATTACTTTCAAATTTCGTTTTCCGCCCTGTAGTCCAAGTATTTTCTGTCCCCTCCAGTATCTGTTAACCTCTGTGGCTTACAGATAGCGGAATGTCGCGGTGCCCTGGCCGGGACAATTTTCTCATTTGGTGTCGTTTTGCACGCAGCGTTTCGCAGCACAAGAATCTTCCTTTTTCTTATTCGATACCCACCCAGTGGCCCATATTTTTCCATCTTCAGATTCTTAATATACTGTTGATACAGGTTTTTCTTGGATTTTGGCCCTTTTTGTTTATTCAGGGATTTTTTTCAGGGAAATCACGGCGTTTTTTTCCTCTGTAAACCCCGTCTACCATACATTTCCACGTCGCTGGAAATCACAGAGCTGGCGCCGAGGCCTCAAAACAGGTGTAGCATAAAAAAACACATCACCCGCCCAGAAAACTAAGGAATTGGCATTTTTGTTGAGCTAGCCGCTGCCCCTTTAAAAGATTCACCGCCCACAATCCCCGCTTTTGTGGCAGCCCCTCTCGAGTCGTCACACCTCTGCTGCGGGCCCCGTTATGGCACCATGGACAAGTACCTTATGAGCCTGCCGACACAGCTCCTGCAAATGTTTGTTAGCACAGACCACGCTAGCCGCCAGGGGCTTGATGACCACGCAAGTCATGTGCCGGCCCCTGCGAGCCCCTCGTACGAAAACGACGACTACGCGCTGGCGTTGCCTGACTTCAGCTACGGCCATACGCCCGCGTTGCGAGACGCGCACGAAGTCGAATCCCGCGACACTCCGTTCGTACGTGGCCACCTGAAACACTTCTCCGTGGACGGATTCTTACAGGCGCCATTCGCGCTCGGCAACGCGCCGCGACACGCGTTCCAGCACCTGCGAAATGTATCGTTGGATGACCATAACTATCGTCCACAGTTCGTCACGCCGGCCCAGCGGAGGGGCCACGCACACCTGGCGTCGCTCACGTCAAACCTGGCCGACCCGCCCTCGGGCACGTTCCTGCACCTGGTGCTGACGCTGACGTTTGCACTGGCAGACCTGGCGCTGTCCAATAAACTGCTACTAGAGTCGCCTTTCTCGAGCTACGGTGCTGCCACGACGCCAGGCCGGCGCAAGATGCTGACATCGCTTTCACTGCAAAACCTCTACACCACGCCACTCAGGGGCAATTTGGCGCCGTCACCCAGCATGAAGGTGAGCAAGCTGCTGGTATCGCATCGACGGAACCGGCTGCGTGCGTCCGCTGAACCCGGCCTGGCGCTGCTCTTGACACTGATTGCCAACATGAAGACTGCCCACGCGCAATTTCACCCGCACACGCATACGGCGGCGCAGAACCCGTTTGAGACCGTGGGCGTGTCGCCCAACATGGGTCACGTAACCGACTTCGACGACGCGAGTTTGGCCACGCCGGCGTCTACAGGCACGGCCCTGATGTACTTCACGCCGATCGCGCACTCGCGCCACTTCGGTGGCTCCTTGAACGAGCCAGGCTCGGGCTTGGCCAACTACCCGCCGCTTCCACGCATGCACGAGCCTCACCAGCAGCAGGAATTTCTGTTCAGGCAAGCAAACCTCGGCATGAATGTCCAATCCGGCTCGTTTGAGCACCTGGGCAATGGTGACGACACAGACACAGATGCGCCGTTCTCGCCGCACCCCGACCTGATGCTCAGTAGGTCGCACAGCATGCGCAACTTGCGCCCAGGCCAGTACTCACAACTGCCGCACATGGCGTCCGAGCCTCCCATGCGCAGCTTCCGCCATGTGGCACCCCAGATCGACTTGCTCCTGCCCGAGATGGGCAGCCCCGCGCGCAGTGGGAATTCGGCGCTAAGGTCGTACCCGGCGTCAATCGACCTTGCCGCGATCACGAAGCTGGGCATGGCGCACCTGGAGCTGCCTCTGGCCACGTCTCCCCAAAGACTATTGCCGCCGTTGCCCTCCGCGCGGTCCACTTCCAGCATCCCGACTCTCAACTCCGCAAAGAGCTTAAGGGGTATGAAGAGCAATCTTCATGAACTGCTGCTGAACCAGAACCTTGCCATCAAGCCCACCCCAAGCTACCCCAGCCCTTCTCAGATTCATGAGACGTCTACCACGGACGAGATTGCCAAGTTTGCCGAGCATATCTTGAACCTGGACATGAAACGGCCCATAGTCATGCACGATGAGCAAGCGGAGCCGGATGACCCGAAGAAGAAACACAAATGCCCCTTGTGTTTTGCGCCATTCCAGCGGCCCGAGCACGTGAAGCGCCACCTCAAGAGCCACACTTCGGAAAAGCCATTCCAGTGTGACATGCCCGACTGCGGCCGCCGCTTCAACCGCAAGGACAACTTAAAGGCTCACATGAAGAAGATTCACGGCCAGTCCATGTAAGAGCCAAGGAACATAGCTAGACAACACCGCCACATGCTGTTCGCGTTCAGCAACTCGACTCACTGCGAGACGCTGGTGTGAGCAGCCCATTATTCATTTATTTATACGTTCCTGACAAAGGAGAGGGATGCCAGAGGGGCAATGGTGCGGAATAATCACTACGGAATATGGAATCGAAATCACTGCATTAACTTTTTGTAAGAATTGTTTGGGTGGGTGTAAACGTGCACGGATCCGTGAGATCCCAAAATCACCCCATTCACACGAAAGAGGCACCTTCGAGTGAGACCGAAGTCTACTCTAGTTTCCAGGGTACTTTCTCACCACGGCGTCTACTGCGGCACAGTAGGTGGCGATGTTGGAGTCGTTCAAGCCAGCGACATTGACCCTGCCATTCAACGTTCCGTAGATGTGGTGTTCGTCCTGCAACTTCTGGGTCTGATCAGGAGTCAATCCCGTAAACCAAAACAAACCATGCGAGTTGACCACGTGATCCCACGACCCGGGGGTCTTGAGCTGGGTAAAAGTGTCGAGCACTTTCTGGCGCACGCCCTTGATTCTTTCGGTCACGTCCGAAACGTCCTTGGCCCAGATTTCCCGCAATTCAGGGGTCTCCTGGATGATGGCCGCCACACGTGCACCAAATGCAGGCGCGAACGAAAACTCGGCCCTAATCAAACGAGTCAATTCGGACCGAATCGTGGCCACGGCGCCCTCGTCCTTGCTGCACACGTGCGTGCACCCGACTCTCTCCGAGTACAACCCCATGTTTTTCGAGTAACTCTGGCACGCAATAAATTCAAAGCCTTGTTTCCAAGCCTCTCTGATTGCCCACGCGTCCTCGTCGACATCACCGCTGGAAAAGCCCTGGTAGGCAATGTCAAAGAGCGGGAAAAGGTTTCTAGTTTTCACAATCTCGAAAATCTGGAGCCACTGCTCCTTTGAGAAGTCGAGCCCTGTTGGGTTGTGGCACACGGCCTGCAAGACAAACACAGATTTGCTGGGCGCCTGTTGCAACGCGGCCAAAACCGAGTCAAAGTCCACCGCGTGCGTCTGCGCCGCGTAGTAATTGTAAGTATGGTATTTCAACCCCGCGTGCTCAATCATGCCCTGGTAGTTCAGCCAGCAAGGTGTGCCCACATAAACATCACGCAACCCCATTTCCCGGAGCAACTCAAACGCCAAGTGCAACGCGCCGGAGCCGGAGATGCTCTGCACAGAGGCAACATTCTTATGGTTGGCGCCAAATATCGTCTTTTGCGCCTGTGCAACAAACGCAGGAATCCCCAGCATCTGCGTGTAGCAATGGCCCGGATCGTTTTCAGCCAAGATTTTTTTCGCCGCCTTCACGCTGGGAAAAACGTAGTTGAGGTCGCCTTCCTCGGTTTTGTACACTCCCACACTGACGTCGATCTTATGTGGGTTTTGGTCTCTGGCGTAGGCGTTCATGAGCCCGATGATGGGGTCCTCTGGAGACTCGGGAAGAGTGAAAAAAGTCTGTGCCATGGTGATTTTCGATGTATTTTGTTCAGCAACAAAAGTAGATTGGATGAAACTATATCAGCCACTATTTTCCTTGGTAAAACGATTACGTGAACTAATCGAGACCTCTGTTTGTTGACGGGTGCACTCAAACTTTTTTCACTAGGCGGAATTTTTCCCCAGTTTATATGGCCTCGCCCGTCCATGCATGAAAAGCACTATGGCTGCACAGATGACGCATGCGCGCGCCGCGAATACCCGCGAACACCCGCCGGATGCGGCAGCTCTAGGCACACCTGCGAGGTTAATTCTTGGCGCCACTCACCATGCGAGAGGTTATTCCGCAAATAGCCGTCACCGCAGCGCCGTACTGGACCTCTATAGTTTGCAATTTCTCCTGCACCATCAAAGCCAAAAATCTGGCGTTGTTTTCAAAAGTGCTCTGCGCGGCGCCGTTTCCTGCCGGCGAGCCTCCGTCGAGCGCCTGCTCCAATTGCCGCAAAAACAGCTCCATTTGCGGAAGAAACGTGCGCTCAAAAAGGTCATCATGAATCTTAATGATTTCCGTGATAGTGTGGCTGTTGAAGAATACCGCGACTGCAGTGATTTTTTGTAACAATGTGTTGATATCAACAGACTCGCCAAGCAGCAACATTCTGTGCAAAATCGGTTCCTGAAGTGAATTCGAAGTATCGTGGGTTTTCGCAAATGCTTGCAACAACAACAGAAGCACCTCTGCGGATTCATCAATATTGAGCAAGTACAGCCACGCAGCGTGAAAAATCATGGCATCAGCGCCGCCTTCCAAGACCGCCATCGTCACGAGTTTCCGCAAAAACTTCATGTAGAGGAAGCCAACCTCCTTATAATAGGCGAAATTGACCACAATCACTTTCGTATTGTGAAAGAAATCGCTGGCGTTTTCACGCGAAAACAATTTCACAGCAATGTCACGTGTCATGACATTATTGAAAAAATGGTACGCCTGGTAGTATACCACGTCCTCGAATTTGTGACAGAACAAGTTTCTGGCCACCTCATCAATTGGTCTGATTTGGTTGATTTGAGAAATCAATTTTGCCTGTGTTTGCTTACTGCTGACACAATTGCCCAACGAAATCGCGCCCGTAGCAATAAGGAAACTCCAGGGTCCGGCCACGTCTCCCACCTTGCGGTGCATATCCTGCCAATTATCATAGGATGGAAATGAGTAGATATTACCGCATGTGGCGAAAAGTTTCCGCAAAATATCAACCGCGTGGTTATCGTCTTGAGACACCTCGATGAACAACTCTGTCATTGTCTCGGCGGGGAAATTTTGGTTCGAGTCCGGCACGTTTGTGCAATTAAAAAGAAATTCCGCATGCGCAAGAAACGAGTCTGTATCTTTCTCACCACTGTCAGGGTCCACCAGGTTCATGAAGCCGCCCGTGATGTTGTAGAACTCGGACCGGGTAACCTTTTCGGGTAAATATCTCGAATACTCCACCAAAAACTCAAGGGGCTCTCCGATCTCATTGCGCCCATCGTGGGTTTCCTGGAATGTAGAGTGTACTTTAAACACCCACAGAACGACATTTTTCTCGTAAAGTTTCGCCAAAAACTCTTTTTTTTCCTCATCTTCCGCAGAGAAAATAAACTGTTTCACGAACGAGAGCATGCGGCCCTGTTCCTCCTCACCTTCCTCGCCCTCGTCATGATTGATTTCCACCGGGTCAGTCGCTACAAATTGGGTCCAGAATATGTCCAAAACCGGCTCGTTCGATAACAAAAACCGCCTGTTCTCGGAGTTATCGGCACTGTAATTGATCAAAACACGCAATGTCTCAAACGGCTCCTTCTTGAAAAACGTCACTACTAACGGAATCAAATTCCTCGCTGCTTCAGACAGTCTGATCTCCTCGTCACGTAGATGCGTGCCCAAATCATGGAGTGCAGACAGCACGCTCTTATGCACGAGCAAATCCTGTTCGATTTTCTGCAAATCCCGTTTTGGCGCCTGCGTGGAGTTCATCGTATAGTAATTCGTCAATGTGGGGGATATGTATGAATTGGGCACGTGTCTTATTTGGTTTACTGAATCATGAATTCGCGCGATTTGGGGTTTTTTCGCGACTGAAACTTGTGTGGGGGCCGGCTGCGGAAAGAAATTACCGCTTGTAAGATTATGGTAATTATGTACATGAATAATCATTTCCATTGACATTTTTGCGTTTTTCTTCTTTTTTCTTATGCTTATAGTGATTTGCCGGGCAATTGAGTTTCCACGTCGCTTTTTGGATTTTTGCTGGGTGTTTTGAGATTTACAATGTGCACTGCTTTGCCTCACACAAATCAAAATTGTTGAATATTCACCCCAGATTTAGTAAAAGACTCCAAACTGAAGTTTGAACAACAAAAGATATAAAATGACGTGACTTGACTAATGAAGAAGGAGATGAAGATGCTGAGAATACGGGAAGGATCCTGGGTATCAGATGTATTAAGCAAAAAAAAAAAACAAGGGAAAAAAGGAAAAAAAAAAGAATGACATGGGCGGGACCTTCCTCTCGAATGACGAGTTTGAATCTGTATAGATATTATACCCCAGGGTTTCACTATATTTATACCTGAATGAATACGGAGAACAGAAAAATAAGAAGCAAACAAAACCGGGCGAATAGGTCGCAAATTGGATCATCTATCCGAAAATAGAAATTCATCAGGGACACTTCAGTGCATGGTATCGGAGCTGGCCAGGCATCCTTTTTCTTTTTCTTAAACGAGACATCGTTTCATGACCAGTAAGAATGGCAGTTATGGCCACCACGCACTCAACCAGATGTTTCAAAGCGAAAAATCAAGTAGTCAAAAATAAAGATAATGAGTTTTTCGAGGGTAAATATAATTCACATTTTTTGTAACGCTCTGGAACCTTACGTGTAGGTCAGTGAGAATCATCTAGGGATATAGAGATATGATTCAAAAGTGTCGAGACTTCATACTAGTCAGAGTGGCCAGTAGCATTCCAAGATTTAATCTTTTTGTTGATGACGGTGAATTATATTACACGTATGGGCACGTGACTTGGCGAGTTTCACAAATATTGCAGAACCTGAAGCAAGAAAACCGTCCAGGATTCAAGACTCGTGAAAGCACTAGGTCTGCTGAAGGATACAGCCTCTTCGTTCTCAATCGGTACATGTAGAGAGTCCAACGGCATACCCGGGTGAACCTCGATGTTCATTACTTACATTCCCTCGACATTGTGTTTCCCCGAAATCAACGAGATACTCCCATTCGTGAATCTTTATAACACGTCAACACAAGAAATGATACTCGCTTCAATCAATTCCATTCCCTTTACAACTGCTTCGACACCTGCGGCGCCGTAGAGACTCAAGCCTGCAAGTCCCGTGACACCCAGTATCCTGAAAGCTTTACCTCAATTCACCCAAAATACACAAGCGCTCACAAGTTTTCAAATAACTTCTCGCCGCTGCGCAAGCCAAGGATGAACCTTACATCGATACAAATGCTCAAGCTGTAGAGCATGGGTAGGATGTTGAGCAAATCGCGATCACTCTGGTCATTAATCCAGCCCTCGATCATCACGGCATTATCCTCGTGAAGAGCGTAGCTGACAGGAGAATTGTCCAAGATAATCACGTTTTTCAACTCGTCGTCTTTCGGGAAGAAAGTCGAGAGATTCTTGATGTACCCGACGCCCTGCCTGAACGTGCAGTCATTCCTGTAATATCGCTTTGTGAACACTTTAGGCAGCTCTCCTGGCGCAGCATTCTTGTAATCAACAATATCGCCTTCCAACCAGTCGATGATCGGATCGGCATATTCCTTGACGCTGGCAGTGAAGATCTGGAGCTCGTACCACTTGGAAACCTCCTTCAAAAAGAAATCACAGAACGGCCGCTTGTACACGTGATATAGCGTGGCGACGTTGTTGACCCGCAACTCGATCATGTGGCTGTTCTCGCCTGACCCAAACAACCGCGGCGCGCCACGCGAGAGCGAATGGATCAAAGTCTCGTCCAAATCTAGCACCAAAACTTTCTTTTTCCGTCTTTTGTCCGGGTTTCGCAGAAGTGGGAACAATCGTGGCGGCGGCGGGAGAATGTATTTAGACGCCGTGGGCGATTTCACGTGATTCGCCATGATTTTCTCTTCCTTGAGCATAGCGGTTTTCTCGTTGATATCGTCTGCCAGTGAAGCCGCCGCAGGGAGCAGGCCTACGTCCTGGTACCCGCTGCCAAAGATATATGTGAAGGGGAACGAGATCAAGAGCCATAATAAGAGGAAGGGACGAACCATTAGCATATGTAGAATTGCCGCCGCCAGGGCCACCGCAGCTCGCCATCGCGGCCTCTTCTGTATTGTTTCRTTTTCCTCGATGATCGGTTCGCATGGCGTGGATGGGAACTCTGTTGCATATGGTGTTTTCTCATCCACAACTTGAGTGATCTCTGGATCAAGAGAGGTCGCGTTCGGGTAGAGCGGCTCCAAAGAAACCACGAGTTTTTTGAGCGAGTTCATTGCATATCCAGAAAGTGGGGTCTAGGATATGATATCACGAATTGATGGCCGTAAAAAAAGCGTCGAGCCTAGACTGTGGAATGGCAGGGTTGTATAAGAAATGAATGCAAATGCGATCGCTCGCGGTAGCAACTATGCCGCGGCCCGCTGATGATGATGCGCACTGTGTTCAGTCCTGTGCCTCAGTCCTGTGCCTCGTGGGCCAAAAATAAAAATCCAGGGCAAAGCAAAATACCGCGCCAGCCTCCAGGTGCAATCTTCCCAACGATTATTAGCCAGCACAAGTCAGCAAGAAAATGAACCGATTTAGATTAGAAGAGTTGTATTTGGATTCGATCACAATTTGGCTAGAAGTTCSTTTCCAATTGTTTTTTTCAATGAYTCATTTTTTTATGGTTCTTCATCAATAACGTTGGCGTGGCTTTGCAGCAGCGGTGGCCGCGGGCGGACTAAAGCGAGCGGTGCATACAGGCCCCCCAACGTCGTACCCGGAGGCTGGAGCGGCCCAAACTTCGCGCACTTTTGGGGCCCAACACCCGTCATTTCCCATCAAAATGTGTCAATTCCGTCATTCGCTAGGAAACCTCGAGATGCAGGATTATGGATATTTTTCACAATGATTTTTGATCTTTAAATGTTAAAAAGGGTTCAGGTTCGAAAAAGGAGTAATTGACGGTCTTTGCGGTATCGAAATAGCGGATTTCGATATGTATCAAATTTCTCATCTGATTTGGCTCGTCATGTAGACCCTTTGTTTGAGAAAGCCCACTAAAATAAATTCCTTAGAACTAGTAAGTCTTGGTGTGTATCCTTAGAACTAGTAAGTCTTGGTGTGTATCCCCAGATGGTATTAATTTGRGGYGCCGCTTTCATAATGATAGTCARGTMGTAAAGACACACTCAATTCCAGACCGGAGTCATACGCGCCAAATGGAGAAGTTGAAWRAAACGCATGWGCTCAAAAGGGCCACCACTAAGAATGCCGCACAAATGTTCTGGAGGTCAGGATTCATGATGAAACCAATTCCCAGAACATTCCCTAATCGCTCACAACGTCTTCGCCATCCATGATTGTGGCATTGATGAAGTTCTGGAACATGGCCAGGATCGACGTCGCGTCCACGTTTCTGTCGCCCAAAACAGCACTGGTGAGCCGTTTCATATTCACCATCACCGACATATCGTCGTCCTCGGCGTCCTCATCATTGAAATCACCGTCATAGGCCGAGTCGGCGTCTCTGCCATCATCTCTCGCATAGCCTCCGCCTGTAGTTTCCGCGCTACTGTCTATAGTCTGTTCGTCAATCAAGAAATTCGAGCCCAAATTCGTCTTGATGAGCCGCATCAACGAGATTCGAGCCTCTTCATCCTCCTCATCACTTTCGCCGCTTTTCTCATTCCCGGCCTCCTCCGGCTTGATGAGTTTCAATTGATTAGTATTATAACTTGCACAGTAGCGGCACTTCAATCCCATTACGTGATACGCGCAGCTGCTCTTGCCCTTGCAGTCGTTACAGCTGATGATGCAACGCCATTTGTCGTACGGGGCGGGTAACGGCAGCTGGCGGATCTCCTGGTCCAAGATGCGGAACTGCGTTTCCGTGTTCACCACGGTTTTCTTGCATATAGGGCATTTATACGAGTGCTTGATCATTTCATCATAGCACAGCTGGTGGATCAGRTGGCCGCATTTCATRAACACCACTTTGCTCACGCTCGTGAAGAGATACTCATTGCAGATCGGACAGTTGCAGTGGGTCGTGTTCGACACACATTTATGGTGCTCTTTCAAATCGATCAGAAGACATATGTTGCATGTATCACAATGGAAATAGTCCTTTGAAAGGCCCAATCCGAGCCTGCAGATGCCACATTTATCGCAGTGGTAGATGTCTTTGGACGCGTCGTTATCGTAGAGAACGCATTTCAAACAAAAGTAGTTGGCCAATTCGTCCTCGCAATGCACACAGTAGTTGGTGTCCGGCACCTGGGGTGTGTTGCATTTCATACACAAAATGTGGCGCACAGAAGCACGGGCAAGTTTGTGGTCGTGAACCTCGGCGTCGTGACAGAACCTGCAGGGATACCATTTGAGACACGTGGGGCATTCAAGCTTGCAGTTGCGTTGGTAGTGCGGGCACCCTAGGATATTGAGTGTTTCACTATGAAACGTCGGTTTCGTGTCGGCTTCAGTCAACACAACCTCGTCGTCGCCCTCTTCCGAGCTCGCAGCATCACTGCCAACGTCAACATCACTGATTGCGCTGTTCCCTGAGCTYAATTTGGCCGAACTGGGATGGATATCCAGCGAATTGTCATGCTCTCCTTCGTGGTCCTGCACGGACCTGCTGGAGTGGTGAAATTCGTCAGTTGAGCCTGCCGCAGGCCCCGATTCGTCGCCGCCTTGCTTCATACCTGCCTCGCCGCCATTCTCCTGTTCCCGATGTAGCTTCTCGTTGATGTATTTGTAGTAGTTTCCCATCATCAATTTTGTCACCAACTTGTTCTTCAGGTGCTGGCTCAAACTCGCGGCCTGGATGCGCTGAATCTTGCGCCGCAACAAGTCTTCTTTGAAAAAATCATCGAGCGAGTCCAAGTGCGTGAGCACCTCGGCCTCCTCATGCGTAAGCTCGTCGACGGTATCTAGGTCTGTGTTACTGCCCGTTTCGTCTGGGATAACGCGGGGAAAGCGGGTTTTTTTGGGCCCACGGAGCGATGAATGTGATACCCCGCCTTTGGCCGCCGTCTCGGGGAGCACAAGCTCGCTGACGAACGGCTGCTCGCGGTTTACGATCGCAGCCACACCCACAGGCTCTGTATCGCGCTCAAAATCGTCGTTTTCGTCCGATTCGGCCCATTCTTCATCGCTCTCATCGGCGGGRAGTGTCACGGCCTCATGGATGAGCTCTGTGATGGGCTGGAGCCGCGCAAGCGCCGCCTGGAGCGAGTTCCCTGCGCTCAAATCGGTCAAAAACGTATTCATTTGAATCCGCGTCGCCACCGCGGTCTTGACCGAGTTGACCAAATGCAGCCGCAGCTCAAACCGTGCCCACGCGTCCGGCCCACTCGTGGCGTTTTGCACGTATTGCGAGATGTATTTGGTCATTTCCGTGAGGTCGAAAGACGGTGCCGAGAGGCCGCTAAGGTTAGGCAAATTGGACAAATTGGGCATGTTTGGCATCCCTGGCATCAGGAGACTTGGAAGGTTGTCGGTGTTGAGATAAGAAGACAAGCTCGGGAGGTTGAAGCGGCCGATCTGGTCCATTTCCTCGGTCAAGGAGTCCACATCGCTATCGCTGGCGGATCCGGGCGCGGAATCGGCCATATATGGACGTTTTTCGCCCAGATTGGGGTCACAGGTAGCCGACATGTGAGAATTTTTAATTGTAAAGTCTCAAAAAATGGCTTTTTTCCTGGCGAATATGGTTCAATACGTTCCTGGGTAGTATCACGAAATCACATGAGACTTGAGGCTTGGCCCCGAAACGCGAACCCAGATGCGCATTCAGATCGAGATAGATTCATAAAACACGATAGAGTAAAGTAAGGTCTTCCAGGATTTGATAATTGTTTTTTAGAAAAAAACTTTTTGTTTTTGGGAAAATATCTGTTTTTCAAGAGCCGTTTTTTGGAAATTCCAGAAGTAAAGTGGATCTCCAATGTTTGAGGAGGTACCAGTCGCTCCACAGTCATTGGCCCACTTGGAGGCGAATGCCTAGATGTTGAGCAGGATTCAATTCATCACCATTTTTTCTTTTTAATTTTTTGCTTGATTCATCTGATTAAGGACCGGAAGCCAGAATTGCGTATTTACCTTTCCACAAAATCATGTATGAATGGATAGAAAGCTGCACGTGATCGATTTATGATCACATGACTTCGCCGAGAATCAGCTCAACGAGTGCTAAAAGGGTAGATGGCGGTAAAAACTGATCAGAAAGTGGCGAGAAAGCAAGATTTAACTTTTAAGACATAAGCTTGCCGATAGAGTTGTGAGCCAAAAAGCTTTTCGTGGCACTTTTAGCATTTGACCACAGATGAACACCGTCTTTTCTTTGCCTCTCCGATTCGAGGGCCAAGATATTTGCATACAGATATACTTCCTACACTATTGCGTGGACGGAGAATTGATATTTCGGCAAAAGTCTCACTTTTGACTTCAGTTTCATTCTATAAATAAAAAGAACGTAGAGAAAAGGAATGCAAAAAGATTGCAACACGACAATTTCGCATATGGTCTCCCACTACACTACTCAGTGTCGCTCTGCGAAGTTTAACTAACGTTGATCGGACGGGAAACAGTGCTTTCTTCGCGAAATGGTCGCAACCGAAAGTGACGTTTTTCACTGACATAGGAGAAACTAAATAGAAAATATAATGGAAATACAAAGGAAATTTGCGGGAGCAATCATTAATCAGCTTCTTTTGGGTTGCGAGTTCAAAAAGTGCTGGAGTGAGGTAAATTTCGAAAAAGCCGACACTATGTATACAGCGGCTAGGATAAGGACGATGACCTAAGGCTTGAGAAAGTCGATAAGCTTCATCACTCAGTGTTCTAACCGGGATATGCCTGTCACACTCTGATATGAGCGCCCTTTAAGGTGATAAATCTTCAGAAAAAAAAAGAAAAAAAAAAAAAAAAAATTCCCTTAGAAAAAAACGACAAAAAAAATAACAACAACTTGGTCCCCGATTGTGGGCACACTCGAGGCACATCCTTCTTCTCGTCTGATTGTGTCGAAGTTTAATTCGAAATTCTTGGTTAATTTTGCAAGGTCGTTTTTCGTTCAATAGTCGAGGAGAAGTGATTCAGTAGTTTTATAAGCAGCCCAAACGCGTTAATTACGTTCATCGTGGCAAATATGCTCACCAGAAGTGATGACAATACATCAGGCATGTACCAGCTAAAACAACTTTCACGTTCTTGGTCCCTATGGATTTTGAAAGTGCTTATTTCAGAAGAGTTAAGTATCTGAACATTTAGCCGCTCCTGCTTATTTGTTGACAGAAAAGTCCCTTTGCGAAGACGATCTTTCAAAAATAGCCCGAAAGCTTTATGAATCACGATTCTTCTAACTAGCGGAACATCGAATTCAAAAAAACAGCACTCTTGGTCTCATGAAGGGCTACTACTCAAAATGCGAAAGTCTTTTGGCAATATCAAGCCCTTAAGCAAAGAGCTTCATATAACCAGAAAGTTCATGAGATTATGGCAAAGTAAAAGTGGCTGTAGCGAACTTTTCGCATAGTGCCCAACGACCATGGGTAAACCTTCAAAAGATGAAAAAAGCATGAGATTATAGGAATTGAGTATATCCCAAGGCCTGGACAATTTCCTTTTTTTTTCTTATTCAAAAAACCGAAAGAGTTCTAGTTCGACGYATCAAACTCTCAACACATGGAAAAAGTGAAACGACTAGTGTGACGCGCAGAGATAAATTTTTTATGTGGTCGATTCAAGCATAAGCCAGATAAAAAGCTTTCCAACTTGATTCGAACATGAACAAGAGTGAATTATTGCCTGAATCCATTCTCCGTTTCTTCAGCGTTAAACATCACATATGACGTGCTCAAAAATCTGCCAGCGTCACACATAAACCATGTGTTTCAAATTCGAATAATGATGAAATCAGCAGCTTGAGAGTTTATCAAACATCGAAAGTTTATCAAAAATCTGGTTAAGCCACTGAAATCTCAAAACACGCAATTTTATCAAGATTAATCTYATCACAGCCAAGAACGTGGTTAAGTGCATGCGAATCGCTGTAACGACTCTTTTTTGTAGATGTCTCGTTTCAATGAATCATGACCTTGAAATTTGTTAGATTTTTGTTGCAAAGAGCCAGAGTGGATGGTGAGTGGTCTCTTGCTGTTTTCATCGAGTGAAAGGCTTGATCTTCGGAAGAAAGCTTGTCAACAGATTTCCGAGATGTGAGCTTGTGCGGCTTAATGTTGGCAACTGAAGAATACGCCAGATAAATGTCTGATTAAAAGCTTTGGCCAGACCTTTCAGAGCAAATGATATTTTGCTTGCCGCCTCTCGTCGGTTCAAGCACCGAGGAGATTTCGGGGCTCAAATCTCAAATTAGCAAGGGCTGCTTTTGTTATACACAGACCGGGCGCAGGAGATGCAGCCAACGCGCAAAACATGCATATAGCACGCAAAAGTCAAATGACAGGTCCAAAATGCACTCCCTTTGGAGAACAGCGGCAAATCAGATCCGACCCTGGGCCCCCCCTGCCTGCTTTGCACCCTTAAGTTGAGGCGTGAAGAAGCCCATTGTCATATCATTTGTTCCAATCAGAGCTATTAACGTACTAGGTGAATGATGTGTTTTTCAAATCAAATGGGCACTTCGCTATTTTGACCATGGGAGAAGACCGTGTTTGACCGGCTCATTGATAAGAATAAAAAAAAAAGAGAAAACCCAGCGGGTAGATCAGTGGGCTTCCTCTAGCGGGTCTACGTGATCTTTGTTCTTCGCGCAATGTACGTGGATAATTCGTTTTAGAAAGAGTACACAATGGCACAGAGATCGCTATGAAGATGGTTCACCGCAGAATCAACTCGGCAACGTACTCTCCGATCTTTTTCGAAAGGCTCTGTTGGGTTGAAGCCATGCGCATACGAGGCAAAATTAGCCGTTTGCGTTTTTGTACGAATGAGATCCGGTCAACTTGGCGCGAATTGGCAAACATTGGCTTTCGTGCATATCGACGGCGCCATGCATGTCGCTCTTTAAAAGGGTCTAGACACATATCCGGTCAAGGGGAAAAGAAAGCATATGATAATGTAGTACAACTAATTTTGTTTCTGAATAAAAAAGAGGCGTACTATGAGTAAACAAAGTGACAAAAAGAAATCTGGCAATGAAATCGAAGCTTTGTTATTTTTTGTCAGAGATCGATAGACCCTGGTCCCAAAAACCAAGCTGCATGTCTCTCACCGGAGTTATACGATGCTGAGTCGACATGACATTCAGTATTCGAAGGCAGAAAAGTAAGACTGCTATTGCGGGTCTTTAAAAAAGCATATGTTTACTAATTTCCAGATAAATGAATTGATGCCCAAGTTTTCGAGTGGATCAAAAAAAGTAGTTCTCTTTTCAAAATGGGCGACTCGAGCCGAGGATATGCTTCTTTAGATGATCTTCATAATTTTCTCCAATTTGGTCCTATCAAATGAAACCCACGAGTTGTTATACATATCAACAAACTTAGGCTAGTCTACCGGAGAACGCGTTAAAAGATCCTTAAATCTTCTTATTGTTCCATGTGGTGTCTTAATACACGAGCCGTAATCGCATTTGAAAGTGAGTAGGATGCTAATGTTGGTATACAAACTTGGAAGAGGAAAAACGTGAAGTTGCTACCTTATATTGACGACCATAAGCCACACAAGGTGACTTCACATGTAGTGGTCAGTTTTTCATGCATTGTCCTAGGAAGGTACTGTGTAATCACTTCCCGCGGAGACTTCCCGAATTTGAGTAGTTTGAGAATGAGAGTCAATCAGTTAAAATTTTGAACGTTTTTGCGAGTCACGATAAATTCTTGCAAGTAAACGAAACGAGAGACACCAAAAACAGCGGACAAAGATTCATACCTATTGTCTATTCACGCACGTTTTGAGGCATTTTTCAAGACTTGCAGACTTCTCGCCGACACCTGCTTTCGAAAGGGGGCTTTTTGGTTTGGTGGCATGTCACGTGTGCCACAAAACAAACCTGTCGAATTTCGAATGTTTTCCTAAACACCTGACCTACAGGGTTGTTTGTGTGTCTGCAAAAGAAAACTTCATCTTTGAGCTCTTTGCACAGTAGAGTCGTTTCAATTTAACAAAAGCGAAGCTGAGTAAAGTCGGGAAGGCCAGCGGGTAAATGCAAAAGACATGACGTCAGTTCGTAATTATTTTTCGTTAGGATGCTATTCTTCTAAAAGTGATGGTGATCGTTCTGGCGCTGTCTCTTGGGATTTGATCCTATTGTCTGCCTCTCTTTACGGAACAATCCATCTTCCCTGTAATATAACCCCGTTTTAATCGTACCTGATAAAATCATGACTGATAGCCCCTAGCGTCAAGAGTGAGAAGTCAGATGGTCACTGCGGAGTGCACATAAAATTCGGCCAAGAACCCTTTTGAGGGGCACCATGCAGAAAAAACTAGATTCGGCAACGGCAAAAAGAGGGGCGCAATGTCAAAACTCGTGATAAATATCCCTTGCCGAAGACCAATGCCAAAGACCAATGAATACCACACCATACAAATTTGGCTAGTTTTGTCACTCAGATAGACTAAATAACCAGAAGACGTGGTTGTAGTGCGCTTAAAAAAGGAATGAAGGCACGGCAATTCTTTCCGCTGGTGCGCCTCCATCCCCAAGGGTTTTTTTTTTGAGCCCCAATAGGTGCAAGATTAAACCTTCATTCCCCGAAAATGCGCTGATTCTCCCTGTCACGTCGTGCGACACACATATGTAATAAGCCACTGTAGGTTATGGTTCAGGATTGAATATATAGCAGTCAATGACCGCATGTATGCCCTGGCGGTAACAAATTTAGGCACAATGGGCTATTCGCCTTTTGATATTGGCTACGACGCTTTTTACAAGCGTGATTCATACTTTGAAGATAACGCGGGTGTGGGGTTTGCGACAACAAATGTCCTGCAAAACGTTTCCGCCAACGTCACGCCAGCCGGGCGGCCGAGAGTCATGGATCTTGCATTCTTAGTTTCTGGCAAAACAGGGTGTTGTACGGAGCTTAGCAGATGTGAAACACCCCCAATTCATGTTCGAGCGGCCGATTTTGGCGGCCAGCCAGACCCGCCAACGCCAACAGATAGTAGCATACTTACCTTAGTGAATCTTGGGGAAGCTGGAACAAATAGTCTTACTGGCAGCCTCGAAGCCCAGGAGACTGCCGACAAGCATGATACGAGAAAGAGGTATAAACCTAGAAATGGCGAATACCTACATGGAGTGCCGGTCAGAATCAAGACCACAAATATTCTTGGGAGGGATGTGCCCAGATCAGTAACAAGACAAGCGCCGAAAAAAGTCTTGCCTGCGTCACGTCATGGCACCACAAGGCCCGATTTCGAAAAATTGAGTGAAGTGCTTGAGAAAATCGAGAAAATCTCGTCTCAGGGTGAAACTATCTATGCTTGTCCGGTATGCCCCAGTGACCTCACGACCAAAACAAGCTTCCAGGAACATTTGAAGCAGCATTTGGCCGAACGAACTTTCGAGTGTCACTTGTGCCTGCGGCGGTTCAAGACGGAACAAAGCCTACAAAAGCATATTGGCTCTCACTCAAAACTGACGTTTGAATGTCACATATGTCACAAAGTACTATGCTCCGTCCCGGGCTACAAGATGCATATGGAGTCCCATTCGGGAATCACATATGAGTGTACGATTTGCAACAGAGAGCTTTTATCGAAGAGTAGCTTTGATGGGCACATGAGGAAACACATTGAAAATACGGTCTACGAGTGCACTTTTTGCCACAAAAAACTCAAGTACAAGCTGACGTTGAACGAACATATGAGGCTCCACACGGGCGAGAAACCGTATGAGTGCAAAATCTGCCACATGAAGATGACCACCTCACAGATCTTGAGGAATCACATGAAAAAACATAAGTGAACAGCCTGGCTAGCCTGGGGGTTGGAGTTGCGCCATTTTCTGGCAAAGTGGTGGAAATGGAATTGAAGGGCCTTGGTGTTCTGGAAACATCATCGTCATTAGACAAAATAGCTTTTTTTTCGAAACAGTATTAATAAGAAACAGTGAATTTTTCATTAAATTCAGGTAGTAATGTTTGATGAAATCTGACGAGATGGTTTCTCTTGACGCCGCTATCACCTGCCGTCCAAGCCCACCCATGAAGGTGGAAACTGACTTGTATGTTCTCTTATTTTGACCCCTTTTTGGATGGTCGTCTAGCAAGATCCCGGATTACTCTTGATCTTTATTGGAATTGACCATTACTGGAGTCAAATTATTTTTGGCGCAGAGTCAGAAGTGGCTTAGCACCCTCGAGATCGCACTCACTTTCTTGAATTCATCATGCCCACCAATCACGCTCTCGCAGGGTAATCAGAATGTACAGAGACTTGGAGCTATCCAACACGGGAGACTAAAGCGAAGTATCAGCTGGTCAAAACTATACCGTTATAGCACATAATTCGGCGAATTAACAACCCACATAAAACATGTTACACCTTTGCTACGAAAATTTACGGTTCTGATAGCGCTCATGCTGATTGGGAAGGAGAATTGATCCCGAGTGGATTCCATGGCTTGAAAGGATTTAAGGTTTGACTTTCTTGGTTTGCTTGCGAGAGCTACTGAAACATGCTATCTTTCGAGGGGCTTACAATAAAGATAAACCTAAGGGCGATACATCAATGAATCAAAAGATTTCATTTGTTCTCAGAATACAGATATCCGTATTGTTTTGACTGAAAGATGAATAAACAGACCAGTTCCGTTGACAGCCTTTTCAATTGTCTTCGCTGCATTGTTCTACTGCTTGTCTTTACCGAAAATGCATGCATGAGGCAAACAATAAGATTGAGCGCCGAAATAATTTGAAAGATTTCCTTTAGGCAGAGTCCAAAGACTGGATTATGTCAGACCGTGTCGAAAAACATCGGAATTGAAATAACCTTTATCAGATACTCTGGATAACCGAGACCATGTTTTTTTATTCTGCCGCTTAATACTCGCGACGAACGTCAGTTCTCAGTCAAATCGAGGTGAAAATTCAAACATGGATATATGTGGATTGAACTCAACAACATTCATTCGATTCAACTCAATTGCTCAATTAGAAGATTGCAACGAAGATCACAGCAAAAAAATTTCGGAAAGAGTTCATGTGTCGAAAGCTGATTCATACCCCTTCGCCCCGGCAATAATCGAAGAAGCCCACTTGTTGAAAATACGTATAGCACGCCTTTTTCAGTGGCCAGGGAGTACAAATGAATAATGATGAATTTAAAGGGATTAGAAATGAACTACGAAAAAACAAAAAAGGCTTTTTATAATTATGAGGTATCAGCAGTGGGGCCAAACTTCTCCATGCTCGTTTCATCTCTCAATGGTGCTACTACGCCGAAGTACATCAACCCTCGATATATATTTTCATTTCCTTATCTTCCTGTGTGATGAGTGCCTCTCAGGTATTTGGTTTGAACCTAAAAAAAGGAAAATACTTGCTTTTCTTCAGAAAAAAAAAAATTGCTTTGTACAATTAGCATTGCTTCATTTCCTACATTCTCTTGAATATGATTACATAATGCCACAATATTGATTCTCCAGTTCGAAAAATGCGGAGCCACAAATTATTGACTGTTTGAAACATAGTCACGTATGGTGAGCTCACACTTGCCACGATCCGCCAACGTGAGGAAATACTTCGAAAGCGAATTCCGGCCAAATATGAGTGCGAACGCAGCCGAACAGCAAGATAAAAAAAAGCATGAGTTGCACATTCCTATTCCATATTTAAAAGGACCATATCGACAATAGGCCCGATGATGATCAAAGTGCAACAAAAAACATTTAGAAAATCACCCTTCATACCCATTTGCGAAGGCACATCCAACGTCATGAAAAAGCCACATTTTGAAAAAACACAAATAGAATCGCTTCGTGAACAAGCAGAAAAGAATACCCCAGCAATATTGTCGTTTTTCTAGCAGACTGAAGAGGAGGCTGCAATGTTTGCTTGGAGGTCCAACTCATTCTCAAGTTGAGAAATTGGCTAGAAACTATCAACAACATTCGTGTACGCACAATAAATTTAGTTTTCGTGGACAATTTCTGCACGATTAAAGGTAGTTCGTGTATTGCACAGTATGACACTAGAAATTCTGTGTTTGAAAGTGTGCAAGAGTCGAGAGCAGAAACAGTCCAAAAAGCCTGATATATATTCGAGATTCATGCGTGAAGGGTTATTAAGGCTGCATCATGTGTGAAGTCGACGTCACGCCGTTTCAGATATCACTGCATCAACAGAAGAGAAGTTGTTTCCAAATCTTCGATTCATAAACTATTTTTCAACGACGCTTGTACGCTTTAGGGAAAAAAAGGGGGGAACGAAGATTTGGCTGCAAATTGTTTTGGCGGAGACTTTTCGCTCACGGACAAAAAAAAAAAAAATCACAGAAAAATCTGCTAATGGATATTCTAAACAAACTGGGAGCCAGTCATTAAGACTTCCAGATTCTATAATCCCAAATATAGTGTGATTCATGCCGGTCGCGTATTCCTGCTAGCCATCAAAGCATGACCAAAAGTGCTGCAAATTTGGCTGGGAATGTGTGGCCATACCCCGCTTTTCTATATAAATGTCTTCATTATCCCCTTTATATCCTCTAGGTTTTTTAATTCTTTCTCCATTTCTTTTGTGTCCCCCAAAAGCTTGGCCTTTGCTAATATTTGGCAAAAATTGACCTTGTTTGCTACCTATTTATAGCATAAGTTGCTTTCACCCAGGATCCTCCAGAAGCTGTGTCGAAATGGTAACTAGTTTCCAGACCCCACTGGGCATGCAACAACCTTTTAGATTTGAGTTTGATGAGGATACCGAGAACTATTACTTTCAYATATATGGGGTCATCCCTAAGTCTCAAGTAGCGGTCACACTTTGCAACCCTGCTAATGATGATCGTGAATACCAAGAAACATCTCCAGCTTCTCAGAAGCAAAAACCAAGCACCCAAATCGAGGGCTTTCAAACTTCATATACCTGCCACTCGGGGGACATCCCGCAAATTGTGATACTCGAGAGCGACGATGACCAAATTTCATACAGCAATGACAAGACACATTATTCGTATGGAAAAAGGTCAGAGACGGATCTGTATGTACCCGAGAGTGACTCCGAGTCAGATGAGACAGTTCTGGAGAACGACTTTTCATCTGTGTCTGCTTTACCTGAAGATGATATGGGCTCTGGGGACGGTATTAATAGCGCGAATATGCCAGATTCACATGGGTTCGTGACTAATGATGAGGTTGAGGACACTTCATATGCACCATCGCTGGAATGTTGTCCTACACAGCTGCAAGATAGACCTGAGGATGATTCGCCGCAAACATGCCCCTTCTGCGATTACGAGTCCGCATCCCTAGAGATTATAAGGAAGCATTATGATACACACACAGCAGTAAAGGGGAGATGCCCTCAGTGCAAAGTGCACTCTCAAGTGTTTTATGAGCATGTAGAGAGTAATCGATCTCTGACTGGAGCGATGACGTGCGGACAATCCGCGAACACAAGTTTTGGCTCCGCCCGGTGCTGACGTCTGACTGATTATCTAGAAATATTCATCGCATCTCATTATTAATACCGAAACTACGCCTTCAATTTTTTTTGCTTGGCACTTGGAGATGAAGTCTATGACACGTCGAGATTACGAAGTGGTACTGACCATAATGAAAACTGGTGAAATTCCTCAAATTTAATTCACATTTGTGTGATTAACGCGACAATCTCACGTGATATGGTGAAAAAAATTTGTAGGGCTTTCTATCTCTACGATTGGCAGGTGATATTAACAAGTGAAGCATGAAGAAGAAAAAAAAAAATAAACACAAAGCTCACGCGTGCGACTTCCCACCAGTAGCATTTTTTTGCAGCCTTTATTGACCCAGGGCTCGTAACCCCCAACAGGAGTGCACATGCGTACCTTCAATGAGTGGGATAATCTTGCAATCAACAGCCAAAAGCTTGACTCTCTCACTTGAAGTTTCTCTTTTCTTTTGCCTGAAACAGTTAAGTGGATTTTATGTCAGTTTAAGAAATGTATAACTTCAAACGCACCGCTGTTTAGATATAATAATGGTTAGGAGGATTCTACTCAGTACACCATATTCTGAACTTTTGCGGTCTCAATTGATTTATTGAAACATTTGAGTGGATTTTAGTAGTCAGAGAAGTTATGCTTCTCTCTGAACCGGGAGCAATTGGGCCGTAAACGACAAAAGAATCTCGATATTGCAGCCTCAGAATTCGTGAACATTTACCACATGTGGTATTTATACACGATCAAGGAGCAGAATATGGCCATTGTGCTTATTGGGCTTAAAGGGAGATGAAGAATGGGAAAAAATATACAGATCTACAGAACGAGTCAAAGGCGCGGACTCATGAATTAGATGGATGGAAAACTTTTATGCTTTAAGTCAAAGCTTGCGCCTTTACAAGTTTTCTTCCAGTGTGTTTTTTAAATCATAGAAGAGGAAGAAGCTGCTGAGACGGGAATTTCCTATTTTAACAAAGCATAGATAATTAAGGGTGACTGTTGAGAATTTTGAGAAAACATTCTTTTCTAATGAAGTAACTCTGATATCTAGTGGTATCCTACTTCAAGGTAGGGTCACGTGACTCACCCAGCAACAGATAACGGCTCATCGGATTCATCAGCCTCATCTCCACGAATAATGAGTACAGAAAACACATCCAAGACACCAGGCAGCCCGCCTCTACCGATAAAACAGGCTATAGAGAAATCTGTTCTGTTTGTTTTGAAAAATGGCCCATCTTTTGAGGAGAAATTGAGGCAGAACGACGCGAATGGGCAGTTTGCGTTTCTCAAGCCAGATAACCCACACAACGCTTACTATAAACACAAGCTCGAGGCTGGTTTGCGCCCAAGTTCCCAAAAAGATGGAAAAGGCTCAACCGAGGATGAAATGAGGCCAAAAAGTTGCAAAAACCTCGAGAATTGGTGTATTTAACAGACCTTCCCCCAATCTCTAATCACGATCTAGAAATCATCAAGGCCACGGCACTTTATGTGGCATGTAATACAGACAAACACATGGAGGCGTTCCAGAAATTCATGGATAAAAGGGGGAGGCGGAATCAGTTTGCGTTCATGAACAAATCGCATACTTTGCATGGCCTATTCCAGAGCTATATACGTCAATATCGCGGCATTGTGGAAAAACAAGCAAAACTGCCAAAAAGTGACCTGGCCAAGCTTATTGACTCGTATATGGCAACGGAAAAAGATGATTTTTTCGAAATAGCGTATGCACGGGCAGCGTACGAGAAGCGACACAAGATCAAGGAGAAATCCCGGGAACAAGAAATCAAGAAAAGGCAATTGCATTATGCGTCGATCGACTGGCAGGATTGTTCCTTTGTGAGCAAAATCAAGTTCGATGCTATAGATGAAGTATCGGAATTGCCTTTACCCATGCTGCTTGAAAGTGTGGTATACAGATCGCTAGAGGCCAAAAGTAAACAGCTAGAGCTTGAGATTGGCGAGAACGGTGCAGAAAAAAGCATTGACAAATCTGAAACACGGGAAAATGAGCCCAATTTGAAAGGCAACTCGTTAGAAGAGAAAAATTACGTGCCGCCGAATGTACCGAAGGGAATGAAGATCAAAGCTGCAGGTGAATCTCGACTCAAGAGAAAGGCCAATGAGAAACAAGGAAAGGATAGTATCAGATGCCCCATTACAGGAGAATTGGTGCCCACAGACCAGTTTGATACCCACTTGAAGACGCTTCTTCGAGACCCGCGCTATAAAGAGCAGCAGGAGAATTTTGTGCGTAAAAACTTCACTTATGCGTCGAACCTTACCACGGACCAGGTATTCGACAATATCAAGCGGCTTGTGAGAAAACGGGACCAGTCGGAGGAGGAAGAGGCAGCAGATAAAAAGCGAATCAATTTGGGCTAGTGGTTTTATGTGTATACACAGGAGAAGGAATTGCATTTGGTATTGTTTATGGGTATTTTATGGGGAAGCTACATGTAATGTGGTCAAATAAATATGGAAATTGGCAGGTTTTTGGCGACAAGCTGAGAATACCCCCATGTTGAGGCCTAAAATGTTCAATTTGTGTTCTTTCGTGATCAATGATGCTCAACTTTTGATATTTCGAGGAGATTCAAGATAGCTCCATGTTCTCTTTCCGATTTTTTAATGGTTTTGAAGATCAGCCGTGAGGAGCATTCTCTTGCAATACATATCTCCTCGTCGTTGAACAAATCTCAAAATTATCTCAACTTTGTTTGATGTTTCTTTATTTCAGATACAACTCTAATGGTAGCGAAACTGGCTAAGGCTTTATATATATTCGTATATAGTTTTGAGGAGAGCTAGGTAAGCAATTCTGGCTCCCAGTCCTTAATCAGATGAATCAAGCAAAAACAAAAACAAAAAAAAAAAAAGCATATGACCAGGTAAGCTGTTTGCACTTTCTTCCTATGACATTTTTGAGATCGATAAAACGGAAGAAAATCATCCACTCAAGGTTGATGTCAATAAATGTACCTGGCTATTCATACAGTGCCATATATCTGGAGGAATACAATACCATGGCTGGAGACAGGTACACCAGGAAAATTCTCGTGCTAAAAAAGATGTATTTTCTTTCTTTTTTTGTTTAGAAAAAATGTAGACTTCGGCCGTCTGAAATGACTCTGGAAATAAAAAAGGTAAAAAGTACCCCATTTTGGTATGGCCGAAAACACCATAATGTAAGAAGTTTGCTTACTTAGCAAAGAAAAGAAAAGCTCAAGCAAATTTGTTTTTCACACACAAAAGAGTAGAAAAGTTTATTTGGTCGAAAAACAATAAACAATATTGGTGTTCTGGCGTGGCTTATTGGCAAGACTGGCCCACGGTCAACGTCAAGGCCTCACAGCTATAGTTAGCATAAGCATACTGACGAATCAGAGATCAGTCACGACAAATGTAAGTGAACAAAAACGACCAGTTTTCCTAGCCATTTGATCAAATTATGCAAGATTTTGGCACAATTGAATTTACTTCAATTTAAATATCACTTAAGCAACATGTTCAACAGGCATATTTGGAATTGACTGGGGTACGCAGAAGAAGTCTGAACCTGTCTCGCAAAGCGATGCCTTCAGTAATATATGCAATAAGACCAGCTTGAGAATAAATCCTTTTTTTTTTTGGATGAATTAACGAATCTCCACATTTCAATTTTAATCATTGCTCGGCTCTTTAAACTTCAAGTCACAAAGTCTAAAGCGAGAAGCAATCAATAACACAAAACATGAAAACTCACATATGCACAACTTTTACACTCTACATGCAACAAAAAAAATATAACAACGGTGTAGATTACCAATTAACGGGTGGTGTGGGGGTGATTAAGCCTTCAAAGAGGAGGCTCTTCTCTTCTTGATCTCGGCTCTCTCGGTCTTGCGCTCGTGCAAACGCTGGGCCAACAACTGAGCGTACTCGGCGGCAGCGTCTCTCTGCTGCTTGGCGTTGTTCACCTTCTTGGCCTTCAAGGCTCTCTTTCTCTGCAAAGTCTGAGGAGTAACCAATCTCTGGATCTTAGGGGCCTTGGTGAAAGTCTTACCGTTCTTCTCAACGGTTCTTCTCACAACGTAGTCTCTCACGTCGTCCTCCTTGGACAAACCGAAAAACTTTCTGATGTGGTTGGCACGCTTAGGGCCCAATCTCTTTGGGGTGGTGACGTCAGTCAAGCCCTCAATGTCAGACTCACCCTGCTTGACGATAGCAAGGGCAATCACCGACATGTCCTGGTTGACAATGCAGCCTCTGACGGACTTTCTCTTTCTCTCACCGGTTCTTCTTGGTCTGTAGCAAGAGTGGCCCTCAGACAACAACAATCTGACTCTGGTTGGGTGCAAAACACCCTGCTTCATGGGGAAACCTTGCTTGTCGTTACCACCGGTGATCTTGAAGATGTAGCCCTTGAACTCGTCACCAACAGAGTCACCCTCGACCTCCTGGCCCATGCGCTTCTCGTAGAAAACACGCAACTTGTGGTCGTCATCAATCTCGATACACTTCTGGGTACCGTTGGCTGGGTAGGAGATGTTTAACTGCGGGTTAGTATGATGTTTTGGGTATCATTGTGTTCTACGGGCTCGGTTGCTCAAACCAGCGAAATTTTGAACCGGCTAGCGTTCTTGTGCGTGGAAATTTATGGGGTTGTTTGATGCTTCAGGGGCTCTCAGAAGGCTTGGTAAGGTGCATTTCGGGTTGTGAAGCATAATGACTTTCAAATGATGATTTTGAGAATAAATTTTGTATGACTGTGAAAAGAAAGATCAGATCATTTGAAAGCTCTTATTTTCGTTTCCTGAGCCCTCTTATATCGACAACGCTTTGTGGGAAAGAATATAACGATATGGTTCCTAAGTCCGGCCTTTGGGTAAATCGTGCGTTTTTATGTATAATCAGCCTCACAAATCATCAATTAATCGTTCCCTCTTATGCAATTTTTCTCAATCAGTGTAAATTTCGCCAGCCAGCAGGAGCCACGTTTGGTCTCTCGTTGTGACATACCTTCATGTTGAACTGGTAAGCCTGATGGAGTAAGGAAGAAAAATTTTCCAGCTTTCTGAGTGGATTTTTTTTTTCCGCTTGGCTCGCGCAGGCGGCGCCGGTGCGTGGAGCACGTGACTGGTTTCTGGCTGGATGTACGGGTCTAGTAATCTGAGGTACCGTCGCGCCGCGGTTTCGGAAAGATTTTGAGCGTCACGTGAGTAGGGCTCGAGCCCTACTTGAACTAGAGGGGTTTTCCGCGACTGAAAAGAAGGCAAGGACGAGTCTTTTAGATGAGGAGAGATTCTGAATTGAGGCAAAAGCTGACTTCAGGCTTTTGAGATTGTTGAATGTGACTTTCACTCCTTTCAATATTACACAACCAGAAAAACGAATTCTAATACCGACCCCGAATTCGTTCAATCTAATGATATATGCAGGTTAATCTGTGGGGTGTCACGTGTCGCTCCGTTCAATCAAATGGATTTTGCAGCCCGGTGCAGTTCTTTGCAGCACATGCTGTGATACACAGTTTTCTTTGATTGATTTAATTTGGAATATAAAATAGTTTTCACCCACGAAATCAGAAAATATTTAAAACACTGTCGCCGGACCAAGCCGAGATTTTTTACAGAAATTGTCGAGGAACAGTCTCAACAGGGGAGTACCACTTAAATCAGTATCTGGTGTGTTGCCCTTGGCTCACATCTACACCAAGTGAAATTAGTAAACCCCAATATTTTTATGGACGTGTTTGCGATTACATCGATCAGGAAACGATGGGCTCTTAGGCCGAGAGCCACGAAATACGAGTCCATGTAATGTGGTTATGTTACCGGTGCTAATAATTTGCCATAAATAACTTCTGAAAGTCTAACTTCTTAGATTCAAATAAATTCATCATAGATCTTATTAATGATGCTGTAAAGACCACGATGCTGCGTATAATGAGATTAGAAAAGCGTTGGTTACATTGCCCTTCGTTATAACTTTTTGATACAGCACTAATAAAACTGTTGAGATCCAGTGGCGAGCCTGTTGTAAGTGTATTGATGACGAGAGGCCAAAACGTCTACTACTGTAATAAGCGAGAACAATGCGCGTATCAGGATAAAACTTTTGTTTGAAAATTCAAGCTAATTCACATAATGTTACAATTGAAGGGAGGCGGCATCACATGACCCATCTGCGATTCAATGATCCAATGATAGACCCCAAAAGGAATGTAGCTTGTTGGCTCGTAGGCGGGTGACATAAGTTCACACATTGTTTCTAATTCACGTCGGTTCCTTTATCATCTCAGTCTTTCTTGAAATACAGCCCCATGTACTCCGAGCTCGACGGCTGTGTGGCGGTGTTTACCAGTTGCTGGTCGTCCGGGTCCGCAGGCTGTGACGGCACATTCAGCGACAGCACAGCACGCATGGGCATGGGCCTCTGCCCCACCGGTAGCGATGTTCTGTTGTTGGAAAAAACAGCATTCATCGTGTGTGGCGTGAGCCCGTTGGCGCTGGGCATGCCAGCAAAGTAGTGTGACATTGTGGACGAGTAAGGTGTTAGCCCCGTGGGCCATTCTTGCGAAGGGTACAAGTTCGATGGCGACGGGAATATTTCGTTCATGTATCGTGATGGTAACCCCGATACTGGCGTCTGCTCGCCATTCATGAACTGCTGTGGAATCGGCGGCTTGAATTTGGCAGTGTCGGGCTCCGCACCCGACCCACTTTGGCCACCGCCTGAATCGCCCAGCGGCAGCAGGCTCTGCATTTGGCCCAGATTCGCCATATTAGGCATTGAGTTTTGGCCCGCAGCATTAGCGGGGACCATTCCGGGTGCCAACGGCATGCCGTTCATGCCATTCATTCCTTGTAGTTGGTTCATGTATTGCTGATTGAAAACCTGATTGAAAACCGGCGTCGGTAAGATGGAGGGCGGGTAATGACCCAGCGGGGACGGGGGAGGCAACGTCGAGTAAAATGCGCCAGCGCCGTTGGCCGGGAGCGGCGGCATCGCCCCGGTCGATGGGCTCAGCGACTGCAGCTTACTCAACGGCACGTGTAGCGCGTGCATTTGCTTGCGGGAATCCGGACTTCGAAACTTGGAATTGAACAGAAATCGCGCAGCATTTAGTGGCGGTGGATGAACTACCAGAGCGTCTGCTGATCCCGGCTGTTTTTCCGTTTTGATGGCGTCTGTGGGCGTGATTGTATCCGTAGACCCGGTCTGGGAATTCGCCTCGTGAGGAATTTGCACGCGAAGAACGGGACGTTGCAGTTGCGTTTCAGCCTGAACCATTGGCTGCTTCCGTGCGCTCAGAAATGACGAGTTTGCGGGCTGCTTAGTGTATATGCTAGCCGGCGAGGCAGTCTTCTTCTGGCGTTTTGGCTCGGGCGAAACCGAGTCATAATCTGACTCGGCGTTCATATCCGTCACATCCTCATTTTCTAAAGGCGCCTGAGGTCCTGACTTTAAAGTGCGTCGTTTCTTATACTCGCCGTAGTCCTCTGGCAGCTTCAGCTCGAATGGGCTCTTGTGTTTGTAGTAGTTCATCAACTCTTTGGTGTCCACCGACGAGTATTCATACACGCGGTCATTTCCGACAATAATCACGGCCATATCGACGTCACAGAGCACAGAAAGCTCGTATGCCTTTTTGAACAAGCCCGCTTTCCGCTTGACGAATGTCACCGTCTTGGTCCGTTCATCGCTCAACGGTTGGATCTCGATCTTTCTTCTTCCCATTGCGGTGTATTCGTCGGGTGTTCAAAGTCTTTTTTATGGTGAAAGCCTCAAAAGTAGGCTTATGAGTGTTTTCTAAAGGTTGTGAATAGTTTATCGCAGCCTCGAATTGATAACCGAGACCCAAACGAGTTAAAATAAGGTGCGCGTGTAGATGCTTTGAATAGTGGCAACTCGTTAAATAATGAATCCGAAACGAGACAGTTTAAGGACTTTCTCGGTATTTTACGATAGGGAAGTATCGGCGAACAACGTTCACTTTTCGGCAGATAATTTAGCGCAACGTGCGTTTGACTTCAATTTGGCCTCGTTGAAGTTAAAAATAGACGTGCGGCATCGGCGGCGTGCTGTTTTTTGAACTTCCTTGTCTTGCACATACCACGCGAAGCGAAGGCAGCCCGGCATGCACGCGCGGCTCAAGGCCCACCGGCTTCTCTCCTGCGGCCAATAATAAAAAAATCCCTCAGCAAAAACTCCCACGTGTTTCCTCCAGAATGTCAGCAAGTCTAGTCAAATTCTCGCTTATGTTTACCTTGTGCCTGTAGTTTTTACTGGATCAATACCGAGGATTCTCGTGACGTTTTTTTGTCTGAGAATCTTGTTGTGGCTGCATTGATTTAACCACAGCGCGAGTGGCGTCTGAGCGGGCGGTTAGCTAAGCTGCTAGTGCGCTTCACGTCAACTGTCATCCAAAAAGTCAAATGCGTGCCGATTGCGGGGAAGCATGTTGGGTTGAAGTATATCAAAGGCTGCAAAAACAAGGATGAGAATATGGCGGGAAATCGGTCTTATTTATAGTCCGTGAATTCTTGGCTGTTTGATTATTTCTTTTGAAGGCCTTTAAGGAGCCGAATTGCACAGTCCAAATTTAGCACGCGGCTGCGGGAGCGCCTGCGACTCACATTATTAGTTCCACATATCTAACCGCTCTCTTTCAGCCATAATTGCAGCTTTTTTCTAGTCAGGTACTGATTATGTAACACCGACCATGTAACATGAAACATGTCTTGACTATGACTTAGGTGTCTATACTATTTACGATGTTATCGGTGAGTCATGTTGGTTATGACGTATGGGTGCTCAATAGATAAGGTGACTTCTCGCAGGATCTATTGTTCCATATTTGACACTTCAATCCCGAGCCCTGGCTATCGCTGACAATCGAAAACTTGTTAATTAGTGAGCTTTTTGAACCTGAAACTGAACGATATGGTTTGAGTGAATTTATTTTGGAAATCAGCATTTAGTCTTTGAAAAGCGGTAAATGAGCGGTTTTTTGTCTCAACTTTATATCCGTAACGTGGAAAGAAAAAGAAAAAAGCGACCTACTCCACTAGAGTAACCTGAGTCTCAGAACAACAAGATTACTTTGATAAAGTCAGGATTTCCTCTTTGGAGAAAAATCTTTATTATGTGTGGGACCTTTCAGATACTCAGCAAAATGAGCGGATGGTATTCTTTTATGATTTTATTTTGCTCGATACGTCCGATTAAGGACTGGAAGCCAGACTTCTTCAAGATTTTTCATCTATGCTGATTTTTCCTGAAGGGGCCACCATCAATGAAAAGCATCTGCTTTGACGCCAAGTGAGTCTCAATCTTGACATTGAAAAAAGCTCAAACTCTGTCATGAAAAAAAAAAAAAAAGATGGACTTTAAGTAATCGCGACTAAGATTGTGTGCCTTCCCAAAATCAATGAGGCAAAACACAAAAAAAGATCATAGTCTGTCGCGTGAATAAAAATTATCACATTACTGCAAGCGCCGGAAGTGTCTATGTTTCTTAATGGTTCAATCTACTGAAAGAAAAGAGAATTGTTCGACCAAAAAAATCAACGAAATGTCTTTGATGTGATTATAGGGTTTGCGAGTATGATCAGAGCATTCAATTTCTCCCCCGCGACAGGTCTGGCCAGTGTTGTTAGTCATGGTGATATTGACTATATTATGGGATATTATGACTATCCATAATACTTTTGGGTGATATTAATAATATATTATATATCAATCATATTATGGGCGGGATATTAACTATGCATAATATATCATAGCATCTTCGTCCTAAAGTTCGATGACTCTAGGGATTTAGTGTACCGGGATTTCATGCACCTCGGTCCAGCCATTGAGGCCTCAAAACTTCAAAACACTACTAATAGGGGATATTTACGAGTTGCTTGTGTATTTTTTCACAGCCAAGCACAAAAACCATAGCTGACACTGACGAAAAAGACTTATACAATCCCATCACCAAATTAAATGGAATGGTGCGGGGCTCAAATTAGCCTACTCTTCACTACCATATCAAATACGTCCCAAGATTGCTAACCAGACACGATTGTATTTGTCGAAGTTCGTGATCTCTTTCATTCCCACATCTGCTTCTTACTTATTGGTTTGGCGCCCTCTTTTCCTCAACCTTCTACATTTAATTATCGCTCAAGATCGGCGTAGATCTTTTGAAGGCTTGAGCTTCAATCGAAGATTGAACACTGTCGCGACTCGAAGATGACTGAATGGCTCGATTCGACTGTCTCAAATCGATAGTGCTTGAAAGTTTTAGTACTCGCATCGAGTGGGCCTGAGGCTTCCAAGTGGCGGGGCTCATGAATACGTGAGATGCTGAGCTACTCCAGTTTAGTCAAGATTTAAGACAAGCAACGTCCATTGGCAGCCTCACATTCCGCTGCAATAAGAAAGTAAAATATATTAACTACGTTATCAACTATATTATAGATTCGCATAATACTTTTTGGCAATATTAATATTAATATTATAGTCATATTATATTATATTATCATGCGAATATAATATATCACGCGCAGAAAACCAATGACTAACATCACTGGGTCTGGCTGGATGCACCGCGACAGGTCTGGCCTGAAGCACTGAAATCGGCAATTACAGCTATGAGAACTATCAACAACGCTCTGGTAAATGTTCACGAATTTGAATTTGGATGAAGATGTTCGAAAAAATTCACGTTATTTTGAAAGATTAATAACATCATCGAAAAACTGAACGAATGCTTCTTGATTTATATTGTGACGGGTTTTAGTCTCGATTCTACTCGCGACGCGTGCCCCGCAGGATTATTGACTGGGAAGCGATAAACAGCAAACGAGATACAATGAAGAAAATGAATTGGGGAATAGAAAATGGCAGAGAGATTTCTTAAAAGTTTTCACAAAGACTCACACGATTTTCAAAACATCTCATCCATGCAAACTTACCCTAGGATCACGTTATAATGACTCGTGGCGGCACGACAAGCATATGCCCTGCACATAGCTCGCGCCAACTGGACAACTGGTCGCTGAAAGACAGTGCATAACGTGAAATTATACATTACACCTTACCAAAGTGTTTTTGCAGCACATTTTTTTTGCCCATGAGTATGAGACMCAAGCCCGCACGGGCAAAAAGACGCGGTCACGTGCAACAGTATAGCACTGGCGGTGGCGCAAATGCCATGTCAGAGACGGATTCCGTGGCGGCCGCTCAGCCTCCTCCAATGCCTCCGTTAGCGGCAATACCCCGTCCACAATTCGTGAATCAGAGCCAAGATGGTGGTAATATGGAGCGCCACGAATCACAAAACTCGAATCAAAGTAACCCCGCTTTTCGCCGGCGGCAAAGTACGGAGATTTCTTCCCTGTCACGTGTCCTGAATTCGTCACATATCTCGGCGCCAATCGAGCAGCAAGCCGGTGTACAGGAATTCGAACAACGCGATCCATGGGACGAGGAGATTGGAGATATTCCGTGGGAGGATGACATGCCGGCTGAGCCGCTGCAGGAGCCTTTACAGGCACAAAAGGCGGAAACTGAATCTGAAAAAGGCACTCATAACGCCAAAACCAGCACCCAGTCTCACGTAGATCCACATAGTCAYGAGAAGGGCTCAGAAGGCAAAGAGGAATTGGCCGAGTTGCCCTGGGATGAAGAAGAGTCGCCTCAGTGGACGCACAACGCACATGAGTCGGAGGAACCTTCACGGAACTACAAGTCCGAGCCCTTGCCATGGGAGCAACCCACGACACAGCATGACCAGAGTCTGAAGTTGCCATGGGAGTCTTCTCTAGATGAAGCCGCTCCTCAGCACATTGACCAGGAAGAATGGAATGCCAATGTTGAGGACGAATCAGATCACTGGAACGCTGAAAGTCGGTCAGAGCAAACACAAAGATTGCCTTGGGAGCAGCCAWGTGATAGCTTGCCCTTGGAAGATCACGGGGATGATTTTTGGGATCAAAATTCGGGTCAAAATGAACCACTCACGACCCTTCCAGAGAATGCTAAGGCAAATCCAGATGAGAGCGAGCAGAATAATGAGACAGTTGTGAGGCACGAGACAAAATCACTTTCTGAGAATTACGAGAACATCACGAGGCATGAACGATATGACTTTAATCAAGATGCACATCAAAGTCTTGATTGGGATCACTCCAATCACCATTACGATGCTGAACATGARCCAAACACTGAGTTCTTTGGCAATCTGAATAAAAATCCACCGGAGCTGTATGCTCACGAGAGCGTGCCTGATAAGCTTCCTTGGGAGAAGAACAATATGTCTCAGAATCTGCATCACTCGTTTCTTGATGATAAAAGATCTGAGGCTTTTCATCCTCAGAGATCTACCCATCCTCTGGARAYAGGCACGCGCTCCACTGRAGAGGCAGCGGTTACTGAAGACAACTTTTGGAGTCAGCAAGCACAARCCGAAATCCCACGTCACGAACATGCCTCTGCATACGCGCATGTTCAGCCAGAGGAACATTTTCCAGAAAATAGTTTGTTGGATGGCGACGAGTTGCCTCCACAGCCAACACAGGATCTCGATTTTGAACAGGCACAGCAATGGCTGGAGCAGCCTGCTCAGGGATCACATGCTCAAGATGATCAAGAACACGGTGATACAAGTCAAGCTGTGAAGAGTGTACTGCACACGACTGAGAATGCCCATATTCCGCCGCAAACTCAAGAATTTCCCGAGCAGGAACCGTGGCCGTCCATTGAAGAGTCTTTTGGTGGCAACTCTGAACCCAAAGAGCAAGCAATTCCTGATCAAGGGCCTGGCGATATGTATATGCTGAATATGGCTCACGCTAACATGACTGCAGAAAAGGATCCACAAACCGAGTCAGAGAGAAAGACGAGTATGTTTTCTGAAGACGCCGACGTGGCTTCGATTGATCTTTCTCAGAACAAGCATAGTGGAGATCCAAAAACGGACGTGAAGCGTGCGAAAGCGTTGGAGCTTTTGGACATGGATGACGACTTATTGTTGGACGACGACTTTTTGGACAGCGACCCTGAAMCSCAAGCCCAGCCGACAGAGTCTTTGCCTGCAGTGCCATCAACAGCACAGCATCAAATCCCACARAYACCGGCCGAGACAAAAGCGAAACTGACATTCGCCAGCAAGTACGCCAAGCCGGCGGAGTCTYCCAATACCGTTCTGCAGTATACTCCGCAAACAGCTGCTCCCAGCAGGGCGTATGCGCCTCCACCAACGACCGGCCTCATAGCCCCTATAGCGCCAGTGACAGAGCCAGTGGTGGCTCCAGTGACTAAGAAGAATGATGCCTACGATTTTCCGCTCGAGTTTGCMACACAAAAGGTAAAACCAGCCACTAGAGCCTCGCTGACAAACTTTCTTYCCCACAACGCGGCGCCCGCGGGACCTGGCCCAGCCACAAATACGCCCAGAAAAGACGACAAAGAAGCCATTTTTCGAAGACTTGCCGGTATCTTTACCCAAGCCGGCGAACAAGGCCAAACGGGCCGCAGCGGCAGCCACGAGCGGCAGCCCGACAATCCCACAGCCGCCCTCGTTGCCGTCTGCGCAGATGTTGCTGAAGAAACTGCCGCAAAATCCGTACGCTAAATTGGCGCCAAAGGCAGGGTTAGCAGCTCTGCAGCCGCAATTACCTATGGCACCCGCAGTACCCAGTGTTTCAAGCGTCCCAGGAGTGCCTGTTGCCCTTCAAGCAAACCAGGTTCCTACGAAATACCAGCCGTCAGGCGCCATTCCACCTCCGCAGCAAGCCGCGACTCCTGCTCCTGTACCCACGAGGGTTGGTGTAGTGCCGCCAGGAGCTAATTTGTCAACGGGGAATATGGGAAGCCAACCAATGGGAGGTCAACAGGTCGGCCAGCAATATGGTCCAGTGGCTTCTACGAATCAGTATGCGCCTATGAGCCAGAACCAGTACAATTCTGGTCCTGCTTCCAACAATCATTATGGGCAAGGCTCTGGGCCAGGAAATCAGCCAAATGCAGGAACTTCGTATGGTCCTGGAATTCAGCCTGTCCCGGCCAACCAGTACGGGCTTGGTCATGCGCAAGGAAACCAGTACGGGCCTGGTCCTATACAGGCAAACCAGTATGCCCCCGGCCCCGTCCCTGGCAACCAATTCGGGCCTGGCCCTATCCCAGGAAACCAACAGGGCACAGGCTCGATTTCTGGGAGCCACCATGGGCCAGTTCTGGTAAACCAGTACGCTTCCTCGCCGGGCCATCAGTTCGCACCCGCATCGTTATCTCAGCAGCACTCTCAACAGTCGCAGATGTCGCATAACTCGCAGATGTCTCAAAATGGCCCGGATGTTAATCAGATTCCGCAGATTGGTGTACCGCAACTGGCTGCGCAAAGCCATCCTGCACCTCAAGCTAACAGGGCGCCAAGGGTCAATACGAATGTTGGAAAAGGCGGCGAGAAGTCCAGCTTGAGTCCTTATGTACCGGACACCGGGCCTTACGGTCCGTCTGCACGCACGCATCTGAGAACGAACTCACTTATGGGTGGCAATGCAAGAGAGGGTAATCCGTATGCGCCAGCGCCCCATGGTGGCATGACTACGTCGCCTAATCATGCTTTGGCTCCTGTGAGTGCTTCAGGCACAAGAAAAAGGGGCAAGTCAAACGCCAGGCTGAGCTTGCCCACAATTGCCCAGGCTCCCGAGAGAGTGGAGAACCCCGAAGCGCTCCTTCGCCGTCAATTCCCCATTTTCAGCTGGGGTGTCTCCGACCAGGCCGTTTGCTTTATGCCACAGCCAGGTAACGGGTTTGAGTTGCCGCGAAGACTTCTCCGAGTCGCCAAGGTAAGTGAGATTGTGCCCCGAGTAGATGTGCATGCTGATTTTCCTGGCCCGTTATCCAAGGCAAAAACAAAGCGGAAAGATATCGAGTCGTGGTTGGAAAAAAATATCGCTCGCTTGCGGGACGACTACTCCAAGGTAGACGAGTTGCTTCTCAGTGAACTTCTCTATGCGTTGGTGCAGAACGATGGGGAATTCACACTGGATGCACTCCACCGGCAATGGGCGTCGATTTTGACACCAAGTGTGGATTTTGCCGTGTCTCAAGAGGCGCTTTCGGGCTTTAGCACGAGAACAGGACCCGGCCTTGCTGCTAATGCTTTCAGGCTCGACAACGCCGGCATGAATACTGTGTGGGCAATGATTCAAGCTGGCAACAGGGACGCGGCTTTGCAGTTTGCCGTTTCGAAGCTGGATTGGGCGTTGGCACTCATAATCGCGCAATCTCTTGGGCCAGACACGTTCAGCAAAGTCAGTGGAGACTACGCGCGCATCACATTTCCCTTTCAGACTAACCAGAACACACGTGTGCAACACTTGATGCCGCTTTTGTTGAAGATTTTTGCCGGAAACGCACGAGGTGTGATTGATGATTTGATGAACGTCCCGAGCGAGGGCGAGTTTGCCAGAACACATTACCGTGAGATCGTGTCTGCGGCGATCATCAACGGCGCCAGCACGGAGTTTTTGGTAGAGTTTGGGCATTTCTTGGGCACTTCAGGCTTGACGTGTGCCAGTGAGCTCTGCTTCATGTTGGTCGGGTTGATCTTGTCTCGTGTTCCTCTCAAAAGTGGCGCCATTTTTGCGTTACTAGGTCTGTACACGCTGACGTCGGTCTACAGCGAGATATACGAGCACGTTCTTGCAGTGTCGTCCGTCAGTGCCGCATCAATTCCGCCTACGGGTTTGCCAGATTTGTTAACGGCGAAAATCAAACGCGCTCAGGTCTTAGCCGACATGGGCTTTTTTGCCGCCTCGCGCAAATATTGTGACCACATCGGCAGTGTGATGAAAACTTTGGGCAAGTCGCCATTTGTGCTGCCAGCAGCGTCTGCAGACTTCAAATGCTTGTTGGTTAGACTATCCGATTGTTCATCGAGCGACGCGGGCTGGCTTGGCTCAAAACTCAGCAAGGTCAATTTGGACAAGGTTTGGGGACAGTTGGACAAGTTTATAGGTGGCGACGACTCGAGCGCGAAGCCAGGCGAGAAGGGCGTATTCAGCAAATTCAGTCCCAACATCTCTCGGAAAAGCTCAATGTTAGATGTTACAGCATTGGGTGTGAACAGAGCCGAGAGTTATATGGGCCAGCCCGCGGAAATGTCGAGCCCATCTCAAAGGCAAAGCCGCCCTGCCGCTCCACAAAAGTTTGCCACCAGCGTTCCAAACCAGGCCAATTCTCAGCCTCTCTTGCTGGGTGCCCCCGTGGGCAGATATCATCCGCAGAATGGGCTGCTGAGCAGTGTGAACTTGTTTGACTCGACTCAAAGGGCCGAGCCTCCACAGGTGCACCCAGTTATGGGCCAGAAACTGGCTGTGAATGCTAGGACGCAAATATATYCCAACCGCGCCGCACAGCTTTCATCTCTGTCCGTCGCCTCTCAACATGTCCCTCCCCAAAACCTCGGCGCAGGCTTAGCATCACCTGCCAAACCGGGCCATTCACACGTGAGAGATGTTCCCAAACACGAGCCGGCCCACGTGATCCCGGCCAGCTCGACGAATGGTCACTCTCGCACATCGTCTCATTTGAGCGATACGTTTGATCCCGCACGCTCACCTCTACTGAACCGTCATGAGCGCCGCTCAAGTGTTCAGAGTGAAACCAGGGATATACAGGGTGCCGAGGAGAATTCTCTTGGGACACAGACCAGAGATGTTGAAGATTCCATCGAAGAAGAAAGGATCGAAGAAGAAATGAAGGAAAAGGAAAGGAATGAAGACGAAATGATCGAAGAAGATCCAACGAGACAACATACGGATGCAAGAGACCAGGATGCAGTGCCCGAGAGTACTACCATCAAGTCATTCTCTGATATGGAAAATGGAGTTGAAGCCGAGCCCATCCCGGCTAAGATTGCCTCTGAGTCACAGGAGACTGTACAGGCCCCCGCACCTCCGCCTACCGTTTCGCCGCTTGTAAACACCGCTCCAAGACGTGCCAATCCTTACGCTCCAAAAGAGTCGAATACGAACATTAAGGGCATAAACAGGTATGGGCCAGGAGTTGCTGCAAGATCAAATAGGTACAAGCTCGAGGCCAAGCCCGCAGATGCAAATCTTGCTGGGTTGGGTAGCAGCACGCCTTTTTCAAACGTGTTCGACGATACACCTGTGGGAAAAGCTGCCGAGCCTGAGGCGCCAACGGAGAAACCGAATGAGGAAAGCGCGAAAGAGGATGATCTGAAGCCTTCCATAGCTGATAAAGAGAATGTTAAAGACGCGGATGTGCCGCCTCATTCTGCTCTCGTCAGTGAAAACCCACAGACGCCTCATGCTGGCACACAAACGCCTGTTCAGCCTCGAGAAAAGCAGAACCCATACGCGCCTCCCGCCAAGTCTGTGGCTGCAAATGTGGACATAAGTTTCGACGCAGGAATCAACGATGATACCGAGGAACCGCTTGCGCCTCCAAGAGCACCCTTACTTCTTAATGGTGCGTCTCCACCCAACAATTTCAAGCAGGGGTACGTGAATCCGTATCAAGAAGGGAGGAAAACAAATACAGACATGCCCATCCAGAACGGGTTTGACGAGTTTCCTATTCCAGGTTCGCCAGAATACACTACGCGGGCAAACTCTGTGATTGGCCATACAGGCTTGTATTCCAGCAGACTATCACAATCGCAACAGTCTGCATTGTACCAGCAGTATGAGGTGAAGGACGATACCGTTCTTGACTATGTACCTGTGCCCGAAGAGAATGAGGAAGATGATGCTGGAGCAAGTAGCGAGAAAAAGGCCGCGAGAAAGAAGGACATGGCTGACGCAAAGCAGAAGATTCAGGATGAGATGAGCAGTAGGGGAGGTGGCCAGAACGCAGAGAGTGGCTGGTTCAAAGGCTGGCTTGGCAACAAGAAAAATGATGACAAACCTAAGCCTATTAGAGCGAAGTTGGGCAAGGCAAACACGTTCAAGTATGATGAAACACACAAGAGGTGGATTGACAGCAGCCGGCCATTGGAGGAGCAGCTCAAGGAAGCAGCTCCGCCTCCGCCACCTAAGAAAAAGTTGCAGGCTGAAAGGCCTCAAAGGGAGGCACCCGCGATCGCTGCGCCCGCCCCCATGAGAGGGCCAAGCGCGGTACCTAGCACCATTGGCGGAAGAAGATCGTCAGTGACGAAGACTCCCAGCAAGCCGTTGCCAGAGTCTGCCGCGCCAAAGCCAAATTTGGCAAATGCAGGCTTGGACGATCTTCTTAACATGAACTCGGCCAACAAAGGGCCCGCCGCAGCGAGCCGTAGGGGTAAGAGACGTTATGTCAATGTCATGGAGAAGTGATAGTCCGAGAAAGATGCGAGGGCTCTAAAAGACGATGTCTAAGGCAGATACGGTTGGGAACTCAATCATACGTCCAAATTAAACATACAAAAGCATATTTCTTAGTAGCTACGAATGCACGAATACTTTCCAATTACTGAAGCGGCCGTGAAAGTATGTAAAACAGCGGCTTAACGGTTTTCCCATTGCGCAAACGCTTATCTCGTGGCGAATCCAGGGCAAATTCGTACCCTAGCTTTGTATACCATTGAAAAGCCTTTTCGTTATCAGCAAACACAGTCAAACCCGTGGCAACACAGGAAAAATGCAGCTCTACACCGTTCCTGGCTTTTTGGCCCAATCCGCTAATAAATCGGGCATATTTGTGGAAATGGCTCATGAGACTTGACCCTAAATGTCGACTTTGGAACTGGGGCAAAACATGGATTTCGTACAAATACAACGTCTTTCCCGCAGGCTCCAAAACCATCATCATTGACAAGAAGCACGAAATGTCATTCCCGCATTCGTACCAAATATACACGAGCCCCGGCTCAGCCATTTCGTCGAGTTTCTCTGATTTCCATCCTGGCCCTTTGTGCCTGGCATAGAACAAACCTAGCCCTGTATCGACCACACGCAAAACCCGCTCAATTTGCAGGATCTCCATTTCAGAAACGGCCATATGTTTCCTCGTATAAATCTCGCCAGAAATCTCGAATTTTTCCGGGAAAACTGCTGGAATGTGTGATGCCATTGATGCGCTTAAGGTGGTCATGAAACGCTTGTCATTTTCGTCAAACTCGCCATTTCCGTCCATATTCAGGCAATTGTTTGAAGAAAAAAAGAACCAAAAAGAAGGAAAAACAGAAAAAAAAAACAATAAACCCCGAGATTTGGTCGTTAGTTATTGGTGATTCAATTGCACACGTACATTACGCACGTGTGAAGCCTTGAAGATTATATGAGCGTAGAAAATGCTTACGCGTCATGGGTGGGACACGATTTTAAATGGACAGACAACAGTAGGTAAATGACGATTTGATGGATTTCGAGCATTAAGGCCCAAAAAGACTTCAATTCTAGACGGTTTTATTTTTTTTGATATATTTTATTCCCCGCAGATATCAGCGCAAACAATATATTTCATCGTGAGTAGTAATTACCACTTATCACTCCAACGCCTACTGTATCCCAGGTGCGAATGGCCGGATGGTGATGGCTTCTAGATATATGCTAAATTTATGTAATTTGGACAGAAATAACTGGGCAAGAAATTTTTCTAAAATGAAGAATTGTACTGACGACAAAAATAAACACGAAACAATGCTTTCAAAACATCTCAAATGAGGAAATTTATTCGACTCTGGCACATGTCATAATTTGATTGATCGTTGACCATTTCTATGCAGGCCCGACTTGGTTCACTGGTATGAAGTGGTGCATACTAGACCGCTATTGAGTGGAAAGCCGATTTATTTATTTCATTCATCAAATGGCGGTCATATGAATAATTTTCAGATCTAAATTAATTCACAAAGCTTTTGCGAGACTAAGGTTCTGAGCTGAGTGAGTAAAAAAAGAGATATTCCTGCATATAAATTTCACGTCAGAAGGGACAAAACCGGGAAGAAACTTGAATTTATTTCCAAGAAGATAACATTTTTGGTACTTCATATCAAAGAATGCAGCCAGGATAGTTCATCGAACAGCATACCCTAGGATAGCTTCTATTGTGACAGTACTATTGGCCATGACGCGTGGCAGCTACTGAGCTACGCGTGCCGTGCACGTGACCCACACCTGGAATGAGTGAGGCTCAAATGTAGTTACATAACCTGTTCTCACCAAGACACCAAGAATACCCGGCTTTAACTACTCTAAACGAATTTTCAGCACATCGTCCATAAAGATCATGGCCTCCATGAAGCATTGGCATAGCTCGCCGACGCGAGAATTCAGTAGTCTAGAGGCTATTGAGGAAAGACAGCGAGCACGTGCGGGCCAGCTCTACCAGCCGATGCTGTCGCCGATAAAAACGGCCACAAACACGGGCCAGCGGCTGCGGCTCCGAGCACAGATGCAGCAAATGCGTGACGAGCTCCGACACGAGCGGCAGGCTCTCAGCAGGGAGAAAACGGTGGTTGATGAAGATCGCATTCTGAGATTGAATATGTTACAGGAGCAAGCCGAGGCGCTCGAGGTCGACTTAGATTTGCTCTTGCAAGAGGAGAGTGAGGCAAGAGAAGAAAACAGGAGTGATTCTGTGCAGAAAAAGTTTACGAGTGGGGCGCTGGCGCCCGATCCACTGGATATAAAGTATCTACAGGATTTAGAAGAAGAGCTAGAAGATTTTTTGGCCCAGGAGGAGTTGGAGCTTGAGGCCCAGCTCAGGGACTTGCAGTTGTGAATAGGGGCACGGATTGATATCAAAGCAGTAATGAGAAATGATGGGAAGCGATTTCATTTTAGGTCTGGAATCACGAAACTAACGCTACTTTTGACACCGACGACATAAGTCGGCTGAGAATTTTCTTTGGTGGGATTTTTTCTTTGTTTTAGTAGAAAGAGCTGAAGACAGTCACGTGAAGAAGTTTTTTTTAGTGTGATTCTGGCCATGAGAAATCAAAATCAATTCCAGTTTCCAACAACTCAATGCTGTTTCATACACCACAGAGTTCGGACATGATTGGTCACAATCTGAAGTGGAATGAATTAGTAAGAATTGGTATTGCTCAATCTGACTAATTAAGTGGGTCGAGTTGACAACATGGGCCAAAATGTGCTGGAAACCCGCTACTCAATGCTGTTGAAAAGAATGTGTGCGATCAAAATAGTGTATTCACTGCGCTTGCGACAAGTATGAAAATGTTTCACAATTGCGGAGAGGCAGAAGTGAATCTCTATTTACTTTTCGTGATTGTTTACAAAAGGCGCCGTATAAACCATCGTACAGTAATCCCTGCTCATAATCATCGCGTACATTGAGCGAATCCAGAGGCACAATTCAAGATATCCTTCTGCATAGCTCAGATCTGGTGCAAAAATGTATGTTCTCATGCGACTTTTCGGAATCGTAGCCAGGATTCTTATCTAGCCAAAAATGCTCACATAGCGGTCTCACTGTGTGCGGTTTGAAGTAAACTGTATGGAGTATGAAGGTTTTTTACGATGAAAAGAGGCAAATTAAGGACGACAAAAACATACGCATTTTCTTTTTTGAGACTTAAAAACCAACTTTGGAGCAATTTCTTCAATTTCAATGATGAGCGAAAGTTATGACCAGATTGCTGGAATCAGTTTGCTGGAACTACCAAAGCATGATGGTAAAGATAAGTTTCATCATGATAGCTTTGGAAGATGGTTTCATTATTTAAGCTGGATGTCGATGCAATATGAACAATAAAGCCACTCAAGGCTTATAGATAAGTGTGAGAAGCTCTTTAAATCGGTTACAATTGTTTATCTCAAAGATTCCTTTGAATACACTATCATACGAATGAACGAATGAGCTGAAGTACCTGCTTTTCTCCCAAAATCAGTCAAATGGTGGATGTAGCTCAATATTTGACGCATATCCAAAATTCCAACTAATGTTTAGCAATGTTCATCCCATCCATTTCCAGCCAAGGAGAAAACTCATTGATTAACACCAAAGAATCAATAAGTAATAGATTCCTGTCCGGCCTATGAAAAGAAAGACTCTCAGGAAACCTTCGAAGAGAAAATAGACAAACAAAAACAAGACCAAAATATGAATTTCATTTGGTGGTATTTCTTGACCGAGAAATGTGAAGCCCATAAGAAGATCAATGCCAGCATCTTTAGTAATCGAAGATTGCCACAAACATGATAGTGATCTACAAGAACCAAGAGCAATTGGCGCTGCGATTCTTTTATATTCATCACTTTCAAAAGTCCCTGGTGAAGATATCTAGCACAATGGCCCCATTTGGGTGAGGTTCCCGTACACTTACCGACGAGGAAACATGTGTGTATGTATCGAGCCCGATTGGTGATAAATGCAATCACCACAGAAACAAACACAGAAGTCAGGCCCAAATATAGCCACGAAAACATAATAATTTCGGTCTACCAATGGTCTCGCCAAGACAGAAAGTGCTCTTATATTTCTTGTACTTGTCCGAATAATGATCCCAATACACTTTTCGGCTAAAATTTTACAAGTCCTCAAAAGTGCAAATCATCGAATGAATCATTACACAATTATTCTTAAACAAGTCTCATTCAGAGCAAATTCGGGAAAAATCCGAAACAACAATCTCTTACTGTCAGTCCACTTTCACTTTCAAGTACGCAGCAACCTCGGAAACAAGCTTTTCACTATTCTGCAACGACTTTTGAGTTTCYTCGAATTTCGACTCTTTCCCCCAAAGGTGTATTGGGGCCGCTTCGATCTGCTCCATCTCGTCCCGCACCAGAGAAAGCTGGTCTAATATCTCAGCCTTRAATTTTTCATCRGAAACACTTTTCGATCGGTGATTATCATTYAAMGATTTGGCCATTTTGGCAAGATCCGCCACTTCTTCCGTATAGCTCGTGAAATTGTAGTAATCACAGAACGTGTCTTCGTATCCTCCATCGCACACCTCCTTCACTTTTTCATCACCCGAGGGAATCAAGAATACGTTAGCCAGATTGACTTCGCTATTTATTTGCACCTTTTCATCTGCAGTCAAGACGGCATCCAAATGCTTAACGCTTTTTTCCACCAATTTCAAAGTCATTTTGGCCATGTGCCACCGTTCTGGGCTGACCTCTTTTTTCAACGCATTCTGCATATTCACTGTCAAGTGATTCATCATGTAGAGCAACTCAATCTCGCTTTTGGGCAATCTGCGTTCATCATAGCGTTTTTCGATATTCAAATTGTCTTCAGCAGGGCTTTTGATCGCCCTGGAGAGCACTACCGAGACAAGTGTGAAAAGGGCCAATCTCATGATGTGTTAGTTGTTAATGAGAGGGATAAGTGTTTGGACTTTTTCAAACAGACGGGGTTCATGAAATCTACTTATATACCTGAATATAGCAATTGTGGAGTAGACTGAAATTCGGCAAATTTATCATTGGAGATCGAAAAAAAGGTAATCGAAGGCAGTGCTGGCTGGTGTTCTGAGACTTCAGGATAGAGTAGACAATAAACTATACAGGGGATGATTTTGACGGCAGAAACACAATGGATCAATTATTTAAGCGTCAACGTCTTGAAAAAAGAAGAAGCCCAATGTTTATTGATAAAAGAAACTGCTGTTTGCCGTATCGTGGTCCCCAATTATTGCTCTGTGAATGAGGCTTTTAGTCCAAGTACTAAAGTCTGTGGCCGAAAGCCCAATCTGTTCAGCAATCTTATCAGTTGCAGCCAGGCATTAGTAATACGGTTGCAGGTGAAATTTCAGCTACATTGATGCTTGGCACWTGGAGGCTGTGATGCGTTTAGTGGATAACAACACCCTTGATTTTGGCGCTTGAAGTGAAATTCTGAGCCAGGTTTATAGACAAAAAAAAGGGTCTGGAAACTGAGCTAAGGGCACACTTGCGTTTAAAAATTGCCAGACTTTTTGTAACACTAGCTTTATTAAAAATGAATGAAAATAGGAGAAAAAAAATTACAATCACAATCAATTCGTGACGTGCCCTGTTGGATCTATTGGTTTCATGTTATATCGATTCGCCGAAAAAAATAGGAAACAATGAACAAGCGTCGTCAAAATGACCCGGTGCGGGAACTAAAAAATAAAAAAACAAATAAATAAGAAAACCATAGCCTGGGCGAATTCCACAATTCCGCTCTTGCATGATGTGTTCGATCAAGAATCATGTGAGCCGATCTGACTAATCCAACTCCTCGAAATCTCTGGCTTTTTCGAAAATCCCTCCTTTCTCCTCCAATCCTAGCGCCATTTTGGTTTCTGGATGGAGCCCAAAGTAGTCATTTTTGCATTCTGACTTGTTCAGTTTATTCAAATATGGCAAATATAAATATGGAAAATATGCAATGACCAGAGCTAGCGCTAGAAAATATTCAAGTTTCACGCATTACGCCTCGCCGCTTTACCAAGAGTTGCCGTATTTACAATCCCTAGTCAGTGACAATCACATGCAWGTTTTTGGTGTGTAGTAGTATCCAGCACTTGGTGGTCGTGTCAAGACAGGGGTCACACATGTCGGTCAGCGATAATTATTTTTCTTTTTTTTCCTGTATTTCGGGCAATAACAGCCTCGCCTTTTTCGATTCACTTGCCAAAATTCGCCATTCAACTATAAATGGTATTGTACTTCCTTGCCACGAACGGCGACCATGCGAGAATCAACAGTTGGGCAAAAAAAGAGGTAKAACCAGRAAAAGTTCGGAGATACGAGCGTCGACAAGATAATAGACGAAGMCATTCCSGCGAATCTCAGTCAAGATGTAGCTTTTCTGAAACCTGGCGCTTATGGAGAAAACTTTAGTCATTAAGGTTAGGCCGCCTGGTCTTGAGACAGATCACTACAGTAAGACCTGTTCATAGAGAACACATCTATCGAGAAGAAATGATAAAAGTATTCAGATCACCTTCTTGGAAGGCGCATTTATGGCGTGAAAACCATTTTCTAGTGCTTTTCATGAAAGWTACTTTATTCAAATTATCTCTGTAACCAAGATATATTCAAAAAGGCGGTCTGTATTMCCTATCCACTTTGCCTAGCGCACAAGTAATAGGTCTCAGTTTCATGCACAATGAGTGAGATTGATTATACTTCCTGGTTTTTKYRAAWASTTTRTTTTAGCTGCTTTTGTCTATCGATTTGACYRWTTTCACTTTAATGACSATTTTTCTTCCTTTGAGGAATGTTGATGACTATGTCCTTCTGAGGTCTCCGAGACTCGGACGAATGCGCGGCCGCGAATGAACGAATCCATGAATATGGGCGCCGTTTGCATATACCCATGCCAAGAGAACGTCAAATGTTTTGACACATTTTTCCAAAAACGACCAAATGAATTTCTAGGCGAGATTTAGATTTGCATATTCTGTCAAAATAACACATTGAGTTTTACCTTGAGTTGTTGAGCATTTTTTACAATGAGGTTGTTAATGGTTTCACTAGTACAGTATTCCACCCTAAGCCGCGCCCATGAGAAAGCCGCGCTCGGAGATCGCTCCCCCACGAAATCCGAGGAAAAGACAGTTTTGGCCAACACCACAAAAATTTGGGCAACCAGTGATTTGTTGATTTTCTTGGTGTGCCAAGCAAGGCAAAATGTGCCAACTCCTGCACCGAGTCCGGGTAGCTAACCGGTTTGTTCCATGGTTTCCGGCAATGATAAATTGCATTCTCGTAAACCACCCCCACGGACGAGCCCACAATGCAAGATCGGCCGAAACTGCCCCCATGTCTCGGGCAAGGAATATCGCGTTATCTCATGACTTGAGTTTCAAAAGAACAAGACCTGAGCTCGAAATAAAAAACAATTCATTCAGTGACCGTTTTTCGTATCTGCAGGTCGGTCATTTCTTGAACTTTTGTAGCCAATAACTGTTCACGTTCTAGTGGAAATTCCCGCACAGCTCTTTGTTACCAGACCGAGTTTGCCGTCTTTGCAGAGTTTCACCGCGGGAATGTAAGGGCTCATGATGCGTGTTGTGAGCCAGTGGCTGCAGGGATGCCAAGAAAAACGTATTARCCCATGCTGCATATACTTGTGTCTCGCACGACCCTTTGCATATAGATGATCTTGATAAAAAAAAATGAGTGCAGCGWGGGGGCTGCTGCCACGTCAATAWAGGACGAGAAAAACCTTGACRCATGCKTTATGTATCTTTACTTAAAACATCGACRTGTGTTGCTCGACTGTTCAATGGCAGATTCCATTAGGTCATCGAATGTTAATCTGGTCGTGATGATTGTGGCCAATCGAGAATGTTCGAATCRAATTATAAGCCAGGGAACGTGAGTGGCTCAAGGAAAAAAAAAAAWAACATTTGAAAATTCTATCCCATACCTGCACATGCGCCCTTGCATATGCGCTTGCRTAGTGTTGCCGTCTTGTAARAGAGGTGAAARGACCTAGACCCAGGCCATGGGATCGGGTCAAGAGRTCACRGATAATGGGTATCTTKGGTTTCAACCTAATTTAATTCAMTCTATTGAGCTTATAGCGTGCTGTTTCCTAYGGGTGTCAAAAAAAGTGCTAGCATAAATATTCATCTGTGTAAGGAGAAATCCAGGTTCGGGACTGATCCGAAAATATAAGCATAAAAGCGGGCGTTGCATGAAGTGTTTTCAGGAGTAACGTGCTTCTCAATTAGTAAAAATTTTCTGTGGCCAATCACTGCGTCGGTTTTTCTCTTGAAGACGCGGTAGGCTGCTCCTCCTCCTGACCAGCGCGCACCGCTGATGCCTAAGATAACTTTGTGCAGGTGTCAAGGAAGCAGCCGGCTTTATCCCGGCCCTTCCCCAAATAGAAACTATCTGTCTACCGACACCAGAGGATTTKTTTGAAAAYGAMTGTATCCATTGTGAACCATGGASMCTGCTTGAWKCMTKTTGTCTTCTTTTAGTCATTGCTGCKGTTGCTGGTCACGCCGAAGGCTTATCTCATCAAAAACGCCCGGATTCCTGAGCTTTCAAACATAACAACAGTGTGCAGTGCATGCATATGACGCGCATGTTGGGCGGATCCGTGCAGGCCAGCACGGTTATATTGAGATGCCCCATTGTATTAAAGACGCCGGGGGTCCCCCGAAACAATGAGAAATCTCTTGAAATCCTTCAGCGACACTCCAGTTACCAGGAACAATGGTCTCATTCTATAAATATGCTGCCTTGGCATTAACAGTCACGGCAGTGGCCGCCGTCGATGGCGTCGAGATCTACCATAAAGACAAACTTGCAGTCAACGCATGCACAGCGATATTGAAGAAAACCGCCCTTTTTTTCGGSTCAAAGGAYAAAGTCGGCTACTGTAACACGAAATTGCAGCAGGCGTTGGGATCCATGGCCCACTGCTTGAGACAGTTGCCCTCGGATATTGGCGTGAATGCGTTTATTGAATCGTGTGAGAAATACAACTTGACATTGGAGGATTTCGATGCTGCCTACGATAATGCCACGCAATACTTGGTCACAAACACTTCTGCATACCCTGGATTCAACCTCACCGAGAAATTTTATCTTCCTGTGAAGATCGGGCAGAAAAAGCTCAATGGCGCGTTCGACTCGACCGTGGGCCGTTGGTACAACTACAACTACGCCAACTACTACGGATGGGTGCTCATTGCGTACTGGGCCGTGCTCATCTTGTTTGCTGGCTTTTTGAACATGGTATCGGCCATGTTCCCGCGTTATGTGCAGTCCCTCAATGGCAAGGTATCAAACATGATCAAGAAATACGTGACGATGCCTGCGCTCGTCAGACAGAAAAGAGTGCAGCACGGTAAACTYTTCAGATTCATTGAGTTTGTGATTCCCTCGAGAATCGAGTCGATCCAGCTTTTTGTTTGGTTCATCTTGGCATTGGCGTTTAACGTGGCCAACTTCCACCATGACTCGCCCAACGTGATCTGGAAACTGGAAGCTGCAGAAATCGGCCGGAAAGTCGCAGACAGATCCGGTGTCATGGTGCTTTACGTGATCCCGCAGCTCGTGCTATTCGCCGGGAGAAATAACTTCATGCAGTGGATCTCTGGCTGGACGTACTCGCGCTTCAACGTCATTCATCACTGGATGGCACGGATCGCGTTTATCCTCATGGTCGTGCACGCCGTCGGCATGACGTATAACGGTAAGAACATTGGTGCGGGTAAATACGAGGCCAGAAATGCCAAGCCGTACGTGCAATGGGGCTACGTCGCTACCATTTGTGCCGGCCTCATGTGTTTCCATGCTATGTCATTCATCAGGAAAAATAACTACGAGCTGTTTGTCTTGGCGCATAACGTTTTGGGCGCCATTTTCGTGGCCGGAACCTGGATCCATGTTGCCAACGACAACTTCCAACAAATGATGATTGCCACCACGGCCGTATGGGCTTTTGATAAGGTTGCGAGACTCGCTCGAATGGCGGTTTTTGGCGTGAGAACTGCTGACGTGCAATTGATTGCCGGCGAGACGTTACGCGTCAAGGTGCCCCGCCCTTCGTACTGGAAGCCGCATCCAACAAACTATGCGTTCATCTACTTTTTCCGCGCCTCGTGTTTCTGGCAGTCGCATCCATTCACCATCGTTGACAGCGCCGTGGAGCAGAACGTGATCTCGTTCTATATCAAGGTCAAGGGCGGCATGTCGAACTCGCTCTACCAGTTTTTGGCCAAACAGCCCGACCAGCGTGCGCAGATCAAATGTTCTGTTGAGGGTCCCTACGGGCCTAGACTCTCCTTGCAGCATTACGATACCGTGGCGTACCTTTCTGGCGGCAACGGTATTCCTGGCATGTTTGCCAGCGCAACGCATCTTGCCAAAAAGGGCACCCACCAGAAATTGAAGCTTTACTGGGTCATTCGTCACTGGAAGTCGATCGAGTGGTTCTACGAGGAATTGCGCAGCTTGCAGAACTTGTCGGTTCAGCCTATTATCTACGTGACGCAATTCAACACCCCGTTGGATGAATCCTTCATTGAGAAATTCAAGGGTAACAATGAGTCCTTGGAAACCACCAGCCTCGAGAAGGACTCAGAGAAAGATTCTGAGCACGAGAAGGAAGTGAACAGTGAAAACGCCGCCCGCGTGATGTCAGCTTTGCCTTTTATTGAGTTCAGAGCGGGCAGACCAGACGTGGCGGCGATCGTGAAGCAGGAAATCGCCGAGTCTGCGGGCTCGACGGCTTTTGTGGCGTGTGGCCATGACACGTTTGTTGACCACTCGAGAAAAGTGGTTGTGGACAGCTTGGAGAACGGCAAACGCGTCGATTTCTTCGATACAATGGAGACATGGTGATGCGGATGCGGATGTAAGATATTTATATTATACTCAATTAATCTATTCTGAAATAATACTGTTTATTTATATGCTAATTGTTGCATGTATGGTTGTTTCGGGAAGGCCGGTTCGGCTACTGTTTCGAAGAAGCGCACTTGAAATGTATGGAATAGAATGGCAAGAGTCAAGTTGTTCCAGAAAGGAGTATTCAGGTTTTAGTCAATTTCTGCATCAAAAAATCTTGTCCACAATACCTTTAGCCACTATTACCAGAATAAACTCATTTGATGTACATAAGTAATACATGTCCACCCCGGGTAAGGAAAACATGGAAAACTGGTATGACACTATTTCTGTTCAATCGATATCTATAACTTTATAGTGGATTTGTTCACCCAAATAATATTGAACAAATTAGTTCGAACACCTATTCAAATTTCGACACACTAAAAATACAGATAGTGACTCGTYATCGACGATTTTGAGACTAATACAACAGGGTACCCACCACCTTATGTGCGGTGAAGATTAAATACATATTCATAAACTTGCAACTGACACATACCAGTGAGTTTAAGATTGATCTGAATTCATTTGCAACGCRTGATGCACAGTCCGGAGAATATCAGAAACAACAGTTATTGGAGGGCTCACGCGGAGCCTGAAATGGCTTTTGCTCGTTTACAGATATGTATCGTTCGGTATACATACACAGCAGATTGACTCTGTATTATTACCCTTGATTTGACTCGAAACCTTTCTATTGTTTTCCAAGTAAAASTTGGTCATGATAATYTTGGAATTTGGAATATTGTATGTTGATATGGATTGGGGTCTCTGAAGCCTTCTCGTTTTGCAACTTCTCGATCTGCACAGAGAACTCTAATCTGTAAACAGTGAAAATTTTGCCCTTAAGGCCCGTCTTGGAGACTCTGATGAAGATGATCTCTTCGTCCTTTCAGATAGGAATGGATTTGAAGCTGGACCACTTTTACATTTTCTTGGGGAAAGGAGCAGACATCTATACCCTTCTCTAGGTAGAGGAGGAGCTGACGTGAGCCTTTTTAGACATTGAACAAGAACGAAAAACGTCTGGATAATAAAATTTCGGCGACAATTTGGTTTGAAAACGGGTGAAATCATGGTTGGAGGCCTCACGAATATGTTTTCGTCTGTAGATGGCGAGCCTTTCAGGATAATACATGACTTGAAAGCTGCAATACATCTACCTGAACAATAACAGGTCTTTCCTTTTCTTTTTTGGCAATAATCATGGAAAAGRKCYAAGGAGCTCAAGAAATAAGATTTCTTGGGGTATCAATGAAAGTTAKTCAAAAGAATTTGAATAGTAATACTCCCCCAATTAGGCCGGATCAAACTGGTGATCTGGGGAAAAAGATTGGACATTGAATGTACTTTTTCATACATACCCACAAGTTTATTGATCAAAATTTTGACTAGTTTCGAAAGAATTGCTATTATCTTTTTCAGGTTCTGTGCCGACTTGATTYCTTTGTGGCTYGATGAATCATTTAAACCACCTGGCCCTAGAGATAGTTGTTCGCCAAATGAGAAGCATTGAAAAAATAGCAGAGTCCACTATAACATAATTTGTCCCTTTCAGAAGTGATTTTACAGCTATAACTTTCATGAATGCACACGCTTTTTGGGCTGAGTTGCTGAAACTCGCTTAGATTAGATTGTGTTTTACTTTCTGAGTCTACCCCTTCACGTGCAACTCTAAGAAATTTGTTAATGTATGTATTGCATGAAGATCATTCACGAATTTGTTTTCGATACCTTTTAACGGGATAAATGTCCACAAGTCCTGACACACTCTATAAATTCATCCTGAAAAAGCAAAAAAAATAATCATATTCTCATAACCTCGCTGAGATTAGAGTCAAGCCACTGACGCGTCCATTCGTGGTGCATGTCTCAATGAGGTAAACATGGAAGAAAAACACCCCATATTTTCAAATAATTTTGAAAAAGAAAAAAAAAATCAACGACTATACAACAAGCTGTAGAATTCCAAAAAACTCACGGTGCTGGTGGCCTTAAATGGTGAAATGTCCAAAGACAATGAGCCGAATTATTTGGCCCGCCGCCGCCCAGTCTGGCTTGCTCACCTGCATAATGGCCAAAGAAAGGCTGGCCATCGGCACCAACAAGGATACACATTGTTCTTTTGGAGAATTCCAGCGAATTTTTCTTCGAAAAAACAACGAGCTTTTGGCTGAAATGAAAACTTCTCAAATATGCAGCCATCCATATATTTTATTGGCTTTTACCCATACTCCACTGAAGGGATGACCGGTTCAGGCGTCTGAGGATTGCGAGACGCGCCTCGACCGCGAAACAAAAATAGACGGGGCAAAAAAAAAAAAACAAAAAAAAAACAGGAAAAAACAGGAAAAAACACCTGAGCGTGCGGGCGCCAGGCGCGTCTCTGCAGGACGCCCGTCAGTGACCAGTACATTTCCAGATCAGGTTCATCTCTCCTATATGTCTAGAGATCCACCCAAACTCAACTTAGTTTGATCTATTCACATATCCGGGTCCTGATTCTTTTTTTGCAGCCACTACATTCGTTTCTCTGGGGCCATATTCATTCTTTATTATCGGCTTTTCCAGACTTTCCTAAGCATATTGCATTGTTTTGTTCTTTCTTTGCCCGGAAAATCTTAGGCGCCAACTGATCACATCTTTAGATCCCGCAAAACACCGGAACGATAGATCCTTACAGGGTAAAAGTTTCCAGAAAACACAAGATACGCACCATATTACCCCCTGGCTGTCATTTTTTTCTGGAAAAAAACCGTCGATTTTGGAACCTCAGCGGCTAATCCACCCCTTCCTGAAACTTGTCTCTGATACGACCACAAAAGGCCCAGGAACGCGTCAAGCTCGCCCTGAAATTCTGATTTTCCTCAGGAAAACTTCATAAATTTGACCATGCCGATGGTGACGCCGACGCTAGAAAAGCGAGCCTCGTCCACCACGTCGCTGCGTGCATCGTCGCTGTCGTTTTCGTGTTCGGGCAAAAACGCCCATGATTCCAGGTGCGAGAAGCCGGCATCGAGCAACGGGCTAGAGATTGGGTTGGGTGTCGGGATCCCCGTGTTTGTGATTTTGTGCGTGCTAGGCCTATTCATGTTTAAGAACTATCGCAAGGAGAAAAAAGAGGCAATGGACCATGACCCAGATTTCGATGAAAATGGTGACGCCACGGCGTTGCCTGATTTCCCCGCTTTTGCCAAGGAGGACCCGTTCCAGACAAGGGGCCTGATTCACGCACTCCATGGTGTCGGTGGGTACCCCTTGGCACACCTCCAGAATAAGTCTGCACACGACTTGCGCTCGGTGCTGCTGCCTCAAACAGGCACGGACGAAGGCGCGCCCATCGACGGCTTCGTTTTGCCTTATCAGAACCAGATCGGCTCCAAGGCCTCGTTACACGAGTTTGCACGTAATCTGACCGACATGAGGCTCTACAATCAGCGTCGCGGATCCGAGTACCTGTCATTCACTGCGCTAGGAGCTAGTGGCCGTGTATCCCCTACTAAGGCGGCCGCAAGAGGGCGGGACTATGACGAGAAACGGGCTGAATCTCGTGCCATGCCACTGCACTATGCCGAATTGCCCAACACGCTGAAGGTGCTGCTCACAAACGAGGACTACTATGAGGGCAAAGAGACTCTGGATAGCACGCGCACTCCCGGACTGTCGGGCAGTGACGACCAATTCGGCGTACAGTACGAAAATGAGCTGAAAATGGCAATCAATCTGACGTTGCCCAGCTCGCGCCGCAGCTTTCTGCTTTCAAATCAACTTCACCAGCCAGTTCAACATACCTTACCAACGAAGCTAGAACCCGAGAGCGGATCTGATTTGGAGAGCGTAGCGGACTCTGAGGACGAGAGTTTGGGGCCTGCGTTCGTCAGTGCTGCAAGCTATGACCTTCTGTCGCCGTTTGAAGACAAACATGAGGTTATGAAGGGCGCGCAGGACCCGGTTTTAGACCCCGCCAATCATACTCTTAATGACACTGAGTCTCTGGAAACTGTCAATTTTGAAAATGCCAAGATCGCGGAAAACGCTCCTCGTTTGCTGCAGTTTGACATGCTTCAAAACGTTAGTGACGACGAGGCCGAGCCGAGCAAATCTATGACCCCGGACCAGGCCGAGGAGTTGGCCCGCATGAAGTCGGTATACAAAGTATACTTTGACCGCTCGAATCTGGTCGCCTCACACAAGGACACGGAGGGCAGCGCACGTTTTGAGGCCGATAATTCGCAACCGTTGCCATCGCTCGATCACTTGCAGATCAATTCTGAACTAAAAGGTGATACAGCATACGACAAGAGAAAGACGACGGGGCTGTCAATCTACGAAGAGGGCGCCGCTGCAGAGATAGTCGAGGGCAACATGGTACATCCATACCAACAATTCAACTTGCACCCAGAGCAACAATCGCGGCCACCGCAAATTTCTGTCAAAGCCTCTGGCTCCAACATATATGTGTCACCAGAAGAGCCCCGGCTGCCAGCAGACTTTCTCCCATTGAAGCTGTTGCCGCACGCGTCCGACATTCGCAATTCGACGCTCGAGACGTTCACATTGTACCAACCGTCGCTGAAAGTGTCGTCGCCTTCGGTACGGCTCCAGCAAGGATACTTCGACAACGAGTCAAGCTCGCCCCGCTTGCCGCTGCAGGACTCCTTCCACACTGGCAGCTCCCCGCGGCTCCCACACCAGGGCGAAGTACCGCCCGTTATTCGTGAAAACACTCAGTCAAATACCGTTCCGTCGCCTGCCCAATTGTCACGGACCTCTGTGGTGATGCTTAACCCGGTGAGCGAAATCACCGCGCTGCGTAAATTCCGCCCTGCTGGCCTGTTGCCCTCAGGAATGGGCTCGCCCACTTTGGGCCACCCTGCCGACGACTTGGCGGCAGGAGACGACTTGATTCCTGGAAACAGGAAAAGTGCAGTGCGCAGGATGATGAACTCTAATTTTTAGCATGACCCAGTGTGTATAGTATGTGATATAAATTTGCCCTATCCAGTGGCTGATCATACAGCGCCAAAAGCGGTCCTTATGGGGTAAGTTGATGAACGTCCCTCGGTGACGACCCAGATGCGCCGAAACTTCCAGTGTAGCAAAAGCAGACAATGACGCTTAGTACATGACGCTACGTGCCCTATGGATTCCAGCTTTGCCAGCATTGGTATAATTTCAAGAAAAAAAGTGCATTTCTTCAAGCAGTTGGGTGAATTGAGAAATTCTTGATTGTTTCTTACAATGGGGGACGGTTTTGGACTACCGATCAAGACTCAGCCTAACATTGATTTCACACGACAGGGTGCCAAATTTCGTGAATTCCGGTTTTTGTTTTGTCTGAGATAAAAAATCCTTGGGGGCCATGATTTAGGATATTCAGACTGCAGTATTACCTTGTTCAGGTGACCGTGAGTCATCTCATTTAAACGAAGAAATTTGTGGAGTCCTAAATATCTTCGTATATGTTTACGTTAAGTACAAAAACAACAGTGCACTAATCTTCTACAATCCATGTTGTAGATACAAATAGCAGATTGAGACTACCTATCCTATATTGTGTGTTTTCCTTAACTGGGTAGCTTGTTGCGTGTATGCTCCCTATAATTATCAGGCAATTCTCAACTAAAGCATCTCTCTGCTTGAGCCGAACATCACTTCGAATCCCAAATATCGACTCTACTGGCGTCATTCGAAGAATTTTGCGCCTGTTTCAAAGGTAATGTTCTAATGTCGTTTTATGCATACTTTGATTCAACCGCATACATCCACTGCACACTGGCTGCACATATCCGAATGAATGACCCCGGCCTTTTTCAAAAGCTCTTCTTGTCAAAGAATTGAGAAAGTTGTCTTTGATCTCATTTTTGCATTTCGTGTGGAAGCGGCAAGTTTATGGTTTGTAAGACTTTTCTAGTGACAGCTATATGCACGCTTCGCCATATCCATATATTCCCACGAGTCTATGCATACAGACACGGACATAAGTAATACCCATTATTCTTTTATATGCTTACTATTATCATAAATATTATTCCAGCAAAGGCATATTACATGGACCCAATTACCCCTTACATGGGTTTCTCGTGAAAATGTACCCAAATGTTGGTGTATTAAATGATGCATATATAAGTAAAACCCGCCTTTACGCAAGATCGTAGTCGTCGATCTTGTTTTTGTATTTGAGCACGTTCTGCTTGATCTTGGAGGAGTCCACCCACGTCAAGTAATCTTCCAAGTTGCGTGTGACCAAATATGCAGAATCTGTGATCACGTTTGGGCCGACCCTCACATGGCCTTGCTCAACAAAAGTATTAGCGTCCTTCACGTTCTGTGCCATCCGTAATCTGCACATGACCACGCCGATTCTGCGCCTACAGAAAGCACTCACCGAGACCTTATTCTCCAAATCGGAGATTTTCGATTTCGTCGCCAAAATCCCCATGTTATACAACTTCTCCAAGAGTAGCTGTTCATGCTTGATGCGAAATGGGTCTGTGGGCTGTAGCAACGAGAGTTTGTGTGCGAGTTTGCGGATTTCGCCACACACCTTGTTGTACTTGTGGTAGTCCTCTCTATTTTGTATATGGTATGTGGCCATCACCTGTGTGTCACGGTGGCCTTGGTCCTGTTTCCAGTTGAGGAAATCGACTTTTTTGAGCAATTTCTGCTCATGATGCTTGAGTTGTCTGACCATTTCGAGGGGTTTTGCGGGAACGAATTCGGTGAGATGGGTTTAAGGGTGTTTACACGGGAAATAGATGGTTTTTGTTACCTTGCAGGGCTTGTTGCTTGGTGTTTTGTATCTCTGTTTTAGTTATACTGAATATTGAAAAGAAACCGATGAGCCCAGATGAGGCGTGTATGCAGGATTAGCGCGTTTGTATGCAGGATCGTGTATTAAGAAAGCCTGAAGATGACCTGATGGCGATTTCTTCTTGATTATTTTATTTACTTTTTCTTTCTTTTTTGCCAGATATATCTGCTCAAGGACTTGGAGGCAGAATCTATGTTTCTGCTAGTTTCCATGAACGTATGTATTTCGTTATCTGATGATTCTGGGAAATGTCAATACTGTGTAGACTTCCACAATGAGCAACCCCAACATAAACAATATTGCAGTGTTGTGAAAATCGGTTTTTTTTGTGGTGTTGCACGTAGGCGCGTAATTGTGCAAGGAAATATTTTCCGCTTTTTCTTACTTTTATTTGTCATCCGCACGAAATGATTCGTAAACGTAAGCCTCAAAATATCTCTTAACGATTGCCACGGCATCGTTTACCGTTTCGCATCATACACGATTGAACCATCCATCATTGAAAAAAACTCGTTTTTCGACTGTGAATCTTTCCAGAGGCTTTTCAATTCTTCAAAGAATAATTTAACTCACTTAGTCACTCTTTTTGCGGTCCGCTCGGATTCTTAAAACGCTCTTTCGGTTCGAAAAAGTAATTTTTTAGGGGGGGAGGAGATTCCAGGTGAGGGGATCAATGATGCATCCAATGAAGGTGTAACCATCGAAGACGACAAGCTGACTTTGTGAAACTAACTACTTCTTGATTGCTCGGAGCAGAAGCCTGCCGGTTTTGTTGTCTGTAGATATATATTTGTGTTCCTTTTGATACAAAAAAAAAGAAAAAACCCACTTTTTCCACTTTGAGTTGCATTTTCCATGTTTTTCGTCCATTAGTAACAACGAACAACTCTTAACAGCACACTTACGATTACGCAATTATTTCTCCCATTTTCTCAGATAATTGCGTAATCGTTAAGCCTCCAGGCGAAGTGACGCGCGTATTTAGTGCCATTACACGTATTTACGAGTTACTTCACATCACTGCAATATTGTGCAATGTGATTCGCTGCAAAACTATTTCCTGGAAATTCCTGCAATCTCATATAAATGCCTGAATGTTTTATTTTGCGATTCGGCTCGTTGCAACAAACTAAACCTTGTTGCTTATGACCAGAATGAGATTCTAGATACATAAATTCAGTAAGACCTACTTTTAAGGATCACATCTTTTGAGCAGTAACAAAAATAGTATCCAGGCTATCTTCTTTGAGAGCGCAGTTTTGGTGTAGAAAACAATTTTTTGCGTTATCTCTTCAATTAAGATCCTTTTAAACAGGTCTTACTGTAGCTGTGAAGTAGCCGCATTTGCATCCTAAGACCGTAATCCCTAGACCAGATGGTTCATCTTAGCGAGCGGGCTTTGAGCGAGCTTTTTTAGGGCTGTTTTGCTGTTATTCGGGTGGTATTAACATTTTCAGACCCTGGTTCATTGGTAAGCAAGAGCAGTATTAATGGTTTGGTGAGACATATGGAATGCTTGACCATCTCGATAGTCACTAGAGTGGTTGTGAGAGAGCATGGATGGGCTCTGACTTTACGAAATTTTGGCTAATTTTGTTCAATGAAAATGTCAAGCAAAAAGACGAAATGATCGGAAAAGCATTTTTGTTTATGGACAATCACTCTTTTCATAGAGAAGCCCTGAGAGTGTTGACAGCTGCGAAAAAGCTTAACATTACGAAGGTATTTCTTTGCCATCTAACATAACCTCCAAATTGCAGCCGTTAGATCAAGAAATAATCTCTAAGTTTCAAAGCGGATCTGGATCCGCAAAAAAGTGATTTGGAGTTTTGCTCCATTTGCTCTCTGAATTCGATAGACCCTTCAAAAAGGTCCACGATGCTCGATCCAATCATATGGAGTGTTCAGGCATGGGTTGGAATAAACCCACATCTTTTTAACATTGCTGGCGTCAAAGATTTATGTATCCCGTGAGCTCCCCTTATGTCACCTGCGTTATTGTTAAGCAGATGTACCGCCCCAGCCAAACTCCCCATTAGACGGTGTCTGGAGCCCCCTGGTATTCTTGAATAGTAGGGCTTCACTCCGCAAGTAAAGGAATAAAAGCGGTGGGGGGTATTTCACGGGCTCCAGAGCTTCCCCTCGCCTATGCTTCGAGTTACCGGCAAAATGATTTTGTTGAAGTCGTAAACAAAACTCTTCTGGGACCTATGGTACACACCGAGCTGTGGAAGATGATAGGCATAGTATTGTTGAGGGGAGTAACTTAGAACAGGCGATGGTTTACCAAAAAAAAATCTTTGCCACCGAGAGGACTTTGATGAAACCCTTACTGGAGGTGGATCTTTAGACCTGACCGACGAGGTACTCATGTACTCACTCATGCAATCAGACCATCTGGACACCTCGGAAACCAGCACTCTGGAAGGTGAGATCGAAGACATACTACGTAATCCCATGGGAAACAGGTCCGGATTTTCGTAGAAAAGAGTCTTTTTTGAATTTAGCCATGGCAGTCAACATAGTCTTGCTTTGGAACCTGAACTTACACAACACATACACCCCCATTTCATGAGCACAAAGACGCGGCGAGGAAGAGTGACCGAGTAAGCGATATTCAGAGGAGCACGAGATGGACCGGGAAGGCCTCAAACACGGTTTATACTTGAGGAAATTGGGAGGTGAAATGACAAAGTTGCAACAACTGAAATAGCCGCCAGGCAAAGATTTAACGGTGCGGAAGCAAGCGCATCGTGAGTTCTTGATGGTAATGGTACAAAAAAGCGTGACTCTCGATTCCAATGCTTGCTGCAAATCTAGTTTGCTTTCTAACCTTCCTCAAATGTTCAACCTCCCTGTGGTGCATACAAGATTTTGCTGATATCATGCAATCTTAGTCTTGCAATCCAACATGTTGCAAGAAAGATTTTTTTTTGGAAAAAAAAAATGCAAACTCCTCGCCAGCTGCAATATTTGCAGTGCTTGCGATTGATGCAGTCAGCACGGTTCTTTGTGTGATTGTATCTTACTCCGCGGCCAGCCGCTGCATGTCTCGAAGGTGGTGCTGCCGACGGATTGTATCGGGGAATACCGTTCGGGACTAGGTCTGGCGAATCATCGAGACGTTTTCTTGTTGTTCGTCTAGAGCATCCATATTGACCCATCTCAAAAAAACCTGGGCACCGTAGACCATGTTACTCTTTGCATTTTGCTTTTGATGTCGAAACTGGTCAACTATGATCAAGCTTGGCTGCTATTGCTTTTTCCCCACAAGCCCGTCATCATTGCCTGTCATCAAATCTCAAAAGTTCGTTTTTGTTACCCTTCTATTTTTTCCAAGCCCGGATTGAACTTCATTTTCTCATTGCCTGTCATTTAAGGTGCCGCCGTGGACTTATTGTTCAAGTACCTCTCTATACCCACACCCTTTTTTGCTGGCTGGCTTCTCTCGGAGCTTTCTGTTCGAAAATTTCTTCTTCGGACTTGAACCTAGTTGAAACTGTTTCTCTGAGATTTTCATGTACTTTTCCAAAAGCAGCTCTTGATGAAGCTTAATGTTGTAATCCAACAAGTCCTGTAACCAATCACTCACCCTAAGCGCCCACGGGCCCATTTGAACAACCACACTCTGCTACAACAAACGTCAAGGGATAAAAACTTGCTATAAAAACATATAAAAACATATAAAAAAAAGGGGAGGGGGTGGTTAGTAGATATAAAAAAAAAGAATTGGTGGTCGAGCCGTTCTTACAAACAAAAAATAGGCGAAAACACTCGTGGCGGCCAGGCGCCATTGCTAGCATATCATAACACACGAGATTATTGCGGCAGGCACGTTCAAACACACACACTTAATAATAATTGGCCCGCAAACAACAAAATCCCGTGGCTAGCAACAACATCCATAGCCTCTAGTGCCTCAAAAACTGCCTTGGTGCACCTAAGTGCTGGCAGTCTTGTGAGCGTTTTCAAAGGAAGCAGCTTCAATCTCAAGCTCCGCCTCGTCCTCCGCAGGGAGGTCGATGTCGAGGTCACGAATCACCTGCTCATCAATGTCGATATTGCTCTCGGTCATGCCGTAGTAGGCAATCGAAGCAATACCAAGGAAACCAGCGATGCACGAGAACACCAACGCAACAATGCCTTTGGCGGTGAAGCCTGCAGGCAAGGGCTTGTGCTGCACGTTGGCGCCGGTCAAGTCCATGAAGTTCACGGCGTTGCCTGCAGCGTTACCCTCGATCGACACGTTACTGTTGCTGCATACACGTTTCCAGTCGTCGGTAAACTCCTCTTTCTCCTGCAACTCGGCAGGCGCCTCGATGAACGTCACGGCCAAACCTTGGTCCAAGTGCCACTCAATGTGACAGTGGAAAAACCACACGCCCGGGTTGTCGGCCTTGAAACGCAACACCATGTAGGATTGCGGGTTCACGTAAACAGTGTCTCTAACCATTGGGTGTTCGGGCCATTCCTCGTGGTTTTCTGGGTCGTACGCCACCGGTGGGTCCGCGTCGTCCACACTGGCGCCACGCTCAATAACCTGGAACGTGTGGCCGTGCAAATGGAACGGATGCTTACCGGTATCCAAGTTGTTGACTGCAATGTCGATGATGTCATCCTTGCCCAACACAATCGCGTGCACGTTGCCGTAGATGTACAGGTTTGTGGCAAACTCGCCCAGGCTCAACGCCGTGGCCAAGATCGGCACCTTGGGCGTGGTGTAGGTGATGTTGTTGAAGAAAGCATAGTTCACACCGTTGCCCAAGTTGTCCATGGCCACGTCGAGCGTCACCAACAAGTCCGAGTCGGCCAAAAGCTCCTCGCCGCTCTCGGGAACCAAGAAGAAATCGTCCAAGTACTCGTCAATCGAGTCCACCATGTACTGTTCCGGCGTTGGTGCACTGGTGTTGTACGTGATGTAGTTGGTCAGGTTCAAGAGCAAGTCGCCCGGAATCACATCCAACATCGTGTCGTCAAACTTGCTCATGAACGCGTAGTTGCGGCTGGTGTCGCTCTTGGTTGTCACCAACACGTCGTACCGCTGAGCCACCGTGATGTAAAGCATATCGGTGGTGTTAGGCTTCACGTAGATACCATCCACCGCCACAACGGTGAAGTCGTGGTCCTCCATGTAGAGATACTGCGACACGAAGCCGCCCACATTCACGATTCTCATGAGGTAGGTCGTGTTGGGCTCAACCACCCAGGAGTTGTTTCTCGTGTCGTTGAACAAAAGATTCTGCGGGATTGGCTCGGCACCAGTGGGGTTGTAAAGGTTCATGAATTTGGGAATCAAGTAGTCCGCGTTCTTGTGGTACCACTCGCCCAAGGGCAAAACCACCTCCTCGTCAAACTCAAATGGGTAGTCCGATTCGTCCTGCTCCTCAATGATGAAAACACCTCTCATTCCGTCACCATATTGGCCCGCGGTATGCGAGTGGTACCAGAAAGTGCCCACCTGGTCAGCGGTGGTGAAGTTGTACAACATCGTGTCGCCAGGGCTAATCGGACACTGGGTCACCATCTCGGGGCCGTCCATCTGCGAGGTTCCGTTCTGGAACATGCCGTGGAAATGCAACGTCGTATTTCTGTCGTCAAAGCCATTCTTGAGGTATAAGTTGACACGGTCACCCTTTTTCACGCGCAAAGTGGGCAAGGGCCAGGTGTTGTTGAACCCAATCACGGGCCGCTCAAACACGCCGTCCGGGTTAGCATTGACCCAAGTAGTCTCGTAGTACCAAGTATGCGTTTCCGCTAAAACAACGCTGGCGAGCACCGAGAAGAAGAGTGCGGAGAAAGCTCTCATGACTCTATATGTGTGCAAGTGGCTGTTATATGAAGTCCCCCCTATGGAATGTAAAGAACAGGCTGAAGAAGAGAAAAGGGAAATTTAATTAGCTCATGGCCTGGCAAGGGTTATATACTGGTGGGAATTCCTCGTTGGGCGCCCAAAATGGGCCGAAGCTCGGGTCGCGCAGCCAATCGCAGCAGCGCGTGGGCCAGACGCATGCATTGACATGCGCGACACGGGCGAATCAAAGCGTGTGATTGTGTTTATATGCAGGTCGCAGCATCGAGATGCAGATTGGCGTGTGTAATCAAAACCATCTTTGAAGCGTCACGAGCCCGCTCCCTCCTCAATGGATTTCGCCAAAATCCCTCATCCCCGGCCGGGAATGCTACCTATGGAAGAATTTTGGGATGTTGACTGTGGTCTATATGACAACTCCTGTGATCTCATTTGGCTCCGATTAAGGCAGATCCACGTATTTTTTTGGAAAGCCACCCATTTTGATCTTTTCTTCTCATTAGTATTTTTCGTACGTTGGGATTCCTGCTGGTTGACTGGGGTGATCTTTTTTTTTGATTCTTTTGATAGTCGCCGTGTGCAAGCCTCGCATGCAGTGAGGCACTTGTGTCGAAAAATTTCTTGATCCAGCTGTCACCCGGTAACGAGACTTCCATGAAGCTAGGCATTTTTTTCTATTATCAATATGCCCATGTGATAAGTTACGCCCGCAAACATGTACATTTCCTGGTAATTTCCGGTATATGTATCAGTTCTTGCCCGCCAATTCCGCAGCGAGATGAGCTTTCTTTTTCCTGCCCCTCGGAATTACGAAAAAAAAACTTTCGAGGTGGGATGCGCGCCAAGAAATTTGCTGACGCAGGCCTGTGTGCCCGGCGACGTGTAGTCAATTGGGGGATATGTATATCGCTTAAGGCACCTTACGGCTCGAACTTCCGCCCAACCCGAACTTGCCAACGCTCTCCTGAAGGCCGGGTAAGTCTCGCGGGGGCGCCTCTTTCCCCAACAGACCTGAGTCAGCCAATGAGAATGTGCTAAAAGAGGCTGAACACGGTTGGTTGAGCTCAAAATGGGGCTTGAATAATCCGCCTCCAGCCGTTCCGTTGCCCTGAAAGGACGAGTCTGGGCCCGCTTCGAATGTGGCTTTGTAGAGATGAGGAAAAACTGTATTACTTGCGCACCAATTTTGCCCTGCCAAACTGTGCGAGTCACTAATTCCGTCTTGGTCGTAAATAAGGCTTCCTCAGCACCACGAAGTGTGATTGTATTTACCATGCAAGAACGTTGATGTTATGCGTGTATTGACGTTAAAAAATAGGCATTTTACTATCATTTTTATAGATTTCTCAATCAAAGATCTATCAACATGACAACCTTTCAAAAATCTCATCCCAACTAACCATACTCCAAATTTTTTTGTACTTTCGACGGTTTTGAATATGTTGTTTTCTACGGAGAAATCACAAAGACTGCCTGGACGCGCCGTTAGGGATTATCCCCGTTTATGATCTTTTGTGGATACTGATTCTTAGAACGAACATATCAAAGAACCACCTTCCAGCCAGAATGTCCTGCATACAACCCCGCGGCCATCATGATCATTGTAGACATTGCTAAAACTGAATTTGCCAGTCTCCATTCACCGCCTGAGTGCACTTGCAAGTTCACAGTTAAGCCGTTTTTCAGGCCAGACCACACACCAAGAGAAAAAAAAAACCAAAAAAAAAAGCGGATGGTGTTTTTGCAGCCATGAGTTCTGTGGGTCAGGTTCGATTTCTTTCTCTCACTATACGAACGCGCATCAGCTGTTCGCAACAACTAAACAGTAGTAGTGTTCAACAAAAGGATGCAAATTTTTTCGACGGCGCTAGATTGAAAGGTGCAGAAAGTGTGGCGCGGTTGCAGTATAAACGGCCGAGTCACCCGACGCTGGTGCCTTTACTAAAGCTTTTCCTGTCGCTGTTCCCACTATCTATCAAAGAACTGGTTGAGGATTACTCGTTTCGCAAAAACCCTCTAAAATTCCAGCATGATTTATTACTGACGCTTCCCTTTTATCCAAATCTGGATCTGGATGGACGAAGGGGCGAGGTCGTGCAGACAACGCTTCTGTCCGGCGAGAGAATCAATGAGTTCGTGATATACCCAAAACGGTTCCATGGAAAGAAAGTCTCGCCGGCAAATGTAGACTACCGCCGGCTGAATCATCTCATAATGGTGCACGGGTACGGCGCCGGGCTTGGTTTTTACCTCAAGAACTTTGACGCCCTTTCTGCGGGCGAAAACTGGATTGTTCACGCAATAGACTTGTTAGGGTATGGATGCTCGTCACGGCCCCAATTTAGTGCCAAATCTTTGAGTGAGGTCGAAGACTTTTTCCACGATTCTTTTGCTGAATGGTTGCAGATCCGAGGCTTGTGCGAAAATCCCCAAAAAAACCTCGTTTTGGCACACTCAATGGGCGCATACTTGATGGCCACCTATGGGATCAAGAGGCAACCCGATTTCTGCAAGAAATTGCTTATGATTTCGCCAGGAGCGGTCATCAAGCACCGGCGCAAAGTCGTGGTGCCGCCCTATTTCGCCAGGTTATGGGAACAAAACATTCTGCCGTTCTCACTCGTGCGGAAAGCAGGTCCGTTGGGCTCCAAGCTCGTCAGCATGTGGTCGTCTCGCCGGTTCGCCAAATTGTCCCGGAAAGAGTCGCTGTTGCTCCACAGATACGCGTACGGCATTTTCCAGAGCCCTGGCCTGGGTGAGTATATGCTAAACTTTTTATTAGCACCCGGAGCCGACGCAAGACACCCCTTGATTGAACGTGGCATCGATAAACTCAAGTGTAACCTTTTATGGTGTTACGGCAAGGAAGATTGGATGGACAAGACGGGCGGCGAGCTTTGCTCTGAGCTTATCAACACCGCCGCTGATGACCCAAGTAAGAGCCTCACGTGCGTGGTGGAAAACGCTGGCCACCACGTTTATCTCGATAACATTGAGAGATTCAATTCCATGGTCCAGCACGAGATGCAGAAGTTCTGATAAAACCAAACGAATAATCTTTGATTTCGCAATTTGAAACTTTTAACCAACCAAAGGGGGAAAAAACTAAAAAAAAAAAAAAGAACCTATTCACGAATTAAGGAGCGAGCTGATATCCTGGGGCTCGGTTTCGCCTCCCTCAAAGTCGTCTATGACTACCCGCATCGAAATGGGGAGCCGCAGATCGGAAACAAGGATTTCCTCGCCCACATCAACCAATTCTGCCAATTTTTTCGCCAAATTCGGCCGCGTCAACTGCTGCAAATGCACTGGCCGCGCCATGTATATATTCATTGCCGCCGTGGCGATCGACGGGTCCTTGAGCATGAATTCGTGCGAAGTCCTTAACATGTCCATGAAATGGCTCACCCGCCACCATTTTTTCGCCCGGACGTGTTTCACGCCCGTGCCGCAAACGGGGCAATTTGGCTTTTTCGAGTGTGAGTAAGTGTAGGTAAATATTGAATCGTCGCCCGAGTACATCATGTAGTTGTCCAAAACAGGGTTGCTACTGGTTATGAGTTTGAACACCTCGTTTGAGCATGCGGCGGCAATGATGGCGTTGGTGGATGCGATCGCGGGGATAATGTTCTTGACCACGCCCAAGGTGAGGCTACGCGTCACGTTCTCAATGCCAAATTCAGCAGCTCGTTCTAAGGATATAGCATACATCTTATCGACGTCTTCCGAGCTATCGGCATCGAATTTTCTGCCGGGGAACCGCCGCGGCCACTCGAGCTGACTGGCCCACTCAATGCAGTGCTCCGGGAGTCGAGGCGTGTTGGCTATGGTGCAAACAGGGTAGGTCGTTTTTGCCGAAAGCATATCTAGCGAACATTCGTAGCAGGATGTTAGAGTGGGCAAAATGACTCTCGCCTGGCCTCTGAAACCCTCGCTGCCGCCATCCACCATTGGTATTAGCCCGTTCAAGTTTTCGTCCACAAAACCAACCAACATCGCATTGATCCAGCGCCGGGCCTCGATATCGTCTAGGCCACAAACTACAACTGCAAATTGGCGATAAAAGTCTGCAGACAAGTCCTGTATTCGGCAGAAATGCGGGGTGATTTCTAGCAGCGGATCAATACGGGCCTTGATTTTCTCGGCGGCTACTACGGCCTTGGGCTTGCCTATATCTTTTTCCCGGAAAAGAAACTGCCGGTTGAGATTCGTCACGTCGACCGTGTCCATGTCAATGACATCGATTTTCCTGCATCCCGTGAGCGCTAGGTTCTTGATGATTTCACATCCGAGCCCGCCAGCACCTATTAGAAGAATCCGTGATGAATTTAACGCTACTTTTGCATCTTTTGCGCTGTATTCATTGGGCACCTCGTTATATGGGCCCGGTGCGGCGAGAAGCGGTTCTATGGATGCCAACGAGCGGACCATTTTGAGTATTTTGTGGTGAAATTGTAAAGCTTTGGTGTCACTTTTGGTTTTGATAGACAAATCAGGTTGGAAATATCAAGTTGTATGCAATTGTTGTGGCTTCTGTGGCCGTATTAGAATACAAGAAAGGCATATGGTTGGGCCCGAACTGCATATAAGGCTTCTATATGCACTACCGTACGATAAGATGACGAGGCGTGTTGAAATTGAATTTTCAGAATGTTCTATCATTGCCCTACCCAATGTTGGAGGCCCGTTGCTGTTAGTCGCATTCCGTTAATGTGTGATGGGGATTTCGAGCGTTTGGCTTAGGGTGTGCTATTTGTTCTTTCTAAAGCCGCATATACTTGCAAGTGGTCTTTACCGTCCAGCAATCCCGTTTGCATTAAGAAATCATGCTCTCGATTTATAACATATCTCTCTTGTTTGCTGATCCTATGCTTTGGCGCAAACCTAGTCCTTCTGAACATGTACTTTGATTCCGCGCGCGATTTGTATGAATATGCTCCAATGAATATCTTTCCTTTCTCTATGCAGTGACATCATTCTCCTTCTCCGACTGTTCGCCTGCCTTGTGAAGTCTCTTGGACGCTGGTCTTTGGGATGGTGGCATGCCTAGCGGTCGTTTGCCTATGCTGGTTCCCGATACCGCCAATGGATTCTGGCTGGCATTTATTTGACTAGGCGTGTGCATTGCCGGGACATCGGCTCTGCGAACTTTCGCCGACCTGTTCAAGTCCACCGAAGGCTTGTAGGTGCTGGCAAAAGGCTTGTGGTTATAAACAGGAATCCCGTCTTTGTATGACTCTTTCTGTACGTCAAGCGCCTTTTTTGAACTGGTAAAAAAGACTTGGCCCGGTGCAATTTCGCCTTCTTTGGCATGCTCCACTGATGGATTGTCTGGGATTTCACTTTGCTTGTTCAGCGCGTTGTCTTGTTGTTGGTCGGGCGCGTCGGCGGGCATGTCGTCACTAAAGACAAACAGATCGTCGAAATCGTCAAGATCATACTCCTTCACCATGGACGGCGTCAAGACAGTGGCGGCTCCAGGCCGTGACAGACTCACGCCGGTTATGGCGCCGGGCTTGGGCGCAGTGAAACTAGGGGCTGAAGGCACGCCATTGGCCGGAATGGGCAGAGGTTGCTTTGCCTGATCTCGGGCCTGATTGGGCACAGATCTATTAAAGTTGTTTGAGCTTGCCGTTGAAGCTGTGCTGGGTGCAGATGGCACTTCCAGAGGATTGTGTGACAGTACCGAAGTCGGTGTAGACGACGCTGGGTTCTGGTATGTATGCATATTAGATGTCAGACTGGCAACCCGCTCTGCGTCTGCGGCTTTTTTCTGCTTATCAACCTCCCGCTTTACAATGAGCGGGTCGCGGTGGAAGTCGTCCCAGTCCAATTCTAGCGCGGGGAGCTTCACCTTCTGCATTTTTGCCACAATGCCCTTGTCGTAAAGACAGTTGCCCAAGACATTGCCGAAACAGCGTAGACAGCGCTTCAACGCGTCTGTGAAGGCTTCCTTCTTGCACTTCTCAAACGCAATCGCCTTATTTTTCGCGTTGTCGATGTTTCCGTACCCAAAATCTTCATGAAATGTGCCATCACGAATAGTGATACGCACCACGACTGAAAGGCCGAGCGAAACACGCCCAGACCCATGCAGGTCCAAGTAGTCGACCTGAACGCTAATAAGCTCGGAGCTCCAGCCGTTAAACCCGAAGATTTCGTTGGCTAGATTCAACGCCTTCCACCCTTCTATGTAGGACACGTTCTGGCCGCCACCGCCCGGCCGGCAGCTGACGTATTCGGGCCCAAGGACCCTGTTTAGCTGTGTCTGGATCCTCTGTGCCTCTTCTGCCGAATAAGGGATCGTTGTCAGCGCGTTTTGGCGCGTTTTTACGGCCGGTTTGTGGAAGTTTTGAGGCGGCACACGCGCCGGGCCAGGTCCCGCGGCGGAGGGGCCCAGATTGCCGTTTTGACCCGGGGAAAAGCCATAGGGTGGTTTTTGTCGGGCTTGGTTATTCATCTATGCTATTTTTCTGGCCGAATTCGGTGGTCTAAGGGCACTTTGGTATGTCCTGAAGAAGACGTGATGGAGTATAGACGTGACTATATATGGCGCGCGAATACATAACTTCACGCGACGCGCAGGGCCTGTCCTGTCGGATTGCCACGCCAAATTGCGGCAATTTCTTACTGCGAACTTGGGATTAACATATCATACAATTCAGGAGAATTTGAGAATAAAAGATATTTGTTTTGTTTATAAGGAAAAGCCGTGGTTAATTTGTCGGTATCAACTAGCGGTGAAAATTGGTAATCTCTTTTCTTTTTTTGCCAGGCAAGAGCAATAATTGGACGGCCTACTGATTAGAGATCACATATTGCTGGAGCAGGCACGAGGTCGATGACTAAAGACGGTGTATTATACTTTGCTTTGAGAGTGCATGCCATTTTTTCAAATCTTTGTTTTATCGTCTTTTGTACTCAGTATTTGGCTTATTTGTATTATTTTCTTTTGAGATTTCGAACAGATTGACCATGCCAAGTTAGCAACTGCAGTGCATGTTAGGGGAAGCTGGCTAGGATCAAATATACATTCATATATAGTGTTTTGGGGAGCTAAGTAAACAATTTTGGCCTCCAGTCCTTAGTCAGGAATTTTTAACAAAAAAAATCGAAGCATTACATAACAAAGTGTTACACTTTTGTTCCCTTGGCACTTGATGCAAATTTTTCTCACGGCTTGCGCGGGGTCGTGAAGGTCACCTCCGTTTAGTCTGATACTTGGCCCAGAAAACACTATTGAAGGCTCTACAATTTTTGAAGGAAAAAAAAAAAAAATGGCGGGAAGAATAGCGTACAAAATTTGAGAAAATTAGATCAAGCTTGCTTTCACGTCTTGGACTACGCGTTGTTATTACTGTTCTTTTCAGTAGCATTCCTCATAAGCTAATACTACTTGAAATTAATATAACCTTAGCGCAAATTCCGTGCTTACTAATTCCCATGCGAAACTATCTCACTTCGTGCATTTTCCGGTCCATCAGTGAGCGCATTCAAGCAAACTCACTCCAACTCGTTGATTGGGTCGCATTCATCGAAAGTGGCCTGAATGACATGCGAGCCAAAATCAGCGATTTCGTTACCCAAGGGGTCAATAACCGACAACTCGAGCTTGGCGTTTCCCTGCAGATTGAAAGAGGTGACATTCACCGGATAGTAGAAACCTTCAATGAGCCGCACCAGGTCCTCGTTGACACTCACCACGGGCTTGGCTTGGTCATTTATCGACTTTAACGCCTTCAATTTGAAAGTTTTGGTCTCAAATTGTGTAGAGTACTCACAAGGGAGTTTCATGGGCCCCACGGTTAACTGGGCTCCATCATCAGCGGCCAACTTGAACTTGTACAGACCCGTGACCGAAGGACGGAAAAATGCATATGAATGGACCACCATGTTTGTCACTGTCTGTCTTGAATTATAGATGTTGTTGAAGTTTCTGTTTTTTGGGTGCTGCAAGAAATGATAGTTGATATCCATGACATTCTTTGGGGAATCCAACCGGCGGCAAATCTTACAGAAATCCTCGAAGAATCCGGATTCCCATCCAATCACGCTGCCGAGCTCATACGCATAAAACTCAACATTGAAGCCTTCACCGTGGTAACGGCTTGGTGCGATAGAACTCTCTGCAAAAGCAAGAGTCACGAAAACGTAGAAGAGGTAAATAGCTTTGCACAACATAGTCAGATGTTCTGATGTGAGTGATTGATACTTTTTAGTTTTAGATCTGCTACAAGGGTTCTCAAGCTATATATACGTTTTTTCGGTTTTTTTGTTTGTTTGTTTTGTCTGGGAACTACATCATGAAGAAATACAATAGTGAAAGCATGGCTGCGAACACTACTCAGAATCCTGCACTTGAGTCTTTAACCTAGTAACGATTGGTCCGGCATGCCCTTTGAAAAACAATGGAATAATAGGGGATTACCGCTCTTTGTCTTTTTTAAAAAATACGCTGGACTTTACGTAAACGTTTATTTGTAAAGAAAATGGCTATTTCTGGGACCGCCCCCTGCACGTTAAGTTGGGTTGAATTAAGCATCCATGAGTAATACATGTTGTTACGCTGGTCGTCGATACACAAATATCTCATCCTCAAGCAACCAGACTTATCATAAATAAAGTATGGTCTGTCAGCTCCTTCAAAGGAGGATGGCTAAACGGTTGTGCAGCTACTCAGCCTCATTTGCAAAATAGAGTTAGGTGAAACGCCAGGTGGGTTATCTGTAACAATGGATCTCATTTCATGCTCACTGCGGGGCTTATGAAAATCGCTTTAGCCCAGTCGCCGCTATAGACTCCTCAAGGTTGTGGCAAGAAATACTCATTGATGCTTTTCCCCTCACCTTGAATGACAATATAGCTCATGGCGATTGGTCGACATTTTCAAGGCCCTAATGTAAACAATAGAAACTGAGCTCAAACAGCAAATGAAGGTCAAAATAGTAAGATCGTCGACTTTTGAGTTTAGTTCGCCAATAGTTCAAGCCCAAATTGTAGTATTTCCTACCAGGCCAATAAAAGCATTTGAAACTCAGTAAAGAAAAATAAATCTAGGAATATGCGTATTTCCTCAGGCGCTTACAAGAACTCTTCCTGATACGAGATCTCTTTTTCTTTGTTTATGTGAATGGCGGTGTTTACTATCTACTGCACCTGGTTGCCCCCTCGCTTATCTCCGTGACTGCGCATCTAACATTGTTGACGTTTGCAAGCGAGCGCAGCCTCGAGGCGCAGTTGAGGATCATCTATTTACAATTTGCACGTGTCAAAAGCGAGAAAAATGGGAAAGTCGAAAACTCAAGATCTTCTGCAGCTCTTTCGTGGACCCTGATTGGTTTAAACGGAATTTCTGTCATCGTATTAGCGATATGCAAGGAGTGTTTTGCTGCATCCCTTATGAATACAGTCACATTCATAAATGAAGAACCTGCGAAAAGACATTTTTGGGCAGTGTTTTCCTCAAGCTTTTTGGATTATTGATGTTACACTTAAGATTTTCTTCTGAGAGTGGAATTCTGCTAATTTTTGCTCTTTTGCCCAAAAGATGTGATCTGTATAAATTTGTTTTATGGTGCTATGATCTCCTCGTGCCCCATGCTTTGCATATGGATACAATGGGCACGGTGCAGGTCGCGTCGGAAATCGCCGGTGTGTTGAAAATCGTATACTGACCCAAACTTTTTCGGCAGCTTTAGAGACTGGTCATTCAAATAGAATAGGTCACCGAATCTCGCTCTTTTCCGAATCGAGATCTGTGCTAAAAATCTTGTTATAAAAGAGGGCTGCTTATTTTTATGACAGGACCCAACAAGCCTCCCAGATCAAAGCCAGAGCGATAAGATGGTACGCATACTAAACGGGACAAGAAATGCCGATTTCACACAAATTTCATGAAAATCGATGTGTATCTACGCCAATTTCACCCACAAAGTGTCCCGCAATATTCTATAGAGGGTAGTAGAATCTTGAAAGGGGGTCTAAGAATTGTAGATATTATCCAGAGAGCCAGAAAAGCATTCTACCATACTACAGTTCAAGAAGTTCGGCTACTTAGACTCACAGCATGTCATTTATCACATTGAAGCTTGTTTCAGGCTATTTATGTTAGAATTTAATCACAAAGCCTAGACCCCAGACACTTCAAAACCGCTAGTCCTCGTTTTTTCTCCTTTGCCAGCACAACAGACCCCCGGACATCCCGCCGTCTCCCTATCACTTGCCAAACGTTTCCTCACGCATAGTCCTCAACAAATGTGCCGCCCGCTGCTGTTTTCAAGAGCTTAGCTTCGAAAAATCTCGCGCTTTCTAACCTCAGCGAAGCGAAACCTGGCACCCCTCATCGATCTCCCCTCAAAAGAGCACCGCGCCATCTCTTATTCGCGGGAAAAGGCAGCCACACCAACTACACTCACGTCGCAACCCAGCAAACCCAAAAATCGACCTCAAACCCCTCAAAAACAAAAAGTAATGGACGAATCCGGATTTGAACCGGAGACCTTTCCCATGCTAAGGGAACGCGCTACCAACTGCGCCATACGCCCGGAAAGTGGTCCCTAGCAGGATCGAACTGCTGATCTTGGCGTTATTAGCACCACGCCTTAACCAACTGGGCCAAGGGACCTGTTTGTGTGTGTTTTTTCTGGGTGTTTTTCCATGAAAAATTGGTGCAAAATTTTGATGCTCATTATGCAGGATTCGTCAGGCTGCGAAACGCTTTTTATATGCAGAATTGCATGCTTTCAGGCGCATATCATGCATATGTTTGAGATGATAGCTCCAAATTAGGGTTTAACACGCGTGTCTCTTGCTGCAAAACACTCAAATCAGTTTCTCAACATTGAACAGTGATTTCGTGGAAACAAAAGATTACGCAAAAAAAAAAGGAAATTTGCTCCAAATCACCACACGAAAATTCATCAATTGCAAACACTTAAACTTCATCAAATACTGACTGAGCCCCAAAGCAATCTATACTGTCATCCTTCATTCTCAAAAGCTTGAAGCAAAAAGCGCTTTCACATGGTATCATGCGAGCTAAAAATTCTCTTTCCTAATTTGCAAATTTCCTGCTTCCACGAAAACTGCCGCAGAGATGTGATCCTAAGACTTGACCCTGACTACACCCATGCCCCAGCCATTCACGACATGCAATGCTTGTGAGGCAAAGCACATATTAAAGCAAAAAAATTCCTTAAAATCTTTCTCCACTCTTAGCCCTGGTCGTGCTGCTGCCTGGGTCGTGAAAAAGAAAGCATTTTTTGACTTTAATTGTTCCTGCGTCCCCATCATGGTGTGACACCCTGGGCGAGGGTATAGAGAATCAAAGACCATGGTCATTTGCACTGCGGACTTTTACAGACAAGCGCATCTGCTCGTCGTTATTTTCCCCCGATTTGTTGTTCAGTCAATGGTATTGAACATTTTCTGGTAACGTTCATCACAGTCAGGTTGAAACAGCTGCAAAGACCACCACTAATCATTGTTTAGCATCATCAGGGTCAAAAGCTGAACAGTTTTTTGAGCGCAGCTTTTGGGGGAAACATTGTGAAGACAAGCGTGAGCCTGATATTACTTCTCCTCGAGACTAATTTGCAAGATAATGCGCATATGAATCATCCAGTCAAATAGAGTTGAACAGGCCTTGAGAGTCTCGATCAAAATTACTTATTCTTCGTGAATCTAAGTTTACGTTTTTTTTCTCTTTTATTCTTTATGATCCTTCTACAGTATTCACCTATATTGACAGGTGGGGCATGCGGCTTACCGTTGGTCGCATGTACGTCCCGCCAGACACGTGAGTGTAAACCCCGCAATCAGTAAAACTCGCATGGTAGGTTGGGTTTGGGTTTGTGCTGGACAAGAAAGTACGTAAAGAGGTCCTCGCTTTCCATCACGGGTGGTGTTTGGACCTCATTGGTTGAACACTGGTTCTTATTCAAAAAACAATTCGTATTGACAGGAATCCGCGGTTAAACGACCAAACATCTATATATCTATAGACAAAAAACATGCATACGTCTGGTTAGATGACCTCTTTTCTTAAAAGAAACAAATCGTATTAACATCTTTTTTTTTGGGGGGGGATATATCACATAAAAAACCTATCTACCTCCGGGAACTGACATGGAGGTAATACCGGGGCTCTATGGGTTAACCAACTGGGCCTCAAAAAAATGAAAGCCTATCCAAAGCATTCTCGCCTGGTCCCTATTATAGTTCGACATGATCTTTTGTTTTCAGAATTTTATCGCATCGTGATCTCGCAGAATTGAGCAGCGAAAGAAAAAGCAAAAAACAGACTGCAACACTGTAATTTCGCATATGGTCTCCCACTACACTACTCAGTACAGCTCTGCGAAGTTTAACTAACGTTGATCGGACGGGAAACAGTGCTTTCTTCGCGAAATGGTCGCAGCCGACAGTTTTCTACCGTAGATGAATACATTCTATAAAACACTCAGAATACCCACTTCCGACCGAAATTTGGCCGGCCAAAACAGAATATGGAAACTTTAAGAGGAAATTAAGGATCCTTAATGTTAGTAGGCTTTTGCTCCTCAGCTTCCCTCTCGAAGAAGGTTTTTAGGGGTTGATCTGCACTTATAAAGATATAGTTTTCCTTTTGATACAATGATTCTCCTAAAACACCTATTTCGCGGCTAGAATGTGAAGATAGACCTAGGGCTTGGGAAAGGCAGGGGATTGTTTGGGTATGGGGACTACCTGATCACTCGAACGGCAAACATTTCCATTTTTTTTATGCGCAGGGAACGTCACTGAGATGTGGCCGAGTCGTTTTCCGTTATTTGCTGGAAGCTTCCTTGACCTACGTCAAAAATCCGATAATCCTTCGACTGCGGTGAAATTATTTTCCGTGAGCTCAACGGCTTTCCTGTTGGGTGATGGTCATGCAAAGATAGTCACATCGTAACAACCAGTAGATCCATTTGAAAATGCCTTAGACAAGTATAGAGCAAAACCAGGGCGTATGGTAGGAGAAATCACCTACCGAGTGCAACATATGAAACAACATACATTTGAGAGTTCTGAAGTAGTCTTTCCAACAATGTGAATTCTCCTTCTAATGATCCAAGGGCCAATAGGGATGTGGCTTTGGGGATCTCTCACCAGAAACTTCTCTGTAGAGCTGACCCAGAAATCCAGTCCTATTTACGACGATAACGACGGAGGCAGCGGCTGCCATTTCATTTTCCCCCACCTTCCGTATTTGGCACCAAGGACCGAATTCTCACCCCTCTTCGAAATTCGATGTTTCTGGCCTCAGGTGATCTATATGCCATAGAAAAATGGACGTAGAACCTGAACGTGAAAAGCTGAGCCAAATCAAAAAAAAATCAAGAAGCGTAATCACCCTCTTACGCCAAACACATGTGGGCGGCACATTCGACACAGTGGGGCATAAAATCAAACAAGACTAATTCTATCTTAGTTTTTGCCCATACGAAGTGGTGGATATGAACGGGTTCTATTATGCTTCAATAGTGATAACAAACAAACGGCCCATATTATCACACATCATATTCCACAAATCATGCCATACATCAAATTACTCCGAATAGAATGAAAAATGTCAAAACTTTGTGAAAGACTTTTCTTTCATGTTGTATTTATCATTCACTTCCTCGTTATCGACCTGCTCTTAGCGCGCGCCACTGGCCTAATATCGATACATTAGCATTGGCACAGTCAATTAGGCCACACTAAAGTGATATTTAGTTCTACCAATTTCGTATTTAAACGCGTTTTCTCCACCAAATTTTTCCGGCTATGCAATACAAACATGCCTGGCGATACTGCTGACTCGAAATCGGCAGAGGAGGTCGCTGTCAGGCGGAAAACGGCCGCTCAGAAAGATAATAACCATATGCTCCGACAGCAGCAGATAAGTTCGTATAAAACGGCGATGCTGAAGGAAGCTCGGGCGCAAAGAAGCCGTCTACGACATAGCGCCGATGGCGTTCCATCAGATGATGGAAGCACGGAGGATCTCGTTGAGGTTTCTCCCCGGAAGAAGAAGAAAGTCAACTTCATTATTCACGCGCCCAAAGATGTTCCTAAGAAGGCGAACGAAAAAGGCGAAAAGTCCAAAGCGAAGGATTTTTGAGGGTAACTCAATATTTTTATTGTGAAATTAAGGCATCAGGCACCTTAGTGACTATGACGAGATATACATGTCACTTCCAGATCCCGTGACTGATTGATCCATCCAGTGTCTGAATTATGCGATGAAATTGCGAATCATTCCCTCAAAAAAGCAGACTTAGAATGGAGACTCCGAATTTTATATTTCAAAATTGAATCCCAGTGTCTTTTCCGTATCAGATCGGATCTTGGTCTACACAATATTCATGTATAATACGTCGCACAACAACTACACATGGGCAGAGCAAAGAAAGCTAGAGATTGTGTGACTTTCTTCCAGATCCCAAACCCAAAACGAATCATGATTCAGCCTTCTCTTCCTAACTTCTGTATATTTCCGATATCCACATAATCTATTAAACGTCCAATGACGATATCAACGTAATGTTATCACCCTTCAACAAAATCCGGCCCAACTCTTCTTTGCTGCCGCTAGAAGTGGAGATTTCCACGGCTTCATCAACCACAACATTCATGAACTCGTCGAACCCCCTGATTTTGCCCTGTATTCTCAGCTGTGTCTGCTCATAGAGCCAGATTGTGACTAGCGACTGCTGCTGCAAGTACTTGAAGATCAAGTTGATGGGCGGGAGCACCGCTCTTTTGCTCTTGACTGTGGACATGTTATTGTGGGAATCTTGTTGGTTTCTGTATATGAGATGTATGGATGATACTGTCTTTTCTTTCAATGAAGGACACTCAACTTCTTGATGGTAGGGCCTTATGTTTTGTTGTTCTTGTTTTTTCCCAAAATGAACCCTTTGAATTGTAATGGAACTCAAAGTAATTGCTTTAGCTGCAAATTGATGTAATTTGATTAATGGTTTCACCGATGCCTTTAGTATCGCTCAGAATAGCGAGCAGGCAAGCCTTGTGTTTTAGCTTTTTGGGGCAGTGAGCGCCGCGCTTGGGCCACGACACCACCACGGCTCAACAGGGCCACACAATTCGGGGCCATTAAGTATGTTTTAATGGAACCAGAAGAAACACCATATTAGCAATTAGTAAAAGAAAAAATATTCTATGGACTACATGGTGCTTGTTTTACGGCTCGTGTTAAACTTGTTAAATTTCGACTAGGATCATCGTTTGGGGGAACTCCTTCACTGTTATTAGAAAAGCCTGCGGAAAGGAAGGAATCGAGGGAATATGTGGCCCCTGAGTGAATCCTCAGGTCCCGCGATACTTGGAAAACATGCTTTTTCTGTTTTTTTAGCATAAACGTAACAAATTGAGAGAAACGACTTCAGAAAAATATTCTTTGATATCCAAATTTAGCTAAAGATATCTGCTGGTTCTTTTTACTAAACTGCAAATATTTTTTCGATGTGTTATGTTTTTTTTTTCTCTTGCACGAGATTTCCCATTTTCATTGCCAAATCAATGAATTTGAGTGACTTTCCCAAACATGATGAAAAAACCGAACACGAAAATTTTACAAAAGTTTCCCAACATTAAGCGATATGGAATTCTCTCCGAGGCAAAGGATTACGATCCATTAAACGTGAATCCAAATCTAGGACTCAAGCCAAAACCATCATAAGGCTACCGAACCATTTTTACTCATATTCGTCTTCTCCGAAGTCTTAATCAGTGTCGCGAGAAATTGCTATGAGCACCGCGCAGACTATTATACTATTCACCAAGCAACAACAATAGGTATACCAGAATTTAGTTTTTAACATCGAATAAAAATTATGACCAATTCAAAACTAATTTTCATTTTTTCATTTGTATGAAAGCAAATTATCATCGATGGAATATTATATTCGTCACTGGCTTCCACTTGAGTTGTGTAGTCTACTCACCTTTTTTCGCGGCTCCACTCGCGGGTCGCGGCTCGCCCCCCGAAAACACGCACGATTCTATCGAGGGATATCTTCATCCTTAGGCTCCCAAAAATATAAGTGCATGTAGCTTTAGTCAGCGAAAAAAGGACAAGAACATAAACATAGAAAAAAGAGCAACAAAAATGAGATTGAAACAAAAAAAAGCGTTTTTAACAACTAAAAAACAATATTCATCTATCATTTCAAGCCAATAAAGTAGTAGTCACCTTTACCTGGCCGACTGGAAAAGCGGGCCTATTTTTTTTTTTCTCTTTTCGCCCTGCCCTGCCCTGGCCCCTGCGCATGTGCCAACCCCAGGGCGAGCCACCACCCACGCAAAAAAATATACACCTCAAATCACGCTCCAGCCACTATTCTTCTTTCCCACCAGCCACGAATCCATACACAAACAGGTCCTTACGTTTTGGGTACAGGCATATACACTACCACCACACTATAGCTACGTTTGAAACATCATTTGAACCGAAAAAACAACTTTCAGAACCCGATTGCCCACCATGATCATCTCTAAGCGGTCACACTTGAACCGGATCGAGAAGGAGAGACACCTTTTGCCGCTCATTGAGGATTTCTGCAGCAGCGAGCCCGCGGAGTTGGCGCGGAAGCTTACCGCCAACTTGCAGTGGAACCTCCCGCAGGGGAACTTGCTCCATTGGGTGCGGTTGTTGAACTTGTTTGACGACATATTCGAGAAGCAGATTGACAAGTACGGGTTGGGCGAGGAACACGCGAAGTTGCGGGAATTTGCCGCCGAGGACGCCGCAGTGGTGATCGCGTGCTTGAAGTTTACAAAAACGCTCTTGGAACATTGCACGAACCGGAGCATTTACGCCAGCGCGGAGCGGGTGTTTGCGTTGGTGAACCTGGCGGCTATCGACGTCAAATTGGCCGCGCTCGAGGTCGCGCTTTGTCTTGGCGAGCGCTACGTGTACGGCAGCCAGCACAAGAAGTTTGTGGCGCCAAAACCAGCGCGTCTCCGGCTCCTTGAGACCGCCCGGGCGTTCCCGCCGCCTGTCCCGGCCAGTTTCATCCAGAGCAGGCAGGAACAGGGCGACAAGGGCGCAAAAGAGGGCCCACAAAAGGCCAACAAGGATCACTACAGCTGGGTGGACGCCCTCGACCACAAGCAAAAGTACCCGCTGAAGTGGAAAGCGGTACATTTCGAATACTACAACCTGCGTCCTGCAGACAAGGAGCGGGACAAGAAACGGGCCAAGAAGAAGCCCCAGCCCGAGGAGGGCCTCGCGGCGTTGTCACTTTCGGAGGAGCACGTGCGCAAGCTCTCGCTCGAGCAGTTGTACGACCGCGCCGTCGAATCGCTCCCGGAATACACCTGGTTTTCGTTTGCATTCCACGCTATGAATGCCAAGGCGTTCAACACTAAACTGCATGACCTGATGCAGTTGCGGCGCAAGTTGCTCCGTGCGAAGTGCCTTGCTATTGCGTGTGTCACGTGCTTCTGCAGCGCCGACTTCACGCTGTGTCAGCTTTTTGAGTTGGAGCCATATACGTTGAACTTCTTGACCGATTTGGTTCTGCCGGAGAATGCGTCCATCGTGACGCCTGAACTCTTTTACACGGCGCTGAAGACGCTTCGCGCGATCCTGATGAAACGCGTGTGGGGAAGCGAGATTGTGCGCCATTTGGGCGGCAATGTGAATCATGGCCTCTTGTATGAAGTGCTCCGGCATATAAACAAGCAAGCACGTCTTGGCTCAGAGAACCCTTTCGAGGATGGCCACCGATTGTTCCTCACGATCTTGGGTGACTTGGTCGAGCTGAAAACGCTCGCGCCGAGACTTGTGGCCGGCGGCTTGCTCACGGAATTGATGGCGTTCATGGACATTCGTGGCGAAAACCGCTGGGCCAGCCTGGCCGCAGTACACATTCTCACGAGTCTCCTTACCGGGCTGCCCGAGTTTGTGGCCGATTTCGCCGACAACAACGGCTTCAATTTGTTGATTAGCGCAATCAACTACGAGGTGGACTTTGCGCTCGCAAACCCGGGCTATGCCGGCGGCGCGCCCACGCTAGTGCCGGTGCATCACACCATCAGCTTGCGTCAAGTGAAACAGTTGCGCGTGTTGCTTGATTTTGTGTCGAACTTGATCCTGTCCGATGCCGGCGACCGTTTGCGCAACTTGTTCGACTCGCCACTCTTAGATAGCTTCAACAAGATCGTGATGCACCCAGAAGTRTTTGGSCCTGCAGTACTTGCGACGACATTGGACAATGTGGCGCAGATTATCCACAACGAGCCTACTGCGTTCTCGATTTTGAACGAGGCCGGGCTTGTACTCGCCATTTTGGGCAACTACGAGCACTTGTTCATGCCTTTGGGTGAGTTGCTTTTGTCGCTTCTCGAAGTCTTAGGCGCGTTTTCGCTCAATAAGGACGGCATGGCGAAAGTCGTTGAATCGTGCGTGCTTTCGGTGTATTTCCGTTCTTTCTACAACCTTGAGTTGGCAAAGGAGTCCATGCGTGCAGACATGTGCACCAACATAGGCTGCTCTATGGACGAGTTGGGCAGGCACAACCCGCCGTTGCGGCCTGTGATTATGCGTGAGATCAAGGTATTGATTTCGACCTTCGCCTCGTACGCCAATGACCAACTCAGCTCGATCACTTTTTACTCATCTGATTTGGGCAACATGTACGTCAAGCCACTGGAGGCTGTCGTGATCAAGGAAGACGGGCAGGAAGAGATCGAAAGCTGGGAAGGCATGTTTTCGCTGAACCTCATCGACAACGTGTTTGGATTCTTGAACGGGCTTCTACAGGACACGGGCCAGTGGGGCAAAGACGTGATCGAGGAGATCAAATTTTCSACGTGGGAGTCTTTTTTCACGATGCCAAATACGCCGTTTGATTTCACAGTGTCGAATGGAGTCCTCAACTTGGTCGCTGTGCTCAAGTATCTCGACGACGAAGTTCAATCGTATGGTCTTGCCCAGATTTTAGAGTCTCTCTCTTCACGCCTAAACTCGCAGAGAGTTCGGGGCTTTCTCACTAGCAGCGAGARACAGTCCTTTTTCATCGAGYTAGGAACGGATCCAACAGAAGCCACGTTATTGTTGAAGGAGTTGAATTGCTTGAACAACTTGCTTTTCGTGTTGACAGAAATTTACTTGAATCCGAGCCTGATTTCCAACGAAACATACCAGGTCCTTTTTGATTACCTCAAAGACGACTTTAATTTGATACAGAATCTTGTTGATGTCTTGCAAACCGCCATTTGTGAGGAAACGAATATTCGCGCGGCGTTGCCGGATGAAATAATGGAGAAAACGAGTCCCTCGCTTTTTTACACGATCAAAAGCTCTGCTATCCGGATTCTTCCAAGGAAACCACCTGCCGAAGAACAGCACGACGAGTCGACAAGCGCGAAATACAAGAACACACTTCAGTTACGTTTCTTGATGGATCTGCTCATGAACAATACTTCTGTTATTCTTTCWTGTGTTTCTAGAAGCTGCATGCACAGGAGGCAAGACTTCTTTACCGATTCCTGGAGGATGGCGAGCGTCATTGCCACGAAACAATTGGCGACTTCTTTGAGCGGGATATTGCGGGGCCTGAGGCAGTTACATCAAGACAATCAACTTGAATACGTGCTTCGTACTGTGCATGCTATAACTTTCATTAGCATATACAAGGATAGAGGAAAAGAGGTGCTTTCCACATCTTTTGTCCTGTGCTTTTACAGTACCACCGATATTGCAAAGTCTTTGTTTTCACAAGCAGTCCTGGYATTTAAAACTGTCTGTGAATTGCCCAAATCAGATCTAATAGCGGCCAGGGAACTCTCATTCATCCAAAATACGCAAGCTTCCATTGGTTTCAATGCATTGAACTTGTTGTTCTCTTTCATTTGCAAGCTTCTTTCGCGCCTGCATGTGAACAAATATCCCATGACTTCATATTTTTACAACAAAGAATACTGTGGAAATGAAAATCTCCCAGTGGACGGTGTTATCTCACAATCTGCGTTTCACGCTATGCGTCTCCTCAGCCTTATTTTGGGTACCAAGTCGATATTTTCTGAGATCGACGACTACTCTCTCATTTCAGAGTTTCCTACAAAAATATCAGAGCTGCTCGTGAACATGATTCGCCTCACATGGGACTTCAACCCCATTGATGACTACTACCCTTTGAACGAGGACTGGATGACGCCCGCATACGAAGAAGTTGAATTTATGGAGGACGTTTTGGATCTTGACGGTGACACCGCTCGACAACTTCTCGCATTTGGGAAGTCCATCAAAAACTTTGATGTGATTTCGGAAAAGGCCGAGAAAATGGGTGTGCCAGACTGGTATCTTTCCAAACTGAAGCTCATAAATACAGATTTTGCAAATCTCTTCAAATATGATCCGGTGCAACCTTTCCCGCCTGGATCTGTGGAGACCCTCAGAAAGCAGGAAGAACTGCAAATATACTCGATTGCCTTGATTCAGCTCGCATGCCATACCAGGGGTCTCGATCGCGCAGTCGCTTTGGCTTACCAGAGTAAAGGGGTGGATTCCGCACTCGTGAAGAGTATTTTCGGCGTTCTCGACCACATTCTGCAAATAAACGAGGACGTCAAGAGAGCTCAGTCAACAAATTTGATATACTTGTTGGAGGAGATCATTTGTCGTGAGCCGTTCGTTGAGGAGAGCAAGTTTCACGTGGAATTCCTGACCACCTTCGAGACATTCATTGATAACTTTTTGTCAAATGTTATGAGCAGTCCCGAACTCGCAGACACTGAATACTTTGCAGCGGGACTTTCCCTCATGTTGCCTGTATTGAGCCATGCCCCTCCGACAGTGTATCTGGAGCTTACATCTCGTATTCCAACGTTYACCGCTTCACTCGCTCTAAAGGAGAAGATTGCCGCCACTATTCTTCAACTTCAGCCGCTGAAAAATGTGAAGTCTGTCACTTTGCTTGGAAGGTATATGTATTTGATGGCAAAAGAGAAAACTTACAAAGAAAGAGTTGTGAAATCGCCGTTGTTGGCATGTATCATCAAAAGCATGAAAGCGCTCTTGGAGGCAGCAGATAAGGACAACCTCAAGACCCTACAGGACAGCATCATTTTGGTCATCAGAACATGTTTCGATACAAAAAGTACTCTACTCGATGTCTTTTCAGCCGAAATAACAAAGATCATGAAAAAGCACACTGGCATGAAGCGCGAATTGGGTCAGATGATCCATGAATCTCGTCCTTTGATTGGGCGGGATCCTGACTATTTTCTTGAGGTGGCTTCGAAGATGGTACGCTTGGACAATTACGATGGCAAATCCACTTCGGGAGAAAAGCTTTACTTATTAGATGTCAAAGAGAGGGATACATTGCAGAGCTCAAACGACTCAGATGTCGAGATGAAGGACTGCAATGAGATGGAGGACTCGATCAACCCGCTGGGACTCGTTTACACGCTCTTGTCTCAATTGATGAGCATAACAAAAGAAGATTGGTATACATCACCTCAGAAGACCGCGGAAGAAGCTGACAAACCGAACGAGAAGAAAAATGATGCACTGGAGTTCGATTTTTTGATGGAAAATAAGAAGTTTTCATACATGTGTTTCCTTCTTCAGAGTCTTTGCGAATTAGTGGGCTCATACAACCAGGCAAAGTTGGAGTTCATAACATTTTCCAAGAAAGTCAAAAATGAGGAGAAGAATAAGCCACGCTTAACCAGTCTCAATTTCTTCATTCACCAGTTGATTCCGAGCTACCTGTTGGTCTCACTGACGGGGCCAGAGTTCCACAGACGCGAGGCCATTTCTTCTCTTGCTAAGCTCACGCTTTTGGCGCTCGTGTCCACGACTATCCAAGAAAATGACGCCGAGCCTGACCCAAGAAAGGAGGACGCGGATATGGCTATCGTGCGCAAACTCATGGTGGACATTATTTCGAAAATTTTACGGGAGACGATTCACGAAACCACAAATATAACTCGCGTTTACTCGAAGATTCACGACATTTTTGATTTGTGCTCCTGCTTGCTATCTGCCAAGTTCAGGGAATTATGCTACCCTTTACTCAGCAAATCTGCGACAAAGTCCGACCAATTTTACGTGGCTTCTGCCTTCATCGATTCACATTTGGGAAACCAAATTGCATCGGTTATCTCCAACATTGACTTGAATTTCCCCGAGGTTAGCAAAGTGATTAACACAGGATTGAAAACCCTTTCGAGTCTTGCGAAGATCAAGTTGGCAAACGCAGATCTCTTTGAGACTGCTTTATCAGGGGATAAGGATGACGAGGATATCGACGAGGAGGAGGACAGGGATGAAACTCCCGATTTGTTTCGTAATTCAACTTTGGGGATGTACGATCTCGATCTTGAGAGCGAGGAAGAAGAGGAGTTTTATCAAGATCAAGCCATGGGCCCGTTATCCGAGTCCGACATTTCGGAAGATGAGTCCGACGATAGCGATGAGATGAGCTATTCCGACATGGATTCAGAAATTGAAGAGGGAGAGTTGGTGGAGGATGACCAAGGTATTGAAGAAGGCTACGAGGGGTTTGATAGTGACGATAGCGAAAACAACATCAGTTTCATCGAAGATCTTGATATTCATTCTGCGGATGGCTCAGACTTTAATTCGGAAGCGTCTGATTTCAATGGCTTTGAAAGCAACGGCGATGTTTCTGAAGATGAGGGCGATGACGGTGACGATGACGACGAAGACTTTTCTGATGATGATGAGATGGAGTACACCGAAGCTGAACTTGATGGATGGGAGGAAGCTTTCGCCGACCTTCCAGAGCTGGGCGGCTCGAACGAAAGAGTCCGCTTCGGCGACATACCCGGAGAGGAAGCAGAAGATGGCACCCGTTTTGACTTTGACTCGGAAGGTCGCAGCGAGTCCGAGTTGGAGGATGATATTGGTCCTGAAGCTGTCGGCAGCCAGGCCAGAACCACACGCGAGTCTATTACATCGTTTTTTAATGCGCTCCGTCCAATGGGTCTGCCGATTTTATCCTTGAATCCATCTGGAATTCTCGCTGGGTCTATTCAAATTGGTTCCAATCGGACCAACGATCTGGCGTTTCCACAACTTGATGCCGCTTTTCAGGCGCTTCTTACGCTGGAGCAACTGAAAAGTTCAGTCGACCATATGCTTATAAGGTCGAGTGTTGAAAGATGGGCCGGAACTTTTTCATTTTACTTCCGTCGGTTCGAGACTGTGTTTTTGGAAATGGCCCGATCGAAGCTCAAGGAGCAAATTAGCACCAGCAGCTACGAAATTTTCAAGAGGAAAGCCGAGGAAAGAGAACAGCAGCGCCAAAAGAGACAGGAAATGCTAAAAAAGAGGAGAGAAGAAGCTTTACGCAAGCGCGAGGCTGAGTTGAGAGAGCGCGAGGCAGCTCAAGGACCCACGGAAGCGGAGCCTCGCGAGCCAGTCATGCTTTGGATTGGTAATCGCGAGGTTGACATTAGCGGAACCGATATCGACCCCGAGTTTTTTGAGGCTTTGCCGGATGATATGCGAGAAGAGGTTTTCACGCAGCACATTCGAGAGAGAAGAGCAAACGCCAATAGCACAGGAGGCGAGGCTCGAGAGATTGATCCCGATTTCCTTGACGCCCTTCCCGAGCAAATAAGGAACGAGATTTTGCAGCAGGAGTCTATGACGAGAAGATTCAGCAGTGAAGGGTTTGGATTATTCAGAGATGAAGATGAGCTCGATTCAGAGATGGAAGAAGAGTATGAATTGGCTGAGGTCATGGAGGAAGATGGGACAGGCGAGGCACACAACGAGAATACTGTAAGTCACGAGAGTGAACAAATTGTGGTGCCAGCAAAGAAAAAGAAGTCTTTCTCTGTCCCTTTGATAGACCGTGCTGGTGTTGCGAGCTTGATCAAGCTCTTGTTCTTACCCAGACCAATMAAYCAAAGGGAGCACATTTACCTGACTCTCGTCCTGATTTGCAACAACAAGCTGACCAGAGCTGATGTTGTCAGCATGCTCATCGCCGTTTTGCATGACGGCCTAGTCAGTCAAAAGGCGTTGGAGAAGATGTTTTCTCAAGTGGCATCTAAAGCCAAAAAGAATGACCAGCAAATTGTGTCAGAGAGCTTTCCCATCGGATGTACGCCTATATCCATCGGCGTACAATTGATTGAGGCGCTTTTGTATTTGTTGGAAAAAACACCTGCGTTGAGGTTGTTTTTACTCACGGAGCATGAAAACAGTTTCCTCACGAAGAAACATTTGAAGAAGTTTAGGCTCAAGAAAACATCGCTTTGTGAGGACAGATTTCCCATCAATTTGCTTTTCAGGCTCTTGGACAACCCACTTTTGAGCGAAGAGCATCTTTTCATTGACTTGCTCTCTAACGTTTTGAACTATGCAACCAGGCCATTGTTGATGATGAAAGACACGAAGAAACCGACGCCARCATCCTTTTCCACAAACTTTATCCCCGATCGTAATTTGCGTCTGATCATCAAGATATTGGCTTCCAACGAGTGCGTGAACTCYACGTTCCGTAGCACGATCAGTTGCATGCACCACCTTTCGCTGTTAAATAACGCTCAGAATGTGTTTTCGACGGAACTTTCGGAACGGGCCAGTGAACTCGGGGAGCTCATTGTTAAAGATCTAAAAACTTTGACCGGGGAGTTGGCAGACACGTCGAAAAATGATGCTCATGACAACAAGGTCGTGAGTAAGTTTACTGCTTCGAGTTCAGATCAAGCCAAGTTGCTTAGAATTTTGACGGCTTTGGATTATATGTACGAGAGCCAAAAAAGAGATCACAAATCTGATGGCCCGAAGGAAGAACTCGACAGATTGAATGGACTATACAAACACCTTCAGTTGGGAACTTTGTGGAAAGCACTCAGTGACTGCTTGAGAATCTTGGAGGATAACATTGAACTTTCCCATGTTGCGACTGCGTTGCTTCCCTTGATTGAAGCTCTCATGGTGGTCTGCAAACACAGCAAGGTCAAAGAATTCCCGATCAAGGATGTGATGAAGTATGAAGTGAAGAAGATTGATTTCACTAAGGAGCCTATCGAGAGTTTATTCTTCTCTTTCACCGATGAACACAAGAAAATTCTCAATCAAATGGTGAGATCGAATCCCAATCTTATGAGTGGGCCTTTCAGCATGTTGGTGAAGAATTCGAGGGTATTGGAGTTCGACAATAAACGAAACTACTTCAGCAGACAGCTTCATGACGGAAAGGAGCCTAACGCAAAGATGAGTGTGAGCATCCGTCGTGAGCAAGTTTTCCTTGATTCATACAGGGCTCTTTTTTTCAAGTCAGTCGAAGAGTTCAAGAAAGCACATTTGGAGATAAACTTCAAGGGTGAGGCGGGAATTGATGCTGGTGGCGTCACCAGAGAATGGTACCAGGTTTTGTCCCGTCAGATGTTCAACCCTGACTACGCATTGTTCACTGCAGTTGCGAGTGATGAGAATACCTACCACCCAAACAGAACATCGTACATCAACCCCGAACATTTGTCATTTTTCAAATTTATCGGGCGCACAATTGGGAAAGCGATTTACGATGGTTGTTTCTTGGATTGTCACTTTAGTCGCGCGGTGTATAAGAAGATTTTGGACCAGTCTGTGTCGCTCAAAGACATGGAGAGTTTAGACTTGGAGTACTACAAGTCCTTGATCTGGATGCTTGAGAATGACATCACTGACATCATCACCGAGGACTTTTCCGTTGAGACTGATGATTATGGCGAGCACAAGATCATTGATCTTGTTCCTGACGGTAGAAACATTCCCGTGACAGAAGAAAATAAGCAGGATTACGTCAGGCTCGTTGTTGAATACAGATTGCAAACTTCCGTCAATGAGCAAATGCAAAATTTCATCACTGGATTCCATGAGATTATTCCGCGAGAATTGGTGGCTATTTTCGACGAGCAAGAGCTCGAGTTGTTGATCAGTGGCTTACCTGACATTGACGTGCAGGACTGGCAGAATAACACCAACTACAACAATTATTCTGCGTCATCTGAGCAGATTCAGTGGTTCTGGAGAGCCGTAAAGTCGTTTGACAATGAAGAAAGAGCAAAGTTGTTGCAATTTTCAACGGGCACATCGAAGGTGCCATTGAACGGGTTCAAAGACTTGAGRGGAGCGAATGGTGTGTGCAAGTTCAGTATCCACCGTGACTACGGAGCCAAGGACAGATTGCCTTCCTCGCACACGTGTTTCAATCAGATTGATTTGCCTGTGTATGAGTCCTACGAGACGCTCCGCGGGTCGTTGTTGCTTGCGGTTTCCGAGGGCCACGAAGGATTCCAGCTTGCGTGATGATACACAGCAAAATACCACGCGTTTAGTGTATAACTGTCTATATTATAATCACAAATTTATCTATCACCGCGTCTCCATATTGGACGCCCAGGCCTCTAGGCCTTCCGAGGACTCGAGTGTCGAGACTAATTCATAGTTCTCGGCATTCACTTTCTCAGCTTCTTCGTTGTACAAGCCGCATTCGGCAATGAAATCACGTGGCTTCATAGTGATTCTGCCCTTCTTTTTGAACACGTATTTCGTGATGGCCACAGCGCATAGTTTGCCGCCGGGAAGCTCGAATTTCAGCATCACATAGAGCCATTTGTGGTCCCATGCAAACACATTCAGCACCACCGAATACTGCTGAAAAACCTTGATTTCCTTCTTGAATGCACACTGGATCGTGCCTACAGGAACATAGGGACAATTCTGGAGCGATTTGCGGCGAAACTCGCCCGTTTCGTTTTGCCAGTATTTCAAAAATAGCGTCTGGAAAATCAGACACACAAAGTGGGTGCGGGCAATGTCCAAGTCCACCAAATACGTCGAGTTCGATTTGTGAAGGTACATGTCGATTTCCAACGGAGACGCATATGTGTGGTAGGCCACGGCCCTGAAAATATCGAGTTTTTTCTCGCCAAATCCATACGTGTTTTTTTTCGTCAAAAGATATTGTCTTTTCTTGAAGATAAGGTGCTTGAATATGTACAGATAGAATCGGAGTGGGTATGCCAACGGAAGCGATTTGTATGTGGATAAAAGGAAGAGCACAAGTGCGGTCTTCAACGCCAACCCAAACATGTTAAATTTGAAATTGACTGAATTCCAGAAAAAAAGACAAAACAGCGAAAGTTGAACGTTTATCACAGAAAACAGTGTTGGGTCTGGACCATGGGCCTGTGATAGTGGGTTTCGCTCGACTCATTTCCTATCTCGACTCATGTACTGCACACAGACGAACCGAGGGTTAGTTGCATATTCCGGCTGGAGTGTCTGTTTCTGCCGGGCCGACATTTGCAGCCGGTGCTCCCGGTGAGAATGTTAACATTTGTGAATGCATCAAAATATTGCATTTATAAACAACACTTATTTGRAAYACTTMWTTTTCACATATTGATGGTGGCGTAARTAATGCYAYGRTRTTGGTRACTTTAGTAACGTGGTACATGCCTTCAACGTGCCGGAGTTAAGCTCRAGCARTYYCGGAGATAATCTGGAGGGCGCTCACTTAGTCTTGGGGTCAAAAAAAAAAGAGCGATTTATCCAGGCAAAAACATAGCCACTTTAGTGAATTTCTCGTGAGCCAAATCACGTCAAGTTGCTGGTKTTGAAATCTATTCTGCCCWAAAGGCGCAGTTCTGATACTAATATCACTGAAGGCACTTTCAGCGTGAATGATCGGTGGTGGACACAACATACTAGCCAGCCTTGAACCCGTCCAAACCGCRGATCAGGGTATAATTTGGATGATAGAGTGACGTGAATATTCATGGTAAACGACACGAAAAYACTTTACGTATGATTTTTAAATAGGTGTGTTCATTATCGGGCACGTTCTATGCTCGCACGTCAAGGTCGGCTAAAGTGCATTGTTGTGCTGATGGAGTTCATCAAAAGTACGGCAATGATTGTTTGTTCTATCTCTTTCGTGAACCGAATTCACAACTTTTCACTAATTCACGCCCTGGACACTTTTATACCCCTTCATGCCTGTCCTGCTTAAAGTCAATTGATCTGAAATTTCGTAACGACCTCTTGATTGCCTACTCAARTATCGATATGGTTTAACACATGTGAAAGTGAGCCCGTAGATACGTTTAAAGCACGAACACCCCTTAAAAACCTTTTCTACACCMTACTGGTTTCTCATAATTGTCGTTTCTTGTCTATCATAACTATTTTGGTGAATCTACTTCATGTGCTCACACAGTCTGGTGTCCACATGGGTCGTGAGCCATTCGTCCACCGTGGCGAACTGTTTCTGACACAGCGCACAGCGGCCGGCACTCGTGGCACGCTCGCTCTTACGCGTGCCACCAGGGTAGTCGAAATGGATCGCCTTGAGATGGTTTTTATACGTGTCGCACCGAGAAAATATACCCAGCGAGTGCGAGCACTGGTCCGCGTTTCCGGCCTTGAAGGGGCACCGGAACTGGCCGCTGTCCGTGCCTGTTTCCTTCCAGTGGCATTTGTGGTGGCGGAACAAGTCGTTGGGCCGGGCAAAGCCGCGGTTGCAAACATCGCACACGTGCGGCCTTGCGGTCGGGTTCAAATGCGTCAGTTTGTGCGTGGCCAAGTTCAGGAAGTAGAGGTGACACTCGGGGCACTGGCGCTTCTTGCGGCGCTTCGTATCGCGTGGCTCGGGCGACCTGGTGGCGTCAGCAGGTGGCRACGGCGCGGGTTCGATATGGCGTTCCCTGAAAACGGCGGTTTCTCCGCCAAAACTGGGCCGTTTAAACCCATTTTTCGTGTCTGCCAAGGGCGACGGCAGCAGCAGCCGGCGAGAGTTCGAGGGCAGCGGTTGCTGGATGAGTGGCGCGAATGAAGCCTGGGAAGGCGCGATTCCGGGGAACCCGTTTTGCGCGGCAAACGCGGCCGAAAGTGGCGACACGCCGCCGTACGCGGTCGGTTTCAGCTGGTGCGTGTATTCGGCAAGTCCGGTGTAATTTCCAGCGGAGGGTACCGGCTGTAGCCCTGAAAAAGGAGGTGTTTGTTGGCCCGAGGAAGTGTATATAGCCGGTGGCAAAAACGCCTGGTTATAGAAGTTACCACTGGGCCCCGAGACCAGCCCGTGGCTCAGGGCGATGAAGGGTGCCTGAGAGATACTTTGGGCAGCCAACAGCGGCGACAGCAAGCCGTGTGTGTGCCGATTCCCGCCAATAGAAGGCTGTGGAAGCAGTAGTGGGAACTCCAAGGCGAGGGTGTTGATTGGGGGAAGGCGGCACTCGACTTTATTTGACATGGCTGTGTTATGCGGTGTGTGAAGAAGGGTATAAATGTTTCAAACGTCGAATTTGGGCTTATTTTGGCCGATTTTTCACGGATAGTGTTGGTTTTCGGAGAAGGCGAAAGAAGTCCGGGCCGAGTCGATTAGTATGGCTGTGGAACAGGAGAAGGATTACTGCTTGATATAAAGATGCAAATGAGCCACGAAGATGGATTGTTCTAAAAGAAAGAAAAAGTGTCTAAATTGGAAAAATCACCAAATCTCAGAAAGTGCCCGCCTGGCATCTTTCATGGCGGACGCTCGGCTATATACTTGGCGAAGTTTGCAATGATCCGACGCATCCGCACGGGCCCGTTTGCACGATCGGGACGGCTGATACATGAGCCCGCTATAGCCTTGCCGCGCCCCGTGCAGGCATGGCACTTTGGGTGAATCGGCCCGGGGAAAAAGCCGCATTGGCCCTGATGACAAATGGCACGTGACCACGTTAGTAATAAGGCCTTGCCCGGCCAGAAATGATAGCATATAGACCAGTGTTAAGAACAGCACCAAGGATCCAAATTCAATTCTTTCCCATTGATACTCACAACGAATATGATTGTGTTCTGAGATTTTTCTGTATCTTGCACTGCACCTGCATCATGAAAATTAAAAACTTACGTTAAGCTTCAGAACGCAGTCTTGGCACGGTATGTTTTTAGGGGCTATGGGCAAACGCGCGGGGCCACGGCGGCGGCGGCGGTGGGGCAGATCCGTGGAGGCCACGCTCACACGAACCCCTATCCATTGCGCGGCGGTGTTTACGAACAAGCGCAAGTGCGGCAAGTGACGTWGCTCCTGCAGATAAGCCGCGCAAGTTCCCTTTTGGGCGCTTCCCCGAATGCTCGGCTCGGATATCACACTTAAATCCCGCGCGGACGCTCGACGGGCCCAACAGGCGGGCCGATTTTATGCGGCCTCCGGATCGGACGGAACCCCGAATCRCCTCCTATTGCCACTGAACTTGTTTGCGAATCATAACAGGCAGAATTTGATGGGCTGGTAAAACAGGGAAATAAGAATCGARTTTGATTCTTTTGGAACAAACCCTTTCATTTTTTGGGCATCGAAAATGTGCAAGCCTGGAAATTCTCTTTACGAGGAAGGATTGCGCCAGGCACGGTCGCGGCAACCTGTGTTTACGCCAAATGCCGCGAGAAAGTATTTTGGGAACCAGCCGTGCGCAAGAGGCAGAAAAAATAAAAATAAATGCATTTGCGCCCTTGCATCGAGATCCGGGGTATAATCAGCTAACAAACGGGCAGGTGCCCCAAAGTGGTGGATGAATAGGGGCCCCAGCAACCACAACATCCGTATACTTTTCTCTTTGTCTCTTTTTTTTGCTTTTTGACTAAATTGCCTTAATCATTTCGATAAACCTGAAGCAATTCGAATCGCTTAGAGCAGTGCATACTTCAGAAACCATAACTCACACGCTCTTGCTGTTTCCACCCCCATAATTGGGTCGTGCGCGTGCCGAAATATATGATGAAACAAAACGTGGCTCACTATGAATTAAGGTACAGAATTCAGGGTAAGGTYKCATTTMAYWATCAGTATACTCACGATATTGAAAACCACAAAAGTGAAAAAAATTAGTTAAAGCACTAAATGTTTCATACCTATCAGGAGCCACTCGTGGACGCTTTTCCCTCAATTACTCACTGGATTTCGTCACTTAACGCCTATGATTTCACGTACCGTATTTTGTATGGTCGATTTCCAGATTCATGTCTTTCTCACTAAGTCGTCTTTTTCTCGATTGAATTTTCAATATTTAAACATACATGATCATGATTCACCTAATCGAGTGAATGAATGATCCTCTTTTCTTCGTATTGTTGGGAACTTTTAGCCGCGGGTTTGACGTGCAGCCGCGCGTGTTTTGCCCCATGAATAATTTCCGATTCTGACTCGGCGCCGGGGAAGGCTTCACGGCGTTCGGCACCAAAATCTTTATTGCTTTCCAGTTGAGCAGAAAATGAATTTTACCATAAAGGTCTCTTGTTTCATTTGATCGTTGAATTTGTAAAGTTTTGGAAGTAATTTGTCGACAGATTATCAATCACCAAACACATGAATTCTATTGGCGACGGTATTCTAAGCTCTACCATTGTCAGCCTGCGGTGTTGATCTCCGTGAATGCAAGACAAAAAARGACGTATGTATTTGAAAAAACCGAATGTTTTGTCAGAGAAATAGTTTTGCCTTGTTTGTGCGACACATGCCTGAGAGAACACTTCTCAGATCAGATATGCGCCTTCTAGTTGCTCTCTTCTTCTCATCTTTGCCCAAAAAATGTGATTCGCATTAGTAGATTCTATTGTATAAACATTACATGATTTTGACGGGGCTAGCGCAGATATGATTAATTATTATATACTTCTGTATAGATACGAGACGGGCGCCGACCGGATTTCCGGAATCTCACGCTCATGAAAAGCCGATGATGTATGGATCCAACAAATGAACATGGCCATATAAAGTCAAGAATCTCGTGTGTCGTGTAGCGGCTTTCGTGCAACAACCACTTACTTGACARAGAGCCACCCTCGGAACTCCTCTGCAAGAATCCTCTGCAAGGATCCWCTGCAWGMATCCACTATGCTTTCTACCCCTAAGCTTTTTATGCTTTTCTGGAGCGGACCTTGGATGAGTCAACTGCGGAAGATTTACCAACAGACACAGTCTCAGCCTTTTTCGCCGCGGCCTTCTTGCCGGAGCGGTACACCTTGATGTAAAAAGAAATGAACAACACCAAGTAGCTGGTCAAGATCAAGCAGCCGTAGAAAGCAGCCAATTCCGAGCCGTAGCAATCGCCCATGTGCGGCAACGACTTGAAGTACTTGAACGCAAAATGGGTGTAGGTGGCGAGRTACACAAAGCCCAAATCCAACACAAACTGGATGATCTGGAACCGCGTGACCCACTCCTTCCACCACACGCGGATGCCCCTGGCGCTTAAGAAGTAGTAGAAATACATCACTACATGCACGCCCAAATTGAGCGTGATCGGCACCCACTCGACCGAAGTCAGCCCAACCAACTGCGTGTAGCATAACAATGCCGTGGCGCCGTGGTGGTACACGTGCAAGAACAACAACTTCTTCTTCTTCAACACCAAGAAAACCGTGTCGATCAACTCCCAGTATTTAGTCAAGTAATTGAGGTAGTATAACGTGACCAAGCGCGGAGCAAACGCATCGCGGTGGCAGATAGCATAATAGAGGCCGTGGCGCCACCAGATGGGCACCAACTGCTCGACGGCTAGCAACAAAAGCACCAAACTGGCCAAGGTGAGCCCCAAGTTATGGATCTGGAACAACAAGTTGAGTTTGAGCGCAGGCACGCCCATTTTCGCCAGCACAAACCGCCCACCGAAGATCACGGTGTAGTACACGGCGATGATCGATAACGCCTGCCATCCGTTGGCCAAGAACGTGCGGTTGTGGACAAAGTCAAACTGCTCGGCCGGGTAACCGGCAAATTTCTCAAACACGGCGGAGAAAAGTGGCCAGAGGTGGAGGCCGAAGGGGCGGTCCACGCTGGGCACACCCCACTGGAGCACGGGCTCGTGCGTGAAGATCTGCGCGGTCTCGGCCATTCTGGAAGTTGTGGCTTTTGCGTGGTTGAAAAAGAGATTTAAAGATTTTCTCGCGTAGTTACGAGAGAAAAAGTGTGTTGTTGGCGTGCGCGTGCGCGTGTTATGCAGGACATGTCATGGTGATGSTACGGTTTAGGTGAACGTAGGGCCCAGCAATTGCATCAAATTTGAGCGGTTTTCGGAAATGTAAACATGTTCTTGTTTCTTGATCGTGATTTATACATGGAACAGTCTTCTTTTGCGTACACGATGCTCGTGCCTGCGCCGACCGGGTACTTCGGGATGACAAATGTCACGGTCGCGGGTCACGTGACACGCACCTCGGCTGCGAAATTGCACTCGCTCAAGGTATTCGTGAAGGGTCATCCCTTCATCATCTTTAACCACCATAATTAAGAGAATGTGTTCTCGCTATTGATTTACAAAAGTGATTTTTTTTGTTTTGACACGAATATCTGGGTGAAATGATTACCGCTTTACTGATTTCGGCAGTGCACGTGATGTGGCAGAAGGTTGTTTCTTAGTATACTAAATCCATGAGACCAGGAATGCAGCCAAAAACTCCCTAAAGATAACTTAGAGTTCACAAACGTTCTTTTCTTTTCTTGATTTCTTTCCCCTTGAGCTRTTTCAAGTGATAAMYYYATCATGCATGCTTGAATATGGAATCCAGCGAAAAAATATGTTCATAACATAACACGAGGCATTCATACACTTCTTGTCTCAAAAAAGTATACTTCGATGTCGTTATCATCTAATGAATATCGAAGATAAACACTTGGACAAAAATCTTCCAGACTCAAATAGCTCTTACTAGATTGCGACCATTTCTGCATCAAGGCACACTATGGTTCACTTTTGCTGGACTAATCAAATCGTCAATGTTCATGACCTGCATCCTGTACATCGATGGATATCTATCACATTTCGGGCCTCATGACAAGATTTCAAGGGTAATCGTTTAACGATCTTTTCTGAGCGYTCTGGTGRSTAATWGYTYKTTCTYGGTTYTYTYYTACATTTTTTCGTGTATGTTATGAATCATCAGGCGAAAAATGACTCTTAGTCGACGTTCGGCTCGCTTTTTTGGGCCGCGACTCACAAGTAGTCAATCGGAGTTAACAAAAAACCACGCTCGATAATAATTGCTTATCTCCGCGTACCCAAAGCTAAAACAGAATATGGCAATTCGGTGTTTTTATTTGTGCCGTTTTTTTTTTTCTTAGCTTTCAAAGAATGCTTTTCTCAAATAATCTCGGTCTATAGATTGTCCTTGGCTATGTATGGGGGGACTGGGGTCGAGCACGAAGCGCAGCGCAGCGTAGACATATCACATGCTCATATTGTCCCTTCTAGAAGGGCTAATAATTCAATTAGTTGACATATTTACATTATATGCTTAGCAGCCCACGTAGCAAGATCCATTCAGTGCTTTTGTTTCTTTCACTTGGTCATTYCTCCCTCAGCTCTCACTTAGCGGCTTGYTTAGGCTTCAAGTTCAAGAAGTCGATCGACACAATGATATCGTACCCATTCTCTTCGCAAGCGTACAACGCCTCGTGCTCATTTGAATGAAGGTATCTGATGTTTTCGCCCACCAAAGCGCGAATCAAGACCGTGCTCTCCAAGTCGCGGATTTCGATGAAGCCTGGGTCAAAKGCTAGTAAATAAGGGTAGAACAAGGCTATGTTTTGTGGAGTCCCTTCCCAGAATATTCCCCAATCGTGCTTAGTTCTCCAACCATTTCTGTTGATGAAGAAGGAAAATTCACTGTAACTTAGAAGAAAGTTTTTGTCAAGCCTGTGGATGGCAAGCGGTGTCACACTTTCGCGCTGTGTGGCAAAGTCCAACGAAGGGTCGGCCTCATCAAGAATTGACTCCTTCTTGCCTGCTTCAAGCGACAAGATCTCGAATCCTTTCGTGCATCCAATACACAATTTTGTTTTCAAAAACGAGATCAGGACTGGGTCCGAGGTGAACGTAATTTCACGAACTTCGAGTCTCTTGTTTTTGTTCTTGTTTTTGTCAAACGGGTTCGTAGGCTCAACAATATTGATTGCTCTCGCGTTGCCGCTTTTAACAGCACAAAGAAGAAGTTTTCCATCACAGACACCAGTCTTGAAGAATGATACGTGATTCAAGATGATTTTGCCACTTCGAGTATTCTTCACGTGATCCAAAGAATCTGTGCACGATAAGTCAAACTCATAGAGTGTTTTGTCGGAAAGAACTAAAACTTTGGAATACTCCACCAACACCTCTAGTTGCGTAACGTACGGCTTGCTGATCACCATTGTGGGGTCTGAACATATCTTTTCGGTTGACGTCATGCTGATCGACCGTACAGTGGACACCCACACACCAGAGTCTGTTCCATACATCAATTTTTTGCCTCCATAGCAAGGCACTGCACAGTTGATTCTGTTGTTTCCAGTGAAGCGCCTCGTCTCGTACTTGCAAATTGAGAATACATCATGCTTTGCGATGAGCCGTTTTTGCTGTTGTTGAACCTGCAGYAAGACTTGATTTTGRTTTGTGATATCATCAGCGAAWAGCGACACGTGCACCGGGTTGCTACCCAAGCCGAAAAAGTTCAACTGCATCTTTGGCTGCGAYGACGATACAGGATTGTACGGTGACGGTTCAGGTTTGTTTTTCAAACCAACATCAGAGACAAGGGACCCATCTTCTCTATGTGGTAATAAGGATTTGAATGTGGGGGAATCATAGCCACTGTTCATAAACAAAAGCGGGAGATAAACAGGGCGCTCAAARACTTTGTGCACCTCYCTCTTATTCTGAATCTTGTGCTTGACCATGAGCAAAGCATGCTCAAACAAGTAGAGATCAATCTTCTCGTTGTCCCTCTTTCTGCTCAACGTGACCTGGTAGATGATCCTATTGTTGTAATTCAACTTGAAGTTAAACCTCTCTTCCAAAGTTTGTCTGCCCAAGAGACGATGCAACACCATGATCTTGTGTCGATCAGTGGCTTCACCAGTCTGTACATTGATGCGCGTCAATACTTTCTCGATCTCTTCCTTTGCCTTAATGAGATTCTTATAGTCAGGAGAATCCTCCTTTGTGTTTTTGAGAATCCCGCTCACTAAAAGCTGGTACCGCGCCGGCCTCTGCACACCTTTGATGAGGAATGAAGAAAAGTCCTGCTTTCTCGATTCGGGTTTTTTCTCRATCGCCTCAAGAAACCGGGCGTATTTRAGGTTCACCTGTTGCTGTCGCTCGTGCTCGAAACTGGCAAAAACTTTGTTTCCAGAATACTTGATGAAAGGCTCGAAACTGCCCACAAACAGAAGCAAAACATCGCCCACAGATTCCACAACAGGTTTCTGCAGTTGCTGCCGCAAAGTCAATGCCTCACTCAAGCTTTTCGCAAGCCGGAGCAAGTCGCTAACCCCGCCAAAGACCGTTCTTATGAACGCATCGCGCTCTCTTTCTGGGATAATGTTGTTCACCGGATTTCGCAATGGCATGATGTAGAAATCGGTCATGAACTCCAAGTCCTTGACGTAATCACGCTCCGTGTAAATCAATTCATAAATAAGCTCTTGGCGCATCTTTTCATGTTTGTCCAATTGGTCTAAGACCGTCTGATCGACGGTTTCGTGCCACAACGTTTTTGTCGCCTCTGTATCGTGTAATGAGAGCCTCAGTACAGCCCGCTTCAAGCCACCCCTTGGTTTCATATTGAGCCGCGCCTGCTGCTCTAGCCGCCGCGGACACGCTATCAGATAACACAAACGGTTGCGACTGCACGTGGGCAGGTAACAGTCAGTCAAAATTGTAAACACACCATTCACACCCGACAGTTCAGTAAAGTTTTTCTCGCCGGCCTTGTTAAGACTAGTGAAGCTGCCCTGGACGCCCTCAATCGGAGAACCTGGCGGGTAGTTCGAAACAGGGTATGGTGCCGACGCGCCATTCTGGTTATACAGCGTCCTGTTAGAGTTGGCACCGCTGTTTTCGTCGAAAAACTCCACGTCGCTATACACATGCGTGAAATTATACACCTCATGCGCAGAGTCACGCAAGCGGTGGTTATATGTGGCATCATGAAAGAACTTCTGTGCGTCGAGCGCACGACCCAAAAGTAGCGCCAAATTGCGATCATTTGTGCGAATAATGCTGCAAATAACGTCAATTGCCGCCTTGCCCGTGAAGGAGTCGTGGTACTCCAACCCGTCCTTCATATTAATTGTAAGAATCATACCCTCTTTAAATGCTTTTGCAACCCTCGATAAAAACGCTGGGTACACGGCGGGCTTTCTATGGCCCTGTGGAATAGATTTCATGGTGGCCAAAGTCAGCTGCAGWGCAGTTCTTTCTTTCTGTAGTGACGCCAGGCTAGAAAACTTTTTGGTTGAAAGCGACGAAAGCTTGCTCAAGGAAGTGAGCGATTTCGACGAAAACGAAAAACTGTGTGACGACCCGCTCAGGACTGATCGCTGATTGCCGCTCGGCACAGGCTGATTGGCCTGGTTGACAACCGGCTGTTGCCCCGTCAACGACTTCGTGCGTGCCTCGCGCAATTCTTTATCCTTACGGAGCCTCTGCATCTGAAGCGTTTCGGCGTTGTAAATAGGCATAGACGGCAGCGTGACCACGCGGCGATTCTCGGGCGGGTACCCTTGCGGCACGTTTCTCGACAGCGTGAATGCGTGAGACCCATACTGATCCTCCGCACCAAACTGGGTAGCCACACCAGCGGGGATTTGCTGCATGCGCAGGACATGCATTGGCAGCTGGCTTTGCATGTTTGACACATGCCTTGGCACATTATTTGGCTGTTGTTGGTATTGGTTTTGACTATGAGGTAACAGACCTGGAGCGTTCAGCGGATGAGGCTGCCACTGGCCGTTATGTGCCTCACGGCTCGGAAGTTCTTGCTGCATGGGCAAATTCGGGTGACTCAGATGACCCGGATGGGGTTGGTGCTGGTGCTGGTGCGGATAATGTTGCTGCATTTGCTGAGTGGGCGGTTTTCTCTTTATCGGCTGGTTTGGCCTGAAATCGGGCACTGACTTGTGGTGCTGCAAAGATGGAGAGCCCTGTCGCGACAGTTCGCCCAATCTATTATGCGGCACATGCTCAGCCTGTTGTGTTCTGTGATTCAGGGGAGTGACTCCATTTGCAGACGCAGCATCGATGCTATATGCTGCATAATAGTCGTTCGGGCTCTGAGGCGGACTTGTGTAACTTAAACTGCTTGCAGACTGATTGTGTGACGTCGGGTATGGCGCAAAGTTACTCTTCACGACATTCTCCTCATGATGGTTGAACAAAGGCTGCAGCGTGGGCCCAGATGAAGCACCTGCGTACGGCAGCGATTTGGCAGGAACAGGAGGTGGTTGAGGTCCATGGAGTGGGCTCTGATGACGGTCGTGGTGGTGTCCATAATGGTGTACCTGATGGTGTCCCTCATGGTGGCCATCCACGTGACCCCTCACGCCGGCGGCTGCAGGCAGGTATGAATCAAACGCCAGGGCGTTGGAATTTGTAGTTTCTCGGCCATCGGGCGATCCCGGGTGGGCCACGGCGCTCATCATGGCCAGCGGTATGAGGTGCGCTGGAAGACTGAACTCGCCGTGGGGCAGGCTGGCAGATGACCCGGAATGGACTGGATTCTTCGGGCGTGACATGACTGCGGCTTTTCGGTTGTATAAGTCCAGGATTCAAGGCGTGAATGAATGTCGAGCCCGTTGCCGGCCGGGATATGTCGGTGTCTGCGTGGAAAATGCTTGGCCACGAAGAATGCGGCGGAATTTGGACTAGCGAGTGGGGCCCGGTGTGTCGAGCCTGAAAGGATTTGAATATATAAGGACGTGGTGAGGAAGAGGGAAAAATGCGATTCGGTGGGGTGCCCGAAAATGAGTCCTGGGGTGGAAAAAGACCGGCGTAAGTCTACTGTACCTTGTGTGCCGATGAAAGTCTCACGCTTGCGTGGAGACAGCAAAAAAAAAAAAGAGCCTACTGGCCGCGGCGTATGCTACGGATGGATGGGCGAGCGTGCGGACCGGATAGCACAGGCGGGAAATAGCCTGGTTGAACTCTATTCAAGTTTTCGGGTTTGAGTTTACGGGGCTGACGAAAAATACCAGGGATTGTTGAATCTCGTTTTTGAGCTTTAATTCTAGAAAGGATTTCATGGCGACAAGTTTCATCGCTTGCGGTGTTTTTATGACAGATCTATGGAACGGCTTTGGGGCGCGTGGGGAAATCGGACGGCCGCCGCCTCTCAGGTTAATGAATGCAAATAAAAAAAACGCCTCTGCCTAGGTGCGATCTCACTGCGCAAATCAGGAATAAAGCAAGGGTTGAGGAATAGCTAAAGCCGAAAAGCATACCCACATATGGTAATAAGGTTGGTGTACTGCACATTGGATGTGTTGGAGGCAGCAAACACTTGAGCGGCTTTGAGTATCCAGTTTTTACATCTCAGGCGATCCAAATAACCTCAATTGTTATGGGTATGTGTATTTTTGTGTTGTGGTCTGTGGATGGGGCAACCGGCTGCGCGAAGGTTACTTATCATCAGTGCGGCCACACACTCAGACTGAAGCAAGTTTATGAATGGTGTGTCAAGATTCACGACATAAACACGGAAAAAAGGCAAAATATACGAAACCAAAAGCCGATCTAGTGTATGTATTTGTTTATTTTGCTTTTGGAAACCATTCGAAACACTGAGTATGGATCATTTCATGTGGCTTCTAAAAGATTATTAGACTTCGGAACGGCCGGCTGCGCGGTGCGGGCGGGCGCAGCAGAAAGCCTTGATTGTCAATTAGTGAAGTTGAGTGAACAGTCATGAACTGACATTTTATTGAAAAATGCTGGTTCTCATTATTTGTGATACTTTTGACTAGAAGCTAGATTGAGAGGTCGAGGATATTTACAAGTCACACGATTTCCCTTTCTTCAAAACTCTTGATTTGCACCCACTAACTATTCAAATCGGGCAGGTATGATCACATTCGTCGTGAGCCCAAATGCGGTAAATTTTAGGAATAGCTCCCTGATATAAGGCTCCCTTTCGTGCCACACTGAAAAGAGCTGCATTCATGGCAACTCTGTTGACTAATGTGTTGTTGATAAAGTCAACATATCAAATAGGTATGCCAGTCACGTGCATATACACGTGATCTGCGACCACACTTGACTCGGTATCCCCCAACCGGCTCTCAAAACCAGGCACGAAATTTATGCGGTGATTTAAAGCACAATAATGCGTATGAGATGTCCGCTCACCTGATCATTATTCTTACAGAATCGTATGTGGATGTGTGAATATTGTCCTGCCGTTTTCTGTCCTGCATATAAAATCCCACCCTTGTCTCATGGCCGCAGTTGCTGGTGCGCTATCGATCAACTAACCAAATATAGTTTCTACAACACCAAGACAATTGGTACAAAAACGCGCTTGAAATCATACAATACTAGCGTCAAATCACAAAGAATGCCTGCTTATCACTCCACTTTCCTTGGCGAGTCCGAAAGAGTCGTGGGAAATGTCGTTTTGTTGCCCATTCGCACGCAGTATAGGGGCCCCTCATACCCGCCGACACAGGAGTACGATATCATTGAAGAAACCCTCGATTTATTCCGGGCAAACTCTTTTTTCAAAAACTTCGATATAAAGGGCCCCGCGGACCGCTTGTTGATCTACGGAATTCTCTTTGTCAGTGACTGCTTGTCGAAATTGACTGCCAGAACAACCTACAAGGAGGCCGTGCGGGCGCTAAATAACTTGGCGCTTGACTCCTTCGCGTTGCCCGGAGACATGGGATTCCCAATGAACGAGGTTTACCAGGCGCCGGCCACGAAGAATGACGCTGAGCTTTTGCGTGGCTATTTGCAGCAATTCCGCCAGGAAACCGCCGACCGCTTGTTGAAGAGGATCTACGCTGAGAACGAGAGTGCTCCCAGCAAGTTCTGGTTGGCGTTCACGAGAAAACGGTTCATGAACAGAAGCTTGTAAGGTCTTGAGGGCGCTAACTGGATGAAAACCCCGTTGAGAGTGGAGCAAAAGGTTGGTAATGGATGCTTCTTTGATGTACACTACGTATAGATCGCTGACTGCTTGAAGGAGTGCTCCCTGGACTACTGGCCAAAGAATGCATTATGACGTCCAAGATTAAACTACCACCAAACGACATAAGGCCTGGTATGCATTAATAGATGCAGGGTACTAGTGCCCGCACGCGTGCCTTGTACTGGAGGTATGCGGGTCCATAGAAGTCTATAAGAAAATGTTCTTCGATCTCGATCCGGCGTGTAAAGAAACGTATTAGTACTGCCACGCTGGCGACAAACACAAAAAGATTACCCAAGATGGCCTGCATTCCCACCACATACAAGACAAACCCGGCGTAACTCGGGTGCCGGCACCAGGCGTAGGCTCCGCACGTGACAAGTCTTCGAGGCGAGCTCGTTTCGATGTAGTGAGAGAAGGAGTCGCCACAATCGTGGATTGCGCGTGCCCTCACCAAAATGCCGGTGAACGCCAAAACAAAACCAACTTTGGGTATGCCATGATACACCCAAAATCTTTGTGTAATGACATATTCACAGACGCTGAGTAGATGCAGTGCGGCTAATTGGACAGATCCTGTGGCGCCATAAATGAGAAACAGGTATGGCGTTTTCGTTCGAGGCAGATATCGCAGCGTGCAAACATACTCACTGGCGTGAAATAGTGCCCAGGCAAGCACGTATTTCGCAAGCGGCGATTTGCCGCCAGTCACCATATATCCAAGCGAGAACGTGCATAAGGCAACTAGAAGGACAGCCTGCGTAGTGACGGGATTCATTGAAACGCAACTCAGTCGCTTCACGCCCAGTCTTTCGCCCTGGCGCTGCCCCGTGAGACGAAGCTGCCTATTCGAGCCCGCACAATCGTGTGCCGCGTTCATGTGTTCTGCATATAAGTGGGTGCTGTGACGCGGTGTCTGCACTCTGCGCTAGTGCAGGCCAGCTACTTAAACGCACGGTTTGGCCGTTGTCAAAATGGCCCACAATGGCTATATTTGCATCGTATAAGCCGGAAAAGGTCCGTTTGCATGTTGTTGCAGGAAAAGCGTTTGGTTTGGGCGCTGTAACGGCGCTCTGCGTGGCAATCTTAGCGCTCTCGAGTTCCTGGCATACCACCTGGCCGCGTTTGGCACTTTATACCTTGAGTCAATGTGTTTTCCACACGCTTGAGTTTTTTGTCACGGCCATATACAACACGGAGGAAGTCGATGACGATTCGTTTATTTTGGGCGACCAGCAGCTTTATTATGCGTTTGTCGCATCTCTTATCGAGAGTCCCTTGAAACTGCGCTTCTTCGCATACAACCACTATTATTTAATTGCTGGAATTCTTGTGACGCTTTTTGGCCAGACATTCCGCACGCTAGCCATGTACACTGCTGGAGTGTCATTCAACCATCACATCCAGCAACAACACGCCGCCAAACACACGTTGGTGAAATCGGGGGTGTACGGGTTTTCCCGCCATCCGAGCTATTTCGGCTATTTCTGGTGGTTTCTCGGCACTCAGCTCTTGCTCCAAAACTGGGTGGTGGCAGTGTTTGGTGCGATAAAGCTCATACTGTTTTTCAGGATTCGTGTTGAATACGAAGAAAAGTTCTTGGTGTCGTTTTTTGGCGCAGAATACGATTCCTATAGAAAAAGCACACCCGTGCGGATCCCATTTGTTAAATAGAAAAATGTACATGAGCTTTTCGGGACTAAGTCCAAACTGGATCGAATTTCTTTGACAAAATGAAGCTCTGAGGCTCTCACGACTTGTCCTAAAGTTTTAATCATCATAAAAGTGTCTAAGGCATAGCGCAGCGATTTGTGGAAAACAACAACGGAAGGAAAACAAGACAGCTTGATTCTTCATAACCAAACTTTTATTTTGCGACCGTTGAAAGAGTTATCGTTAGCCAGATGTCCGTAGGTGAATTACTCATATGGCTGACAAAATTGGGGTTGTCTTGGATTTAAATAAAAATGAAGGTTCTTCCAGTGAAAGAAATAAAATTTGATGAATAATGTAGTTCTCAAGAGCCAAGAGTTCGCAGGATTGGCTACGTTTGCCATAAATAGTGTCCAAATCTTCACGGTCAGAAAAGTCAGTGCGAACCCGAGGCTAAGATCTTTCCTCTCTGACATTTCGCTTTATACTTCTAAGCAACAAAAACTCAAATCCTCAATACCCTTTCCTAAGCGCTGTAAAATCCAACTTCTATTCAGTCAAAGTATGCATATATATGCATTAGTCTGTGTGTTAGATGTGTTTGAAACACTAGCCTCGAAAAATTACGTGCTTAATACCCAATTATCATCTAATTTGATGAATTCCTAGGTCTCTGGCCTCAAAAACCATCATTAAAAAAACTTATTCTTGCATTTTTTGGAAAAAAGGCTTGTATTTGTTAGGCTTGCAACGAGTGACCCAAAAACGGCTGTAGAATTGTGACATTTGGTAGCGCAGAAGCTTTCAAACTTTTAAAAGGCCTCGAACTTGTTGGTAGCCCGTCTATCCGAGTGTTTAATTTATCCAGAGAGCTTTAGGCAAAAAATCAATCAATGTCTAGATTTCTCGAAAAAGTGCTCCTCCTACGTTTGGCGGAAACAAAACCATTGTGCTTCGAAAGTGTACACGCACAATGCGTTCAGATAAGCCAATACCAAAGCCCAAGTAATTCTTCCAGTCGAGTTTATGGTCAAGGCGATGTTCAGGCGCTAATTCCACACCATTACGAAATCAGTCATCATTCCTTAACTGTATTTACAAAATAATACACCCCATCATCTGTACGTCTAGGTAGTATGAATTGTGGGGTATCTTTTCCATCATTTGAATTAACTCGTACACAGGATCATTTGTGTACCTGGGAATCTTTTCACAATTGACAATACTTTATTCTCTTTTGGGTGCTGATTCATTCGCTGGTTGTTCAACGCAAATGGGATTTTGGAAACAAAACACTGAAGCATGGTATTAAAAGTCAAGATTTTGGTTTTAGCAAACCATGAACCTTACTGTTTAAACCGACCTACCGTGTGTTTACTCTCTTCATACAGTTGCCGCCAAGCCTAAATATTTCGTGTATCAGTGATCTATGAATCTATTTCTTGGGAGGCACGCCAAATCCGTTGACGTTCCTGTACATCAACAAACCATTGTCACCCTCGACGAATTGGCACCATCTGGCGGACTTCCAGAGCGACTTCCACATGTTCTCGTCCGAGTAGCGGTAATGCTTGCCCATGACCTTCTTGATGGCCTCGCTGGCCTCTCTGGCGTTGTAGAATGGGATTCTCAGACAGTAGTGGTGCAACACATGGGTCTCAATAATGTCGTGGAAAATGTGCTTGCCGATAAAGCCGAACTCACGGTCAATAGTGGCGGCGGCGCCGCGGGCGAAGTTCCACTGATCGGCCTCGTAGTGGGCCATTTGCGGGTCAGAATGCTGCAAAAACGTGATGAACACCAACCAGTGGTTAACGCCAAGGTAAGGCAAGAACCAGTTAACCAACACGTTAAATCCACCATAGTGCGTGTACCAGGTGTACAAGACAAAAAGCTGCGTCAAAATGCCAATGTCAGACAACACAATGTACCAGTACTGGTTCTTCTCGAAAATCGCCGATGCAGGGTTAAAGTGGTTCATACCCCAGCCTGTGCTGGCGACTTTCTGGCCGGTGACGTTAGTGAAAAGGTACATGATCCAGCCAAAGCCCTGCTGCAAAATCAACGACCAAAGCGATACGAGTGGCAGGTCGCTGGCGATTTCCTCAATCGACAAACCGTGGTGTTTTTCGACGAATTCCTCTCTAGTTTTGGGCACGAAAACCATGTCCCTGGTCATGTGTCCCGTGGCCTTGTGGTGCTTGCCGTGTGAAAACTTCCAGGAGAAGTAGGGCACGAGCCAGTACGAGTGTAACACCCAGCCCACGGTATCGTTAACAAGACGCGAGTCAGAAAAGGCCTGGTGGCCGCACTCGTGAGCCAAGACCCAAAGCCCTGTACCCAAGAGACCCTGTGTGATACAGTACACCGTCCAAGCAGCAAACCGAAGGGTGGCGTTTGGAAGCACATGAATGTAGTTGTTGGCCGCGTATGCGAAAACGCCCATCCAGAAAATGTCTCTGGCGACGTAGTAGAGCGACTCGAGCGTGCGGCGCTCGTAGCAGTGCGCAGGGATCACCGACAAGATGTCCTTGATAGTGTAGTCTGGCGCCTGGAACTCGTTGCCATAGGTGTCGATGGCGGTCAAGTCACGTGACAAGGTCGAAACGTTGCCCTGTTTCTTCACCGACGTGGCCGTCGCGGCGCCCGTGGTGGTGGAGCTGAGGGAGGCAATCTGCGACATGGCAAGGGAATGTATGGGAGAAAAACCGGGAATGTGCGTTTCCTGACCTGGTATGAATCTGCTGGTGCGGATTCTGCCGTGTTATATGGCTCGGCAAGGGCGCGACACGAGGAAAAAAAAGAAACGAAATTCGTGCGCCTGCATGCAGGGTCCCCGGGATTGTGCACGAGAACGACCGCGCCATGCAAAACGCGAGCCGTCGCTGCAACTTGGCTGTTTGAGTTAGACGGCTAAGCATGTGTTAGTGCATGAGATGAAACAATTGAAACCAACTTTACCATCATTCAGAAATGAATCCCGAGATCGGGCAAACGCCGACGCACGTGCATTGCTTATCTTTTGAAAAAGAAACGGCATACCAGATTTGCGTCGTGGAGATCCGAGGGGACCTCGTCACGTGCGCGCCATTTGATTTTCCCATTCGCCCGATCAGAAAGTTGGGCTGCGGCGATGACCGCACGCACCCCGTGGTGCCATATTCGGTAATTGGGGCGGCTCTCACTGGTCAAGTGCCGTGAGCCAATAAGCAGTAACAATATTCATTTTCTTTAAAATAAGTCTGTTTTAGATCTCAAGCAACTTTTTTTTGATTATTGCTTGGAAAATGCTTGTCATTGTGGCATTCACTATCCCAATGATTCTTTGTGTTATCGGAGGCAGTGCCAACCGCCAAGGATCTTGCACCCAGCAAATTTCAATTAAGCTTTAGTGCCTTTTATCAATTGAAACCATGGCCAGTTTTGTATAATGGCATTAATCCTACCAAATCTCGAATTCCAATTTGCTGGCTTGATGATGGTTCTGTTCATTGTTATTATACTTATTTAGGCGTTTATCTCCTTGCAGTTTTGCCGTGTTTTTTACGGCCCCAACATTTTGGAGTGCGCCGCCGAGCGTGCCATTAATAAGAACATGAATCTGGCCATTTTGATTAGTATGACATAACGAAGTTCCGGTCTAGAATGACTTGCAGTTTTGTCTAATTGCAAATCAACTCATTGAGCCAATCAGCAGCTTTTTGAACGATCATATATTCTGAGACTATCTTTCGGAGCCGCCTACACAACGTTATCTCATACATCAGCAATTACCCGCCCCGTTCACCCCACCTATGCGCATGATGAGACTTGTTTATTAGAGTTGCCCGACTGGTGCACGGGTGTGACTCCCAAACCACGGCAAATTTACGCGGTGCACCGTGCCTTGGAACGTACAAGGGCGCACAAATATCAATCAGAAATACCTCTTTTTGAACTTTGAAGCTCGGAGTGGGTTTCAAATTGATTCAACACCAACCAAATGCTACAATTTTCACTAGAATTGGCCTGAAATCACGCAAAGTGCTGGCTCTTATCCGCCGAGGTTATCGCTATGTCTGTGTGCAGTACGCCGATAACGAGCAGAGATCCCATGGAATCCAGCCGTATATGAAAAAGTACCCTTACCCACCCAATTTTCTTTCGGAACACTTCCTACGGTACTTTTGGTAAGTCAATTCTCACAAACCAACATCGTTTTAACATTTAGAATGCCTGCAGACGCGAAAGTCGAGAAAAAGCCAATCAATTTCGCCAACATTCTCTTGGGCGCCGGGCTCAACATGGCCGAGGTGACCACGTTGGGTCAGCCGCTCGAGGTGGTGAAAACGACAATGGCTGCCAACAGATCCTTGTCTCTTGTGCAGGCCGGCAAGTTGGTTTGGTCTCGTGGTGGTGTTTTGGGTTTCTACCAGGGCTTGATTCCATGGGCATGGATCGAGGCGTCCACTAAAGGCGCTGTGTTGTTGTTTGTGTCCGCCGAGGCCGAGTATAGATACCGTAGTTTAGGATTCAATGGCTTTTTGGCCGGCATGGCTGGAGGTGTCACGGGTGGAGTGGCCCAGGCGTACCTTACCATGGGCTTTTGCACGTGCATGAAAACGGTTGAAATCACCAGAGCGAAGCAGGCGGCCGTTGCGGGCGCGCCCCAACAAACCTCGTTTCAAGTGTTTAAGGAAATCTACAGGAAGGAGGGAATCAGGGGCATCAATAAAGGCGTGAACGCCGTTGCTATCAGACAAATGACGAATTGGGGGTCCAGATTCGGGCTTTCGCGTTTGGCCGAGGACGGAATCAAAAACTTGACCGGAAAGGGCAAAGAAGACCGCTTGAACGCCATCGAGAAGATCGCTGCGTCTTGTGTGGGTGGTGGTTTGTCTGCATGGAACCAGCCGATTGAGGTGATTAGAGTCGAGATGCAGTCCAAGACATCCGACCCCAACAGACCCAAAAACCTTGGCGTGTTCTCGGCGGCTAAATATATCTACGGTAATAACGGTGTCAAGGGCTTGTACCGTGGTGTGGCCCCCAGAATCGGTTTGGGCGTGTGGCAAACAGTGTTCATGGTGGCATTCGGTGACATTTTCAAGAAATTGTTGAACACCGATGGTGGCCACTAGTGTGCCGGGGTTCCCGGTCATATTTCACATGAACCAATCTTGACATGATATTCATTTTGAATAAAAAAAAAAAAAATAGTAATCTTTATGAAAAACGAGCAGTGTAGGGATACGTGTGCCAGTATCTGTTGTGTCGTGGCACGTATAGTACGTGGTAGAGCCATGCAACTTCAGAAGCCGTCTGCTATTTTTGTTTCAAATACTTGAACAACTAAATGTGAACGTTTTTGAGTGAAACGGAAAAATCTGCCCTAGAATTGGAACCCTGGTTACTTATTAAGAGGGCGCAAAAGTCGTACTGTGGAACACACCCTATGCCAGCTTTCGGGAACCACACCAAGAGATGTCCTTTCAGTCATGATATTTTATGAAGATTTCTGATCTTACATTCATTCTCGTGTTCAATTTGGATCATTTGGACCAAGACACTCCATGAGTTCGGTCACTTACATTGCTCAAACAGTCATACCATCATAAACCCATGAAAGCACCTGAATTTCTTTAGTTTACAAATTAAAAAAAGATTCCAATTATTTGCTGGCCGATCTTTCTTGGACGAGACATGGATCACGGAAGTACATACTTTTCTGGATATAAGCATACTGGTTAGTAGCCCATAATCATATCCTAGATCTTGTTTATGATAACCGAAAGTGACATGCATGAATGTCGAAACATTTCTTGCACTTTGAGTCACAAATTACGGTTCTCCTGATGAGAACTCGTTTTTTTTTACCAAAAATGAAAATACTCTATGAAGCATCCTTTGCCACTTTTTTTTTGCCAGCGAATACAATAACAATCAAACGCTTCTCAAGTTCTCGCTTAGAAACAGCCACGTTTGAGGATTTGCAGGGTATACATTTAAAAAAGTTTTCATCTATTCGCGGCTAACAATTCATTCCTTAAATTCTAGCATGGAGAAAAGACAATCCGTGCCTAATAATTGGAAAAAGGAACTTCGTAAACACTACCAGAAGCACCCTAGGTACTGTCAAAAACAGCTCCAGAATTGGTTTCATGAGAGCTTTGGCCGACTGATAACCCAGGGCGCAATCTCAAGGTATATTAGTCACGAATACGACTGGTTGGATAAAGCTTCCGCCGGTAACATATTGGTAAAAACACGCAAAAGATTACGCCATGCAAACCACCCTGAACTCGAAGACTATCTATATACTTGGATAAGAGAATCCCAGGCCCCTGTTTCCGGACCAGAAGTGGTGAGGGAAGCTCGGCGGCTATGGCCCATCATGTATGGGTCAAAGGAAATGCCCCGATTCAGTAACGGTTGGCTTGACGGATTCAGGAAGCGGTACGAAATGGATCTGCAACAACGGCATGGTGAAAAAGAACTCGGTTCAGATCAGCCAGTCGTGGCCTTGAGAGAGCAATTAGAAGCTGCCACGGATCCCAGAAAAAGCCCAACTATCATCGAGCAGGAGACTGAGGCAGAGAATAGCCATTTTTTGGGGGAACAAGTAGTCGAACCCTCGATTGATCCCATTTCACGTGAAGAAGAGGAAGAGGTCATACTGAGCATAAAGCTCGTTGTGAGGTATCTCGAACAAAAAGGTCCATTCTATTCTTACCTAATCAGTGCCCTCGAAGACGTACATGTTGAAACTTGCAAAAAGCAAAAAGATCCAATAACCACACCAAGTTTCCCCGGCTATTTCTCTTGAGAAAAGTCGTGCAAACGGCTGTGGCGTCTCTCAACATGAATAGCTCAAAATCTGTAAGTTGATTAGTCAATGTAATTTTACAGCACATAAGCCAAAAACCCGGACATCTTGACCGTCACAAGTCTATTCGGCGGCGCCCCGAACATGTGCGTATGGCCAAGTTTGAACATACTCCTGTATTAGCCTGGAATGTATGTTTTGATTCGCTCCGGCGGCAAAACAACTTGATTATATTTGCGTCGTTAAGTACCGCTATTCAGTGTACAAATGGTAAGAAACACAAAATCAACACACACATCAGCCCAGGGCAATCCCACCCCTAAATATTTGTATATTGCGACAAAAATTCCCAGTGCCAAAAGTGAGCCAGCGCCAAAAGTGAGCCAGTGACAAGATCATTAACTGCGCATTCACTTTAGGCTGGGACGCGCTTTTTTGCGGTCAATGCCCCATTTATCATAGGCATAGAGCCCAAATGCGGTGAGAAGAATGCCGTAGCTTTGGGTGCCGGTGAAACTAAATGAAGCCTCCCAAATGAATGCAAAAATGATGACCACGATTCTTTTCATGATGTTGGCGATCGAATAGTTCACGGTGGATACCGTGCCTAGCAACAGAAATGCCAAAAGCGATTGCATGAAATGCGAGAATCCGTTCAACAAAACGAGAAAAAATAATGTGGACGACATTTCCGTCAAGGAGAACACGTCGTTGCGGAACTCAGAGATAATGTAGAAGGGCATCGTGAAGACAAATCCAATCACCGAGCAAAACAATAAGATGGTCAATTTATCCAATTTTTTTTGCTCGTCTTTCTTATAAGTGGGGAGATTCGCGCCGTCCTCTTTGGATGAATCATACGTCAATCTGTTTTTGGCGAAAATGTTTTGCGACACGAAAATGAACATGGAGATAAACGCGTAAACGAGCCCGCCAAAATACCCATCGTCAATGGACACAAGCGCTTTTTTCGGCTTATAACATGTGAGCATGATACCCAGCATTAACGGAATCAACGTCACATACGTGATTTTCTTGAAACTCACTTTGTAAATGACTTTGTATATCAAAATAGTCGTGATTGGCGACAACGCTTTAACAGTGTGCACTAGCGAAACGGGAATCACAGACGTGGCCTTATGACTGGTGATATGGCCAACAAACTGGAAAACGCCCATGGGCAAAGTTGTCGAAATTATGTTTGCCGTTGGCGTAAGGAATTTGATAACAGAATAGTCCAATTCATGCAATTGCGGTACGGAACCGGCGGGAAATGTGCGGGCGAACTTCGGAAGGGTCACTAACGCTATGAAAAGAGACGTGCATAACACGGCATTGAGCGAAAACTGGAATTGCGTTAGCGTAATTGGGTATGAAAAACGCGACAAGATCGCTTTTGTCGAGTTCAGCGACACGATGGAAAACGCATACCAAAATCCACACAAGGTAACAACTTCCCAGTTGACGTCGGGTGCCCATGCGTGGTACCAGGCAGATGCCGAAGCAGACACCGACGACTTTGCAGACGCCGAGACAGATGCCGGCGCATACTCTGCAGCCACGGGCTCTTCCGGGATCACGTACGCGTCAAGGCTGGTGGTGGACCCCGCATGCGACGCAGGTGCAAAGGAGAAATAGTCACGCTTATCCGTGACCGGCGTCGGCGAGCTAGAAGTTGGTGGGGTTATAGGTACGAACTGGCCCGCATATGGAGCCCGCAGTGCACGTGGATGGTTTAATTGGAATATGTTCGTCAGCGAATGGTTAGGGTTGATCTGCGACGTTCGCTGTTTCGCCACGTATTTGTGAATATCCTCCACACTATGGTTGGCACTTAACATTATGGAGTGCTGCGAGGGCTATGCTGGTATTTATAAAGACCGCTATGTGGCACGATCTGTAGGGGTATTGTGTGGGCGGCGTCAAAAGTGCAGCCTGCGAAGAAGACGGTATGGGTAAGTATCTGGTCACGCAAAAATATTGTTATGCGAGCTGGTATGTGGTTAGCGGGGCAGATACAGGCGCCAGAAAGTGTAGCAATGGGGAAATGGCGAAGTTAGGTGATAGCGAGTGACAGGGGGTAGACGGTGTATAAACGTATTTAAAACGGTGGAGTGATGAACCGACTGAGACGATGGAGATTCTGGTGTGAAGGCTCAAAATAGCTACGCAGGAAAAAAAGCAAAAAAAAAAAAAAAAAAGAAAAAAAACATACAGAACAAAAAGAAACAACTATTCGCGCCTCAACGCACGTTCCTGTACAGGCAAGCGCATGCCCCGTTTGGGCGTGGCCTTTGCCGCCAGCAATATGGGAATGGCGACTTAGTCAATGCAGATATCTTTAGTTTCAAAAATTATGCCTTACCAAGTATAGATAAACAATCATCGAACACGTTGTTAGAAAATTCAACCCCTGAACGGCCAAACAGAGCTTGAACTTAAAAGTTAGAATTGTGTTTGTTCTGCTGGGGAAGCAATCACGAAAAACCTGAAGTTACACGCAAACGCGGTCAGCGACCCCTGCATTTGGAAGAGGCTTATTACAGGTTTTATTACAATTGCGGTCGGCCAAGAAAGAACCGTTAGCAATTTCACAGCTAAGAATGTCAAAATCAGAAAAAAAAAATGCCGCGCCATGTGATTCTGTTTCGTTCATTCAAATATCTCAAACCGCACCTTGCTTCGCCTTCAATGAAATGATTCAAGCTACTGTTTTTTGGTGCATTAATTTTTTTTTTTCTTTTGACGTGACCAGATCCCGTTGTTTGGCCAGCGCTGGCGCGCGGCCGTTTACGTTATGTGCATGAAATCACTTCATCAGCTGTGGCACTCCCTAATTGATAGGCCGTTTTTTTGTAAGATCATGGCATGCAGCAATAAAAATGATATTGTGGCTCAGATAGGGAGGCCGAAGAATGATGACGTTGATTCATTATCTTTGAGTTGAGAAGGATATACGTAGAATTTGGGATTTTCGTGCACTTTTTATGCCGTGGAATATTTAAAGTTTGGGTCAGCCCACATAAATGTTTTCTGGAAAACACAGTGCAGTTTTCTCCGCTTTACGCAAGTACGATTAAAGGTAAAAAGAAAAACGTGAAAAAAAGACAAAAATCATGAGTATAATAATAGGACTATTACGCGGCTCATATTTGCAGGCGTCTTCGCTGGCAAATGTATCTACCCAAGCCATAATGAAAAAGTGACAATCCAGCTTCACATAAGACAAGGGCCCACACAAAAAGTCCAGATTTTGCGTAAATGATACTATCACACATCCCTAAAATGCGTACCTCTTCCACTCACAGGGTCGGTGTATGCCTGTCCAAATGCAATAGTCACATGACCGTCCGATACGAAGAAAGGCTTCAAAGCCACGACCTTAGTAACGTATGCGATGTATGATTTGTGCTATATCATCTTTCAAACTTGCCCTTTTCATTCAAATAAGTGCGAAAAAACAAACATTCAGCCCGTTCTAATTCAAAAATTGGACGAAATCCAGTGTGAAATGACACAGTGTCGTTTTTGGCCGGGCCCTTCATCCTATAACTGTAACTCACACATCGATCTATTGCGTTTCTATGCCGAACAATGGCCGCGACGCATGCGACTTTCGCGGCCGAATCTGCCACCTGTACCATGCCATCCCATGCAACGTTTGCCGAAATGGACGAAATCGTTCAAGTGACTGATACGCTGATAATTTCTTCAGTATGCTCTCTCAGAATATATTTTTCCCCGAACCAAACTTTGTGACAGCCCAAAAGTGGAAGGTTTTTAAAAAAAAATTCCATCTCGTACCCAAAGTGGCCTGCACATAACGCGATAGCCGTATCGCGCGACCTTGGCTCGTGAAGGCCATACATACTCGAAATTATCATTTCTTCACCACGCTCTACACAACACAAAACATTAGCATGGACGCCGTATTGTCGTATGTATCACGACAAGTGGTGAAGCGCGGCGCGCGGTACCTTTTCCGGCGCGTGACGGGCGACGACGACGACTTTGCTGAGCCGCCTCTCACCGACCCGGAGGAGGACGCGGACCCGGTCACGGAGGAAATGTTTTCGTCGTGGGCGTTATTCATCCTTCTCTTTTTGCTCTGTTCGGCATTGTGGCTGTCGTATTATTTGCAGCAGCGGCGGATCAAGGCCGTGCACGAAACCGTGCTTTCGATTTTCTACGGTATGATTGTGGGCTTAGTGATTAGGGTCGCCCCGGGCCACTATATCCAGGACGCGGTCAAGTTCAAACTGGGATATTTCTTTAATATCTTGCTTCCGCCCATTATTTTGAATTCGGGCTACGAACTACATCAGGCGAATTTCTTCCGTAATATCGGCCTGATTCTCACTTTTGCGATTCCAGGCACGTTTATCTCGCTGTTGGTGTTGGGCACGATATTGTATTGCTGGACCGCGTTGGGCTTTGATGGCGTCAAGCTAGAATGGGTCGATGCTTTGGCTGTGGGCGCCACGCTCTCGGCCACGGACCCGGTCACGATTCTCTCGATTTTCAACGCATACAAAGTCGACCCGAAGTTGTACACGATCATTTTCGGCGAGTCTTTGCTCAACGATGCCATTTCGATTGTTATGTTCGAAACGTGCCAGCAATTCCACGGCAAACCACTCCATTTTTCGTCGATGTTCGAAGGTATTGGTTTGTTCTTGATGACATTCACTGTGCTGACGATTATCGGCATGTCGGTGGGCATTTTGGTGGCTTTAATCTTGAAACACTCCCACGTGCGGCGGTACCCGCAAATCGAGACGTGTCTCGTGCTCCTCTTTGCCTACCAGTCGTACTTCTTCAGCAATGGCGCCCACATGTCCGGCATAGTCTCTTTGCTTTTCTGCGGCATCACGTTGAAGCATTATGCATACTTTAACATGCTGCGCCGCACGCAGATCGCGACGAAATATATCTTCCAGTTTTTGGCGCAACTCTCGGAAAATTTCATCTTCATCTATTTGGGGTTATCGCTCTTCACCGAGGTCGAGTTGGTGTTTAAACCATTGCTCATCATCGTCACTTTTGTACTGATTTGTGTGGCCCGCTGGTGCGCAGTGTTCCCACTCTCGAGGTTCCTCAATTTTCTATTCCGTGCGAAATACGAGAAGATCAACCGCTCCGCGGGTGCCGCCGGCGGCCTTGGCCTGCACCCAGAGCCCGAGGAGATCAGCCACTCGTACCAGATGATGATTTTCTGGGCCGGATTGCGTGGTGCAGTCGGTGTCGCGTTGGCGTTGGGCCTTCAGGGCGAGGCAAAGCTGACGCTTTTGGCCACGGTGCTTGTGGTTGTGGTGTTGACTGTGATCTTTTTTGGCGGCACCACGGCGTCGATGCTCGAGATCTTGGGCATCAAAATCGGCGTTGTTGAAGAAGGCGACGATTCGGATGACGAGTTTGACCTTGTGGCACCCAAATTGGCCGTGGGCAACTCGCTGAGCAATGTAAACGTGATGGGCAGCCGCCGGTACGCGCCAGGCACGCCCCTGTTCCCCGCACGCACCAGTCTCCAGGCCGGCTACAGGCTGGAAAACTCGCCTCAAACAGGCACCGCGCGCCTGCTGTCGTCAATGACCAACTCGCGAGTGGACTTGAACGATGATGACGAGTTTAACACCAGTGATATCGACGATCTCATGGCGGCGCCATCGCCGTACGATTCGGCCAACTTGGCCACGCAAAACCACAACGGAGTCTTGGGCGCGTTTTTGTCTGCAGAAGAACACGCTCGCTGGTTCACGAAGTTCGACGAGGAGGTGTTGAAACCTGTGTTGCTAGACTCGTTGCCACATCTGGCCGGCACGCTGACAGATAAGTACGAGGAGGAGTCCGGCATGGGCAAATAGACGCTGGCGGTGTGTGACACGGGGTGGCATTATACATTCTTGGCATTGCCTTACTTCTGGAAACCTTCTCGGTTTATACTTTCTTAAAGGTTATGGAGTTATTTTGAACGGTTTTCAAGGTCTAGTCCTGCGATTTGTGAGAATGTGTCGGATCTCGTTCATGGAAACACTCAATACAGGCATACTTATCCGAGACTTGTTCTTCAAGACAGAAGTGTGAGCCGGCTGACGAGCACAGAGAGAAACAGGTCATTATATCTAGGCAAGGAGAGGGAAATTTGGTGGGAATAGAATAGTACATTTGTGCTCTTGACACAAAAAAGAAAAAGAAAAAGAAAAAAAAAGWTTTCTAGATGATTTCGTCTTTTGACTCGGATTATGACTATATATATCTCTTGTATCGCGAGTTTTCCGAATCACGGATAAAATTCACTAGCTAAACATCATACTACCGTATCTTGACTTTCGCAAATTTCCGGATTAYATCAAACTGACAGTCCAGAATTTGCCTTGAGTGTTCGGAAAAGAAAGAATCGTGTTCGTAAAGTGAGCACATATATTCTTCCTCTTGTCATATAATGAATATTCCTCCTCTATTGCCACATAGTGAATATTCCTCCTCATGTCATAAAAGAACAACATTGAGATCCCCCAAACTTTGCTCTGAATTTTCATTTATACTCTCCCTTCAAAAATGAGAAMATGTCCSAGCATGATTTGAGCAGAAACCCATTTCTTTAGAACTTCTCACCACTRGCATATYRAAACYATGCRTGAGATCAAAGTATCTCATCTTTYGACASCCCCTAAAGATACTTTGCCATCTGAGACTTTTCCTGTTTCTGCTGCTGCGCGATCGATGCGTCAGTCACCCATTTGGCAAGCTTAAACGCCCGCAGCGACAACAGCAAGTCGTTTAGTTTATAGTTATACTTGACACACAACTCGAAGAATTCCGTCATGGTCAAATCATGCAATACCGCCACCAAATGCTGATTTACACGCGGATCAGCTTTTTCTGCCGCCGACACAAACACAGACGCAGGCACGACATCAGTATAGTTAGCGCACGATCTGATTGGCCGCTCCAACAAATTCATGACCTCACTAATGTGCGCATTCGTGACGGTGTTTCTACGGTCCTCTTCAACTGCGCGCATGACAAGCCCGGCCAATGCAAGCACCGCGTTCCCGTAAAGAGCCGGGTTCTGAACACGGGACTCGGCGTCTCTTTTCAAAGTGGGACGGAAAACGACGCCGACATTCGAGGCCAAAAATTGCTTATATGCACACACCACCTGAGACTTCCAAGCAGTCGTTTTCTCGTATATGGACTGTTTCTGTCGCTGCGTGGGCGGCCCGTAGAGCCGCTCTGCATATTGTTTGAGAGAGTTCCACAAGGGGGCCACCAATTTCTCGAGTTTCGAAAGTTTCCCACCAGAAATGCCAAAATCCGCAAACGCGCCTGTTTTGCGGAGCGGACTCAGCGTGGCGCTCACGGCAAACTCGGTAGTATCGTTGGAGGTGGTGTCGTGCGAGTTACCGAAGATCACCGGCTCTTTTTGCGAAAAACTTGCATCTTTTTCGAGAATCAAATCTGTATTTCTCAAGGCGTGCATATCGGCAGCAGACCTGTAGTTGATCCGCGAGGAGGTGGTTCTGATCACAAGAGAGCACTCATCGAGAATAGCCGCCCACGTATGAGCGCTGTGGGGAGTCGAGTTGAATATTGCGTTCCTTGTTTTGACGCTATGCTGGTCGTTTGARGATGCGATATATGCAAGCTCCTGAAACGCCGTCGTGCGGACAATTTGCTGCTTTGGGTCAACGGCGCGTAAGCCCGTAAGGAGCGTGGCAACTGGATCGGCGCTGCGGGCGCTTAGGGCAGTCTTGCCGTCCAAACAGCCGATTGTGGCGTARACGTTATATGCATGACCGACGAATTCCCACCCAARAAATAACACAAACGACGCAAACAATAAGTTGAAATAGTTTTTCAAGCCGATGTGGAACGGCGGAACAGCCGTATCGAGCGATAATGCGGCGAAAATTAGCCAGTTTACTCGGTAAATTACCGTCCGTGTAAAGATATACGCCAACGGTGCGAATACACCAGTGACAACAGTGAAAAAGGCCAGATTTCCAACAAGAAACCCGGGATTTGAGAAAAGCGCTGATTCGACATTCACTTTCGACACGCCATACTGGAGCGGGAGCCGATTGCGCTGGAAAGACACGTGCTGAAACGCGTAGAATACAGCGCAAAAAGTCGCATGGAACCAGAAGTAGACCCATGCGTCATTGACCGCTGGCTTGACTCGGAATTCTTTCGCTAGCACATAGTATTGCCCACAGAGCGGGAGCTGGGCCAAAAACACCGAAAAAAACACGATGCTAGACGCAAAAAACAGCATGAATGCAGTCATGAAGCGGCCACTAAGCATGGTGCAGGCGATCACATGCTCCGCCAACAGTTTGGCCGGTGAAAACTCGACGGTGGAGTTGCGTGCACGCAATTTCTTGACAATCCAGAGCGACACAAACAATAATGGCACTCTATACACAGCCTCGCCGAAAACCCACCAGAATCGGCCGTATGGGGCCCTCAATACAGTCGATGATAGTATTGCTAGGAGCACGCAGATCTTGTCCACGTAACGCATGCGCCGGCGGAACGTGGCTCGGAAACAGTCACTGTACTGTAACGTGCGCTGCGGCGAGCCCGACATGGTTAGAATTGTGGTGTTTTTTTCGAGGTTTTGTGGCACGTTTTATGGATACCCAGAAGGAATTTTGAGTTCTCAGTATCCAGTCTACAGTCTTCGGTATACAGTATTCAGTACTCAATACTGTGCGAATGGTGAGACTGCGAAAAAAACGCTACGTACTTGTTGCGAGTAGATTTGATAGAACAGAGATATTGACCATCAACAAGAGGAAACAATGGTACAGTTGGGTGATTTTTTTTAGGAATTTTGGGTTTTTATTGTTAAAATTTGTGTTTCTGTCTCACAAGAAAAGTCTCTGAAAAATTTGTCTTGTTTTTGACCGATTTGACTTGAGTGTATATGCTGTAGATACTGTGTGTTGTGAGTGAGTGAGCGAGCGATGAGGACTCGGCCCTGGAGGAGGCTACCTTGAATGACCATGATACAGTAAGACCTGTTTATAAGGATCACATCTTTTGAGCAACAAGAGAGATAGTAACCAGGTTATCTTCTTAAAGAGCGCATTTTTGGTGTGAAAAACAATTTCTCGCCCTGTGTTTTCATGAATATAGCCAGGTTATCTCTTTAAACAAGATCCTTATAAGCAGGTCTTACTGTAATTCTTTTTCTTGCTTTGTATTTTTCTTTTTTTTTTTTGCTTGATACATCTGATTGGGAGCCAGAATTAATTCTACCTCTCCACAAAACTATATATAAAAATATGAATATAAAAAACTTCAGCCAGCTTCGCTACCTACCCTGCATCGATTCGTATGAGTCTATTAGATTCAACAAGGTTGTCATTTCCCTGAAGGATGTGCTTCCCCACCTCCCACTTGCCGCTGAAACTCTCGCATGTAAACGGTATGGAAAGGTTTTTTCTATTTTTTCATTCCCACTTTTTACGATATTTGCTTGAAATTTTGTTATTTACATTGTATGTTTATATTGTATGGTAGTTATTTGGATAAATCGGCCGTGAACACATGGTGGTGTGATAAGTCTTCTCAGTTATAGTCGATGAGATTTCAAAGATTTTTGCATACATATAAAGTTGGGTTTGATTTATTTTCTGTAATCCATACTACCATTTCCGGATTTGCGGCCACTTACTTCTCTCCTTTTCCCTTTCCCGGATGTATTTTTGTTATCCTATTCCTGATATGATAAAGCATTATTGATGGAGGAAGAGGCAGATCAGCAGATGGAGAACTCAGTGAATGGCTAGGTGAACAATTGGGCTTTTAATGCAAATGTAGGAAGCCAAAACAAAAAAAAAAACCAGAAAAGAAGTTGAAAAATTAAAGATAAATATAAAAATAAAAAAAAAGGATCAAGGCCAAAAGAGCATTGTTTGTATTGTAACTGATAATCCTTTGGAAACGAGAAATCACAAATATAATTCTCCTGACACTTCAATGTTGATTCCATGGATTCAATTATGATTTCCAGATTTCGTTAAAAAAAAGTGACCCCTGGAAAGTCTCTTCTAAACCACTTTGGCTAAGCTGACGCTTCCAATGCATTGAAAGTCTTTCATAAATAAATTTTTGGAGAGCTAAGTAAGCAATTCTGGCTCCCAGTCCTCAATCAGAAGTATCAAGCAGAAAACAAAAAGAAAAAAAAAGGTCTTGATTTATTGGTTTGAATCAGACAATCGAAAGATCAACAAAGGACATGATAAATTCCTAAAAGACCATGCTTAAGCTTGCCAAAACTCCAGAAAACCAAAACTTTCCAGTAATGTTGGCTTTTTTTTTTCTCTGGTAGCTACTCCCACAATCTTAAAAAAACAAATACACACGTGTTTTTGCAGTTTTGTATCTTCTATTTCTATGTACATTGCTAACCCTGGTTGAGCTTGCGCTGAGCCTCGCGTCTGATGCGCTCCGCCTCGCCGCTCAACGCATCCTTAACCACATCAAGGCCTGGCTGACCCTTGATCTCGCCAAGAGCCGCATCCTTGATATAATGCTCATTGCTCTTCGTGTTGGCAAACGAGTTTGCGTACCCGAAAAGCTTGTCCTCAATCAACCTCTCCGAGCTCTCGAACCGGCCCACTTGGACCTCGAACGCCTCGCGAATCGCGTGCTCCAACTCCTGCTCCGTGGTGATGTAATTGGCTGCGGAATGGTACAATTCCAACAACTGCGTGGCCTTCGCGTCCATCGCCTCCAACTCGGCCATTTTGCGGTTCAACGTACGCTTCTCCTCCACAAGCGCCTGCTCCTGAGGCGTGCGCTGGCGCATGATGGGCCCGCTCAAGTATGAGTCGATCGTGGGGAGTGTGTGCTGTGCCACCTCGGATTCTTTATGTTGTTTATTTTGCTTCTCCTGAGCCTCGGTCTCACGACGTTTCGCTTCCAACGCCTCCATCTTCTCGATGCGTTTACTCTCGGCAACATACGCCTCCTTCAAGTACTGTCTGCGGAGCGTATCGCGCTGGACGGCCCACAACTCCTTTTTCGTCATCTCAGACTCTGGTTTCGTCGACAATGGGCGTTCGTCAATCTTGGCGATCCGCTCTTTCACGCTCAAAACCGGCTTTTCCGCAGGCACTCGGCTGAATTTGAATCCTTTTCTTTTCGGGAGCGGGATCCCCTCGGCGTAACCCTGTTCAATATGAGAGTCGGCCTCGATTTCCTCGGCCGTTTTGGGCCGGATCGGGTTGTGCCTGAAAATGGGGCGGACCTCGGGCAAAACTCCCGACTTGCCGCCGTATTTGAGCGTGCGCTTGCTGAGACTGGTCGGAGAGCACCTCATTTTGGGTATTTAGCAGGCTTTTTTGGTGGCTAATGAAAATTTTGGCTTGGTATAGTGTGCGCGACAAAATCTTCTTGCACCGCGCGAACTCCTTAGATTGGTGGTCACTGAAAACTGGTGAGCTGCGAAACTGGATTTAGCATTCATGCCTGGAGTATTTCATAGACCCGAGAATGAAGAACAATGAAGACAATTTTTGAGTCCGCTCTTTTCGTGTGCAAATGTCAAAATGAAAACAGAACTTTTTTTTAAAGCTGGCATGGAAGAAAGAGATCACTGTTTGAATCCTTTGATTGCATGCAGGATCACCGGCTCTTACAGGCTTTGCAAATGAAGTCGAGATTTGGTTCACGAATCACGACAAACATAGTTTCGGTAGGGAGCAACAACGATCACCACAGCAATAATGTCACTTGGCTTCATGCAAACAAATAGGCATTTTTCTGAAAAGATACCTGAAGGAACACCCAAAAACCTCAATTTTTGCCTTGTTCAACGTAGCCTCAGCACACTGGCTTGCCCCAGGCCTCATACATGGCCACCAGCGCGGCCTTGCCGATTTTTTTTGGTCCCACTTCGTCCTTGAAAATATCCATGATCAAGTCGCCCTTTGCGGTCTCTGTAAAGCCCTCCTTTTCGATATAAAACTCAATCAAGCTGCGCGGCGTGCCGAAATACCGCTGGATCATTATCGCCTTTTCAAATGAGATTCCGCGCACCAGCATAAGCATCTTCACAAACATCTCCTTCACCGTCATCATGTTGCTTTTCACAAGCGATTCTTGGTACATGGGGAAACTGTGCACGCACTCGTAGGGGGTCTTACGAGACTCGAATTTCTGGCGGAACTCTTCAAGGTACTCCAAGTACTCATCCTGGGTCCTAACACTTTTCGGCTTGAGAACCAAAAGGCGCACGTTTTGGTGTTTTTCCTGCAAAACCTCCGTCATCAACACTAGCCAGTCGATTGTGTCGTCGGTGCGCCGGAATCTCTGCATGTAGAAATTCGACATGGTAATTACCATCGAAATAGCCGTCTCGAGCGACTGTTTCATATCCGCAACCCGCGGAATGTCCACCAAGCCGCTCTCTTCAACAATATAATGCACGTTTTTGATGCCCGATTTCTTCAAGCGCGATTTTTGCTCGGCAAACCGGCCATCCTTGATCGACCCAGCCAAGTCATCAATACGTTTCCGCTCACAAACGTAATTTAACACCACCTCCTTTTTCGTCTGCTTATGGCGTGCAATCCAGAGAACGTCTCCCACAGAAAGCGCCCGCACATCACACGCCACGCCCCTGCCCACAATTTTGTTGTAAAAAAAATCTCTTTCGCCTTTCGACCGAATCTCACGATTATCTAGAATAAGCACCACCTCGTAATCCGCAGGCGCCCACACGTCATACTGTGTGCCCAGGTACGTTTTGTTGGCGGCGTCATGCACTCCTTTCAAAGGATTGGGTTTTTTCTCGGGGCTTTTTGCAGCATATCTCGCGGTCACCGACTGCGACGCTGGAAGAGGCACATTTTCGTCATGAACGCTCGGATCTGACCCCAAAGCATTGTCGTCTAATATGACAGGCGGCTTTTCCGATCGATCTTCTTGGTCTGTTTTATTTATTTCTTCATTCACTTCAACATCGCTCAGAACCGGGTTCATGAACAAAGAATTGTCGTGATAATTTCGTCTTTTCAAAGGACTGCTGACCTGGTCACGTGGCGCCAACACCAGCGAATTGAACACCGACAGCCCCGGCAGCACACGCACGCCGTTGTCAAAACTGGTTTCGGGCGCCCGTGCGGGCGAGCTGGCGATCCCCTCTTGCCTAATTAGGACCTCGGCCATCTTCAGCCCTTCCTCAGTGATCACGTAAGCTTTGGGCCGTCCAAACTCTTCCACGAGCCCGCGCTTGAGCAACGTTTTCACCCCGTCCCACGCAGAATAGTAGTCTCTTGCCGCCGGGTTCGCGGTGAATGACTTATCGCAGTATTTCTCCGCCACAGCCACAATATCTTCTCTACGGAGACCCCTGCGCTGTTTGTCGGCAGTACAGAGTGTTATAAGGATCGCCCATGAGCCGCCGCGGCGCTTAGGCACCCAATTCTGGGCCGTTTTTTTCTTTTTGTTTTCCGTTTCGGGATCTAATTCATGCTGCCGCTTGCCGCCCTCCGTGTCCCCCACATAGTTCTCAAACTCGACCGGGATCGTGATTCCGTTCTCTTTGCAGTGTTTTTTGAGACGAGCACAGAGAAATTTGACCAATTTGACACCCACATACTGAATCTTCGAAAGCTGTTTTGGGGTCTCTATAGGGCCCGGGAATGCCCGTATTTTCTCCAGCGCTCTGGTATATGCATGTGCCACCTTCAGCCCCTTCTTCATGAGCTCATCAAACCGCTCTTCGAGCCAATGCGTGAATAAGAATTTGAGATCTAGATCCATTTGGTGGGTTTATCCGGGCACGTCACTATAAACAGTATAGGTTCGGCTTATTTGTATATGGAGAGGTGATTTAATTGAAAAGAGTGACTAAAGCGAATGTGCCACTGATTTTTTTTTGGATTGACTTGAATAGCGAATGAAAGCCTATTTTAGTGACCCAGAACAAGCGTTATGTGTATCCCCGGGTTTTGTTTGGTGCACAGTTTTGAAGTTAGTAAATTTTTGCCTAATCGGGCCGAAATTCGATGTCGTCGCGTCGTCGCGTCTGCGCGAATGGGCCATGGGAATGCACAGTGGATGAAGCCTACAGGTGAGAAAAGATAACATACAATGAAAACGATCAAATCTTTTCGGCCGAAACGAGAAAAGAAGAGGAAAGAAAATTTCGCACATTTGAGTCTTAAAAAAAAGGATATTTGACAAATTATAGTTTGGCAATTCTCGAAACTTACCGCCAGGTTATGTGTCTCACCAAGATCTAGATAGACATGTATCACTCTAGCATGAGGGGACGCGTCAGTACTTGAATCCGTTTGTTTTTTTGTTTATTCTTGAGCAAGTGTTGTGATTTGAACTAATCGAGCAAAACACGACTTTATCAAACAAAACAAACTATCTGCCATCTCGATCAATTTGATTTAATTCGACTACCCAATACAGCGAGCGCTACGATATGTTCCTCGGTATGGACGCGATCGTCGCTGCATCATTCATACAAACCTTCTTCCAAAAAAAAAAAAAACCCAGGATATAGGATTTTTCGAACTAAAAAACTCAATCCTATTTCAACTCTTAAATCTTCGTTTAATCAGTGTTTGGGTCCGATTCGCTATGTATGTCAATCAAACCCCATTTCATACTGCATATAAGCACCCCGCCATTTCCAGAGCATCCGACCGAGTGAGCATCGCATTCAAGACATGAAGGAACCAAGATAAAGCACTCAGAAAATGAGTCAAGACGGAAAAAACAGTGATAGAAACTCAAAGAGAAGGCTTTCGAGCTCTGAGGCCAAGGATGGGTCCAAGTTTCGGCCGAAAACGGCCAAAATTGACAGATCTACAGCAGAAAATGCTCGCTCAGATGTACAACTTCACCCATTGCTCAGAGATATGGTTGCAATGCCCCAAGCATCGAATCCCCTTCGGCAAAAAGCACGCCCGAAGTTTGACGCCGCATCTTTGAATCCATACGTGGACCAGGCAGTTTTTTCGCGCCAAAACCATCGCTCCAGACCGCTTCAACTCAACCCACAGGGCAAATACGTGGAGAAGGGTGAAAAGCTCCGATTACAGCACCTAGAAGAGGAGAGAAAAGAGGCAGAGCGCCGCGAAAAAGATGCGAAGGGGATTTTGCCCAATGTTAATACACAGGAGGAGCTATTCAAGCCGCAAATGCCGCCTTTGGTCGAGTGGTGGGACCGCCCATTTCTCCGCGGGCGGCTGTACGTGGAATTTGCCGGAAAAGGCTCAGAATTTGTGCTAGATTCCGAGTTTGCGCCTGTCACAAACTATATACAACACCCTGTGCCCATAGACGCGCCTTGGGAGAAATTTATTTACGATGGAGACTCGAAGCTATACCTTACAAAAGCGGAAATGAAGCGAAAACGAAGAAATGACAGACAAATCAGGCACCGTGAGATGCAGGATCGTATCAAGCTAGGACTTGAGCCGCCACCACCGCCCAAAGTCAAACTTTCGAATCTTATGAACGTATTAACAAACGAGGCCATACAGGACCCCACAGGGGTGGAAATGAAGGTGAAACAGGATGTACAGGAACGCTATGAAAAGCACATGAAGGAAAACGAAGAGCGGAAGTTGAACCCCGAGCAAAAGGCGAAAAAAAGAGAGCTTCAGGTCGAAAAAGAACTTGCTAAGGGGTACTGCACGACTGTATACAAAGTCAACGATTTGAATGACGGGCAGCACTTCTTTAAGGTCGACATGAACGCCAAGCAATTAAACCTTTTCGGGATCTTGCTTATCAATCCACGATTCAGCCTTGTGATTGTTGAAGGAGCAGCAAAAAGTATCAGATTCTTCAAGAAATTGATGACGCGGCGGATCAACTGGCAGGAACTGAAAAATGGGCTTGATCTTTCCGCCAATAAGTGCGTTGTTGTTTGGGAGGGCGAGCTCAGAGAACTCTCGTTCCAGAAATGGTCGCCGATGTATACCAAAGACGATGACGATGCATATAAGGTGCTTAATAAGTTTGGCCACGAGAATTACTGGCGCGAGGCGTTTGATTTGTGAGCTGCGTGGTCATGCGTTAAATACATAGAGGGGTTTAAATCAATTGGTTTGGTGAGGAAAACTTTGTAGCTTTTTTTTTTGTTATTCATAATTTTCGTGTGCTTTTCAGTAAAAGTACATATTGGAAAGTCGTCAGTGTTGATTAGAACGCTGGATTACGCATTACGTAGATCATTAATTTGCGTAACGTAATAACGCCGTAGCGTAAAATAATAATTACGTAATGGATCGCCCGTTACCAGCTTAACGTCAGGTTTTTTATTTGTTTCTTTCGTAAGTCATGTATTCATACTATATCCAAGCACGCAGCAAACTGCACATACATGACTGGCAAGGCGAAGCCCGAAACCCAGCCACTCGGTCGAAAAAAGGCCATAATCATAACTCGGTTCCTGCTTAACATAGGGGATAGAAGAGATGCACATTCGGACGGTGAGTCCCGATTTTGAAACATACTTTTCTCGAAATTGTTCCTCGGACTTTTAGGTCACGTACGGCTCCAAGGCTTTAGCGTAACGTAACGTTAAGGGCAATTTTACGTCGTACATGCAAGGCTTTATTTGGCCAGAATGGTCGAGATCTCCAGGTGTGGATTCGTGTGCATACATCGATATATATAGCCCATCTAGCCGGCGTAAAGTGACAAATTGCACGGCGGCCATACAAGCCAAACTGACACCTTGAGTGTTGGATAGTGTGAGCTCTCCTATGGAGGTGAGATTAAGCCCTGATTATTCGAAAAAAGTCCCAAGATTTTGTGCCTTAGCGAGCCATTCCTGCTATGTCTGCTGTGCCTGCTTGTTCTTTATACAGCTCAGTGTACGTAGATAAACATGAGGGAAGTGAGATTCCCGAAGAACAAAGCGCTGCCACACGTCGTAGGCGGGGTGTGAAAGTAGTATTCTAGGCCATACGTGAGAAAAGACTTAGGGCTTATCTGTGTGAGAGCAACGCATCTGGCGTGTCGTTTAAAGCGGCACTTTCATTGAGTAAAAGTTTCAACACTCCATGCAACACAAACACATGTTGCTTACTGACTCTTGATGTAAGTATCGGCCGCCTTATCATGAATAGAAGACCCATTATACAAAAGTTCATGAGCAGGGAGTGATAGTCTCAATGAGGTAATAATAGCAGCAATATACAAGTGGTGGTATCGAGAATAAGAACTCGATTCAACTCTTTCGCCAACGCATAAACACAAGATAAATCGACGGCGAGTTTGACGACAAAAAGTGAGAAAAATAATCTGGATTTCACGCAAAAAGGTTTTCGACACGTGTCGGATGGGTGAAAACGCGTCTCTTCTGCTGACATTCGTCTCTCTTTCCAAGACAATGGGTTTCGGAAACTTTTCGCTCCAAAGTATAAAAGGGCCTTGAGCTGACCCAAAAGTTTTTGCCCAGATTCTGTTTTTCCTTGAAATTTTGGAATTTATTCGGAGGATTTCAAATCAATTTCATGAGCTATACATTGGATTCACCAAACCAGGTTATGGAGCCAAAACTAGTGCGGACTCGTTTCAAGAAAGGTGTCATTCATTCGAGAGACTTCGCTTTGCCGACACAATGCAATTCCCCTGAACCCATTCAGGCCGGCTGGTTTACCTGGCGGCTCCACCCCGCATTTTTAGCAGACGGCAAAAGAGTTATACTCGAGTGCACTGTTTGCAGGAAAGTATTTGTTCATTCCTGGCCAATCAACACTACAATCTTGAAAAACCACTTTGACAAAGCCCATTCCGCCATTAAAGGTCACATCATGAGGGAAGCATTGGATTTGTCCACGCCAAATGAAGAGACCACCATGTCAGGTTCATCTCGGCCACATTTCCTTGCATTTGACATGGCTGAGTACGCGAGGTTGGTGTTAGTGATGATAATGTCCAATAACTTGCCGTTTTCGCTTTTTGATTCTGAATCCTTCCCGAGCATCAGCCGTTCTACCTTGAGAACAAAGCTCACGGAAATATACGAAGCGGAAACGCTCAACATGAAGGAAAAATTCGCCGCCAATACTAGTCTGTTTGCTCTTACGATTGACGAGTGGAGATCGAGTAATGACTACGACTTCTTGCGAATCACTTTGCACTTTTACAATAATGTGGGACAGAACGAAAAATACACGATCAGATTCGAGGATTTCGATAAGCATCTCTCTTACACAGGAAAGGTGCTCTACGATAGCTTGATGAAAGTCTTGAGAGTTTTTGGTATCGAGGGGCGACTTATCTCTATCACCAGAAATACTACAGGGCCAATGAACTGTATGATGGATCATTTCAGGTCCGGCGCAGGCCTCAGTGAGATCAACTTTCATGGAGATATACAATGTCTTGAGCACATTCTCAAGCTATCAGCCGAGGCCTTCATTGAATTCACGTATTTCAAAAAGAGCCCATCGAAAAAGTTTGAGACACTGGTTGCAAACATAAAAGAGAATCCCGCCCCTGAACGTATATCAACTTTGCCAAAAGCTATGCGTTTTATAATTCTCAGAATTCGCTACGATTACAAAATAAAGAACGCCTTTTTAAATGCTGTTGAAACGAAAAAAGAAAAGAAAAAGGAAAGCACGACCCGGGGTCCTGATCAGATAATATTGGGGGATAATGATCCACGGTGGCTTTCCACTTACAAGATGATAGATCGCTTCATCTACTTTCGTGAGGAAATCACAAAAGTCTTGGGATTTGCCTTGAGGGACAAAACCGGATCTGCTACCGATCGTGCCCATTTTGAAATCACCGATCATGACTGGCTGTACTTGATGTCTGTGCGTGATATTTTGGTACAGTTTCAAATCCCTACATTGAGGCTTCGAGCTACGTCTTACCCCACAATTAATCAGACCATTTCACTCGTTTATGGTACACTATGTAGTCTCGACAGCGCCAAAGTCCAAGAAATATGCCGGCTGAACCCGTACTTGGCGATGGGGCTAGACGCGGCCAAATGCAAGTTATCAGAATACTTCCCAATTCACAACGAAGATATCATATCAAACAAAATGCTCTACGTTGCTGTTGTTCTTGAGCCACGCTTCAAGTTAGCCGTATTTGAATGCAATGGATTCACAGAACGCCAAATTGAAGCCATAAAAAACGCTTTTGTTGATGTCTACAAACAGTACAAGAGGAAGTATGGGGAAAATACAGACGAATGCGCAGGAATAGAAGACGATGCCACCTCAATGCGCACAGAAAAGCGTGTTTTTGGATTTGGATTTGCGAAGCGAGCAAGTGAGGTTGATTCAGAGACCGAAATCGAGAATTATTTGACAGAGCTTCGGGAGCCAGAGGATGAGGATCCCTTCGCCTTCTACATGAGGCGCAAGACAATTTACCCTATTCTCTACCGTATGGCCAGAGACTATTTTGCCGTTCCCGCAATGTCAGCACCCGCAGAATTACGTTTTTTTCCTGTTGGCGACATTTTTCCGAAAAAGAGAAATCGCCTTCTGCCAGGGTCACTAAAAATGATGGCAATACTCAATTCTCAAGGTGTTGTTGATATTGAGGTATGTACTGATGATGAACTAGAGAACGAAGAGGTAGCGGAAGGGGATTTCTGCAGCAGTGAGGTTGGAGTTGATGACGGACTACTATTGATCGACTACAGTAAGTTTTCCGAAGAAGATGCTGATGAACTCGAATTATTAGCACTAGATTGGGCTGTGTAAAAACATAAAGTTCATATTGACCTCAACTTTTGAGTCATTTGGTTTTTGAAATTCATCAAATCCTATTTCGAGCGAAAAAACGCTGAAATACGTTTTAAAGTTTCTTAGGACGCATTTTGTTTTACGTTACGGCCGCGAATACGCTCGATTAGGTATTATCATTATAATTGAATTGCTGCAGCATGGAGTAATAATCATGAGCGCAGAAGTATCCAGCCATTTATCTCCTGTGTTTGTTTTGAAAAGTGCAGCTTGCATTAGGAAAAAAGCGTGACCCGATTATGAAGAAATACTTTTTTTAGTCATGCTCGAACTTGTTTTGGACTCGTTTTTTCTTGGATGGGCCCGAGTTTGAACCAATAATCAGCCAGTTGCAATCGCCCATGCGCAGGCACAGACCTACCCCGGATTCGGCGCGATTGCCATATTACACCCGTACACCATATACATTGCGTAGGCGAATCAAAGCCAGTTTTTGACCCAGTCTTTTACTCGATTTCATATTTGATTAAATTACTATGGGTGCCGCTTATACTATCTTCGGCAAGCAAGTCCAGCCACACATTGTATGTGGATACGCTAAAGAGGAAATCGTACAATCCTATGTACCGGATTTCAATACTGTTTTCCACCACCTATATTAACAAATAGCTCTCTCTTTTGACTTTGGGGTCTGTGGCAGGCATCGTTGCATGGCCCAGATCGGCCTCAGCCGAAAAGCCAGCGGCTCCAGCGCCAGCGGCTGCTCAGGACGATGAATTTGATCTTGAAAAAATCATCAGGTATGTCACAATCAGCGATTCTCACTCGCTACTGCACTTATATCGGGATTTACTAACATGATAGCGACTTCACAAAGGAGGAGACCAAGTAGACCAACCGGCGTTTATACGGCGGACAAATTGTGAAATGCATGACTTGGATCGATCGCTAGCTAACTTATTATATATGAAGAAATGCATGACAATGTATGAATGAATGGAGGATTCTGTATGCAGATTATGTTCATTGCGTAGCTGAGGGAAGTAAAGCTTGAAGGGAACGAAGGAACAGATCAGACTTGATTGCTCAAGACTGGAAATATCGTCATTCCAGAAAAATTTGACGATTGGTTTGAGTGCCATCAAAATTTGTATCGACCGAATCAATTGGTCTCGAAATTAAATCTATTCCGTTCTCACAATTGCGCTTTTGTCTTGAATCGAGGTGTGTTGGGTGAGGTGAAACGTGATTCATCAGATAGACTTCGACCACAGATGAGTTGACCTGCTTCAATGAAATATCTACATGATTATAAGATCGCACGATGCAAATGTATGGTGAATCTCTGCAATATACCAATGCTTCCCGTCAGCAAGTCCCCAACCCAAATCATCCAAATATCGAAGTTTATACATTTGAGCGAAGCATGTCATGAAACATGTCATTCAGTCTGCGCAAGTCGGGAGTCCTAGAGGGGCCCATTGCAATGACTGAAAAAAGATTACGGCCCGGAAACTTTGAGAGAATCTTAGCCTGCGCGCAAATCGACGTAGCGCCGATACGGAAAGAGGCTTGATTTCTGTAAGAAAAGACATCGAAAAAGCAATGATCGATTGCGTGTCTTGGTCCGCCTCACGCGACACTGTCCGGCATGCCCGAAGTATATGAAAAGTTAAAACAACAACCATAAGAATGTGCAGGCCATGGTCAATTGAGTCGAACCTTTATCAGCATTTCCACTGTAGGAGCATGTGAGCTTGATGTTTCGGAACAATCCTGGAACGATTGTCTCACATAATAAAAAAAAAAAGAACGATCTTGATTCGAAGGTCATCGCAGATATTCTTGAAAGCACCAGCCCGAAGGATCACCCTGAGCGCATAACTCAATGCGCAAAATGTCTTTGTTTACAACTGTCCGAACGCCCTTTCCCGATCCGGACCCGGCATTGAGCCCTAACAGGCTAAATCGTGATACACGTCTCGCGCGCATCGCGCACACGTCTTCGGCCCGACATTGATGCTTCGCGCGGTTGCTCCAACGCGTCCCCCACCCCTGGCACGCGACACCCCGAGACTATGCAGTCTGCTTAAATCACCAAGACAAACGTGACAAATCTCTGAAAATGAGCATCACTTGACAAAAAGACCCCCCCATCTCTGATCATGAACGCTTGGAAAATAATCAACTGTAACAATTTAGCTCAATTGTGTGTTTCTTTCGCCGACAATACGCGCGGCACGTGTACGCGGGTGAGCGTGGGCGCACGCGTCGAGCTGCATGTCGCGCTGCCGGATCCTTTCTTGTTGTCATTTGTAAGCAACGCGTCTGCGGTATATAACTGGCGCGCTCGCTCAAAATTTGCTGCACTTTTTTCCCAGTCCCTTTTATAAACTATAGTCACATTTTTCTCCTTCTATAATGTTCGTTTTCAAGAGAGACGGCCACAAGGAGCCTGTGCGCTTCGATAAGATCACCGCCCGAATCCAAAGATTATGTTACGGTCTCGACACTGAACACGTGGATGCCGTTGCAGTGACACAAAGAGTCATTTCTGGCGTGTATCAGGGAGTCAACACAATTGAGTTGGACAACTTGGCCGCCGAGACTGCGGCTTACATGACCACAATTCACCCAGAYTACGCGATTTTGGCTGCGCGCATTGCCGTGCTGAACTTGCATAAGCAAACGACGAAACAGTTTTCGCAGGTGCTGCGCATTTTGTACGAGTACATTAACCCCAAGACTGATGTGCACTCCCCGATGATCTCGAAGGAGACATACGACATTATTTGCGAGAATGCAGACGAGCTCAACTCTGCAATTGTTTACGACCGCGATTTTAATTACAACTACTTCGGCTTCAAGACTTTGGAAAGGTCGTATTTGCTTAAGGTAAATGGTCACGTTGCCGAGCGCCCACAGCACTTGCTCATGCGTGTCGCTGTTGGCATTCATGGCAGAGACATCCCCAGAGTTATTGAGACCTATAATATGATGTCGCAACGGTACTTCACCCACGGATCGCCCACGCTTTTCAATGCAGGAACACCGAGCCCACAAATGTCGTCGTGTTTCCTTGTTGCCATGAGCGACGACTCCATCGAGGGTATTTACGACACATTGAAGACATGTGCTTTGATCTCGAAGTCGGCCGGTGGAATTGGTCTCCACATTCACAACATCCGCTCGACCGGCGCTTACATTGCGGGCACCAACGGTACCTCGAACGGTATTATTCCAATGGTGCGTGTTTTCAACAACACTGCGCGTTACGTCGACCAGGGTGGTAACAAGCGCCCAGGTGCGTTTGCTTTGTATTTGGAGCCTTGGCACGCGGATATCTTTGACTTCATCGACATCCGTAAGAACCACGGTAAGGAGGAGATTCGTGCACGTGACTTGTTCCCTGCGCTTTGGATCCCCGACTTGTTCATGAAGCGTGTTGAGCAGAACGGCGACTGGACKTTGTTCTCTCCCAACGAGGCTCCTGGCTTGCCCGAAGTCTACGGTGACGAGTTTGAGGCTTTGTATGAGAAGTACGAGCGCGAGGGCCGCGGCCGCTCCACTGTCAAAGCCCAAAAGCTTTGGTACGCCATTTTGGAGGCGCAGACCGAGACCGGTACGCCTTTCATGTTGTACAAGGACGCTTGCAACAAGAAGACAAACCAGAAGAACTTGGGCACRATCAARTCGTCGAACTTGTGCTGTGAGATTGTCGAGTACTCTGCRCCCGATGAGGTTGCCGTGTGTAACTTGGCTTCGATCGCWTTGCCATCTTTTGTTGAGCGCGACGCTACATCTGTGTGGTACAATTTCGAGAAGTTGCACGAGGTCACGAAGGTGGTGACCCGTAACTTGAACCGTATCATTGACCGCAACTTCTACCCTGTTGAGGAGGCACGCCGCTCGAACATGCGCAACAGACCTATTGCACTTGGTGTACAGGGTCTTGCTGACGCGTTCATGACCTTACGTTTGCCATTTGACTCCCAGGCGGCGCGTGAGTTGAACATCCAGATCTTCGAGACTATTTACCACGCCGCCGTTGAGTCCTCCATCGAGCTTGCTGCCGAGGAGGGCCCATACGAAACCTACGAGGGCTCGCCCGCTCTGAAGGGCTTGTTGCAGTACGACTTATGGGACAGAAAGCCAACCGAGTTGTGGGACTGGGACACCTTGAAGCAAAACTTGGCCAAACACGGTCTCAGAAACTCTTTGCTCGTGGCACCTATGCCCACGGCGTCCACGTCGCAGATCTTGGGTAACAACGAGTGCTTTGAGCCTTACACGTCTAACATCTATTCGAGAAGGGTGCTTGCCGGTGAGTTCCAGATTGTCAACTCGCACATGTTGAAGGACTTGGTCGACTTGGGTATTTGGAATGACTCCATGAAGAACAACATCATCTCCAACAACGGTTCGATTCAATCGTTGCCCAACATCCCGGACGAGATCAAGGCATTGTACAAGACTGTGTGGGAAATTTCGCAGAAACATATCATCGACATGGCTGCAGATAGAGCTGCCTTCATTGATCAGTCGCAGTCATTGAACATTCACATCAAGGACCCCACAATGGGCAAGTTGACCTCGATGCACTTCTACGGCTGGAAGAAGGGTTTGAAAACTGGTATGTACTACTTGAGAACACARGCGGCCGCGGCTGCRATCCAGTTCACTGTCGACCAGAATTCCGTGAGCGCCGCAGGCAAGACTGTCGCGTCGTTGGACAAGTTGAACAAGAGACAATACGTCGTCAAGGCTACCGGCAGAAGCGGGTCTTCAACGCCTAAGCTTGCTGAGCTGCCTCGCAGCGTGTCCACGGAACCTACTTCGTTGGAGAACTCGATCCAGGAATTGAGAATTTCCAATGCTGAACAACCCAAGCCTGAGGCGGCCGCGGCAGAGCCCACTCAGCCTGCTGAGAAGAAGGAGAATGACGACGCCGACCTTGAAGCGGATATCTACAGCTCCCAGGTGATTGCGTGCGCCATCGACAACCCTGAGTCCTGTACTATGTGCTCGGGTTAAATGGATTTCATGGGTGTTTTTGTATAATAATTGATATTAATGTTTGAGCTAGTTGATCGGAGGTGCATAAAAGAAGAATTGAATTGTAGCCATTTTGCCTGTTTATTCTGCAATGGTGTCAGTGCCGAATCCCGGTCAAAAAGAAACGGTGACTGGCTGCGTCTTGCGTTTCAGATTGCGCAGGTGAAACGAGATAGCAATCCTAGATCCCCAACAGACAGAAAGACGTACAGATTGTGAATTTCCGTGACCAAATATTTGTCTCCTTTTTTTTAGATAATTGCCTATTTCGGATACTCAAACCACAGATACTGCTAACGGGCCCCCTTCGGATTTGTCACTGCCCGCAGTTATATCAGCCCGCGATCGGAGAAGAAAAAGAATCCAGCGCCTAAATGAGACCGTGTCTGCATATGCGTCAGCGTGTATATTGTGTTTGAAATAATCAAGCAAAGGGCACTACCCCTAGTGCAGAGAATCGAAGCAGCCCGATACGCCCGGTCTTATCTTGACGTCAGCGATAAGCACCTGCCAAAATCAAACCCTTGGGAACCCTTACGGCCACACTGCCGTTTGGTCGTAAGGCCTCAGCTTTAGCCACTAAAACATCCGTACATCCAGAAATTGCGCTTTTACACAAAATGCCGTGCGTACGGGGAGCGTACCGGTGAAGCCGTGCATGCAGCTGGCACCCACTCGGCGCGCGCCCACCTACGGGAATTGGCAGAATCCCACCCTTTAGAATAACAGAGCCAAGCTTTTCAGCCAAGAAATACCATTCGTAATTCCAGATCTGGCGGCTAACAAAGGCCGAGAAAGTACTGACAGCCAGTGCCAAGCTGGCTTTGTATGGGGTTAACGGTTTTGACAGCAGGTGTCATTTTTTAGGAATACCAAGCCACACATGAGTGGTTGCGTCAAAAGTCTTCCTCAAAGGGCAAACTAAACTGTATCTTATCGTAGGAGTGTCCCCGCTAGGTCCCTGGCGCTAATTATAACACTACACCTGCATACTTTTCTCATGGCTTGTGAGATTCACGAAAACTCTTGATTCGGGGCAAATACGAACGCGCCGGCAAGTATGACGCACCGGGACGGCGCCAGGATGAGTCGACTCTATGGCGCGATCGTTCCATGGACACGCTCGTAACTCTACAGCCACAATTTTGGCAAGTGAAATAAAAATGTGATTTCGGATTCAAATCTTGTGTTAAAAGATGTGTAAATAAGTGTCTATATGCCACATACCATATTAGCTTAAGGCCTGGGACGGGCACTTGTGCTGCTCGTCGCTTGCGCTGATTGGGCGTCTTTATCCACGTCGGCCTGCACACAACCCCCACTTATCAGCTGCACGAGGCGCCGCATTGACGCGGCCGCATCAGATGTGCTGATAAGAATCAGTCATATGGACGAACGGCTCTGGGGCAGCCCCCGCCAGGCCGGATCTGGGTATATTAGCCTTGAATCCCTTGACATATTCAAGTACTTTTTTTATCACACTCAATAAAATCTAACATCTGACATACCCTTCTTGTTGGCCTTCTTTCTTAACGACGCTTTAACACATGCAACATGGAGAAATTGAAGAGCATAATCTCGCATGAGAGAATCTATCACGACGAGAAAAACGTGCTGAGCGATGGTGATGGGATCCAGGAGACGCCCGGGCTTAGCGTGGTAAGGTCCGCTGAGTTTGACCCGGTCACGTCTGCAATTGAGGAAAAACTCGTGCATGACGACTACGCAGGAATCCATATTGATGACGATTCGCCTTACCCAGAGGTCAGAGCATCGGTGCCCTCCAGCGACGACCCAACTTTGGTCCAGAACACGATCCGTGTGTGGGTGATTGGTTTCATCATGACCACCTTGGGATGCGGCATGAACACGTTGTTTGCGTTTCACAGTCCCTCGTTCTCCATCACCACTTATGTCACGTCGATCTTGGCGTACCCTGCAGGCCGGCTTTGGGAGAAATTCGTGCCAAACTGGAAAATCTTCGGCTGTCCATTGAACCCGGGCCCGTTCAACTTGAAAGAGCACGCCATCATCACCATTATGGGCTCGGTATCGTTCGGCGGTGGTGCCGCATATGCCACCGACATTTTGACTGCACAGAACAGGTTCTACGACTCTGATTTCGGCGTTGGGTTTGCCATTTGTGCGATTATTTCCACCCAGGTGATTGGCTTTTCGCTTGCGGGCATGGCCCGTAAAGTCTTGGTCGATTCACCCGGCGCGATCTGGCCTGCCAACTTGGTCACCTCCACTTTCTTGACCAACATGCACTTGAACGAGAACCACCCTGCCAACGGATGGAAAATCTCGCGGTTTGCGTTTTTCGCCATTGTTTTCTGCGGCTACTTCTGCTGGAACTTCTTCCCCAACTACATTTTCACCGCGTTGTCGTACTTTGCCTGGCCCACATGGATCGCACCCAATAACGTGCCTCTTAACCAGGTTTTTGGTGCTTCCACGGGGCTTGGCTTGATGCCAATCACGTTTGACTGGAACCAGATCGCCGGGTATATCGGGTCGCCCTTGATTCCGCCTGCAGGAACAATCCTTACGATTTTCGCCTCGATCGTGTTGATTTTCTGGATCGTGGTGCCTGCAGTGTACTACACCAACACGTGGTACTCGAAATACTTGCCGTTGTCGTCGTCGGGGTCCTATGACCGCTACCAGAACACGTATAACGTGTCGAAGATTGTCAACAAGAAAACATTGACGTTTGACGAGCAGGCATACAAGGAATATTCGCCGTTATTCATCTCGTCCACGTTTGCCATCTCGTACGGGTTGTCGTTTGCCTCGATCATCGCCACGTTGGTGCATACGGTGTGCTTCCATGGCACGGAAATCGTGCAGCAGTTCAAGCAGAAGGAAAAGCCCGACGTGCATTTACGCTTGATGAGAGCCAACTATAAGAATATCCCAGAATGGTGGTATGCGATCGTTTTCCTCGCGTCGTTTGCACTCTCGATCGTCACGATCAGATGCTGGAACACRGAAATGCCCGTKTGGAGTTTGATCGTGGCGCTTTTGATCGCGTTGGTATTCTTGTTGCCCGTGGGCATCATCTATGCGAAAACCAACATCGCCGTGGGTCTTAACGTCGTGACGGAATTCATCATCGGCTACATGGTGCCCGGAAAGCCCTTGGCGATGATGTTCTTCAAGACTTTCGGGTACATCACGAATAACCAGGCGGTCACGTTTGCCCAGGACATGAAGTTGGGTCATTACTTAAAAGTTGATCCGCGCACGCTTTTCTGGGCCCAGCTTTTCGCCACCATCTGGGGTTCCCTCGTGCAGATCGGGGTCATGCGCTGGGCGTACGGCTCGATCGAAGGTTTGTGTGAAAAGGGCCAGAAAAACAACTACACGTGTCCCAACGGGAAAGTGTTTTTCAACGCGTCGCTTATTTGGGGAGCCATTGGGCCGCAGAGAACATTTGGCCAGGGCGCTATTTACAACGGTGCGCTTTTCTTCTTCCTCCTTGGCTTGTTGCCCATAGTCAACTGGTTGATCTTGAAGAAATGGCCCAACTCAAAGATCCGCTGGTTGAACTGGCCCGTGTTCTTCTCCGGCACAGGCTACATTCCTCCTGCCACGCCTTATAACTATGCAACTTACTGCATGGTGGGCATGGCTGCCAGTGTTTTCGTCAAGAAACGGTTCACTCAGTGGTATTTCAAGTATAACTACTCGCTCTCTGCAGGCTTGGACATTGGCCTTGCATACTCGTCATTGATCATCTTTTTGTGCTTGAACTTGACCAACACAAACTTCCCCGACTGGTGGGGTAATAATGTCATCAACACGGTTGACTATAATGGAGAGACATGGTCGAAACAGCTTTCCGAAGGCGAATTCTTTGGACCCACCACGTGGTAGACTTTTTAATGTATATATCTATGAATTTATTATTCACTGTTTGACTCTAAGGGTTGTTTTGAGAGTAAGAACTTTATCGAAGTATGATTGAGATGAGAATATGTTATTGAAGTTTTCATTAGTCTCTTTTTCAACGTAGGTTTAAAACGCCCTTAAGTCCGTGATACAATCTACCAAAATGCTCAGAAATTATTGCCCAGAATTCTCTCTCACGAACTCTTTGATCAAGTGAGTAAATACCCCAAACTCATGTACGTTAAGCATACAAGAAACGATTGTGCTGATTTCAATGATAATACTTCTGTGAAATCCTTGGTCTAAAGCCCAATACTGTTCGTTAGGCTAACGATGCATTTGAGGTTTTTGAGACGATAAATCTGCGTAATGGGCACAATAGTCAATATCCCATTTTATGTCATAAGATCACCTTTGCCTTTCCTGGCAACGTAAACGAAGAAGTTGTTATTGTTGAACTGGCAAACTCCATGTGGTGGCTCCCGTGAATGTGGTCCACAACAAATCTACACGTGTGACGTGCTTGTGATGTTTTCGGGTTTCAAAAACGGGCTCGAACTTGAAGTCCCATTTTTGATAGATAAGCGAGAAGCTCATGGCAAGAAGACAAAACCAGTAATGATTGTGTTGTATTCACACTGTGTTTTGTATCCGTGATTAAACCTGGCTTTACAGCTAGTAGGACATTGTTTTTCTCTTAACCATAAACCATAGTAAACTCAAAGCTTACAGATACTTGCATGAATTGCTTTCAAACAGCATCAAATGAAATATCGACTCTCTTGAACTCTCTCTATTCAAAGCTGAGAAAAGACACACGGTACTTATAACATTGGTAGCGACCACCACGATATAAAAAAGTCAACTAGCAAGACAACAAACACTTTGATGTCAGCCCGCAAGCTCAACAAAGTGTTCTATAGAATCTGAAGTAGAATGGCTTTGATCTCAACACTGCCCTCTCCTCCGCAATCTCCTGTTTCAAAAGATCCAAGTCCAACTCTCTCCGACCCGTGTCAACGTCAATATCCTTGGCACGAATGAAAAGTCTCCAGTTTCTCTTGTAGATCTTGTGGCCGAGCCAAAACACCAAGATCACAAACGCAGACAAGTAGGTCTCGAAAAAGTCGTAGGCATTTGGCGATCCTCCAATTGGAAACAATGCAATCCAAAATTGTGCAATGAGAATCAACACATTCAAAGTAACGCCGTAGCATGAGCCGTAAATACCCGCCTGCGAGGTGAATGCTAGCTCATCTGTGCCTCTTCCTTGCACATAAAGTGCACGTCTGAACCGGATGTGACTCATGCAGATGGAGCCCCAAGTAAACAAGATGGATAATCCCGAAAGCGCCAATAACCAGTCGAACATGACCCCCTGCTTGCCAGAAGCCGAGGAGAAACAAATCAATGCGAAGGTCAACTGAAATACAATAGCCACAAGTGGCCTTCCTCTTTTGTCAACATAATTCAAGATTTTGGGAGCCTGGCCTGCGTTTGCCAAGGCGAGAAAGGTTCTGGAGCAGCCAAAGACAGACGAGTTTCCCACTGACAATACGGATATCATGATAACCACGTTCATGACGGAAGGCAACCCGGATATACCGGCATTCAGTATGGCAATGACGAACGGAGAATAGCGAGCAGTGCCATCCGAATTTTGGAGCTGCGGACTGTTATATGGCACGAGCATACCCACCAAAATCAAAGATACAACGTAGAATAAAGTGATTCTCCAGAAAACCTGCTTGATGGCTTTTGGCATACTCTTTCTCGGGTTGGCGGTTTCAGCTGCGGTCAAGCCCACCAATTCTGTGCCGCCAAAGGCAAACGCGGCAGTCACAAACACAGAGCATAATCCTTTGAATCCATTGTGAAAGGCGCCTGGGTTGTACCAATACCTGGCGCCAATGTAGCCACCTCTGGGCCCTCCACCGCATACCAAGACTATTCCCAACACGATAAAGCCACACACAGCGGTCACCTTTATAGCTGAAAACGCAAATTCGGCTTCACCGTAGCCTCTGACACCGAAAAAATTGATCGCGATGATGAAAATATAAAACACAAGAACATATACAGCTGGATTTGTCTTCGTATCCCAGTACTGTATGGCTATGGCTGCAGCGACCAACTCCAAAGGTAAAACTACTAAGAAACTCAACCCGTAGTTCCATGCCATGGCAAACCCCCACGATGGGTCAATGAAACGAGTATTGTAAGTCACAAAGGCACCTGAAACGGGAAATGTGATGGCTAATTCACCCAATGCGTGAACTGTTGAGTAGATCATTGTGCCGATAAGAATGTAGGCAATCAAAACGGATGCAGGGCCACCGTTTTTCAACACTTTTCCAGAACCAAGAAACAAACCAGTTCCGATGGACCCGCCGATCGCAATCATTTGCAAATGCCTGCCTTTTAAAGACCTGGACAAAGGTGAATTTGCTGTCACGATTGCAGCTTTCTCAACATCAGATAAGTTGGGGTCGATGCCCAAATCATCCATGTCTACTCTGCGAAAGCCGTCCACGAAAGACTCCCATTTCGACATGGGCTCCTTATTGTCTTGGGCCTCGAACACGTCTATAATAACTCCGCCCTTCTTATCGACGGAGACCTGCTCCGCCGTGGCGACATAGTTGAGTTCTTTGACCGTCATTTTCACCCGAACTCTTGCTCAAACGTCTGTCGTGAACTGGAAAAGGATRAAGTTTTGTTTCTTGCTGTCTTTCGATTGGGAAAAACCTTCTAATGGTTATTATCTTTTTTGGTTACTTAGAGCACTTGAAGGCTCAACCTGATGTCTGGCTTTAAATAGGGTGCATGTCTTTCTAGCAAGGCCTGATAACGCATACCACCGGTCGCTCGAGACAAGATTGCAACGCGTTATCTCAAAACCAGATCCCATGCAATATTCCGCATGTCACCCTATATGCACAGCGGAGATAAGCTTTTTGGGAAAGACAGTGTTCAGGTTGTCAACCATGTCATCTGTATCTCGTCCAAATTTGGTCGTTGCTGATAGGAAATCCTCAACTTGCAGCATTTCATAGGGCAATCTAATCAGAAGCACATACCATTCTCCTGATCAGAATATGGTATGGTGATTTGAGTGCAAATCGAGAGAAAAGATAATCTCACGATTCCGCTCTAGAGATAAGAGCTTTAGTAATACTCAGGCGGCCGAATCTGGTATCAGCCGTGAATTTCATGCACTGGGCCCTAACAAAAGCGCCCAAATGTTACATCGACCTGAACGCGCGCGCTCGGGTTTGGGCTAAAGTTGCCGTGAGAGGAATCGAGGCTTCGCATTCCCTAATCAGGGCGTCCCTCCAGATACCGACATTTCTTGGCAACTTTATCTTTTGTTCCGGCCGAAATTCGTAACACTTTCCGGTTTCAGATAAACCAACCAATGCTTTCCAATCTTTATCACATCTGCCCTGTAAATACTGAGTCCATGGATTTTCATGCTGACGTTATCACGATAAAGCAATGATGAACGCGTTTCGGGTGGGAAGCCTGTACCGAGCCGAGAGTTTCGCATCGCGCAGTGCCTCCACCACCTATATGCATCAATGAACCAAGTACCTCAGTAAAGGCCATCAGATCATAGATTATAGATTTAGCTTTTGGTTATAGACTAAGCTCATAGAAAATCCAAAGAGTCTGAGTCAGATCTCAGTCAATAACTCGGCGCTGACACCGACTCGAATCTCTCAATTGCTGGTTCAATTGCTAAATTAACGAGTACTCGCATATTCTTATAAGCTTCATGGGTGAAAACGAGATTGAATTGCATGATATGTCCGCTTCCATGAGCAGGCGGCACTCGCGGTCACCCGCGACGCTGTCAAGTGATAGCGGGCTCGAGCACACATTGACCAATACCGAATATGGTGTGGGATATAATGTCGAATATGATATCGAATACGGTCCCGAACACGACGAGTCTCATCGACTCCAGGGTCTGGTCCCATCTCTGTCATGGGGAGGCCCAGCTTCGAAAACTCACGCAAAATCCAAGCAGAGGCTGTTTTTGAAGGCGCTTTGGGCCGGCCCAATCGAAGCATCGGATCAGCCACCTCGGCCTATCCAGTCCCTCAGATTTTTCGAGGAAATTCCCGGTAAATTCAGGGCTAGGCTATCAAAAGTTCGCCAAGGCTTTCTCTTTGCGGCATACTTGTCACTTTGGCTCTTGTTGTGGTCCAAGATCCTTCTCCCGTACCTTGTCGAGCCTCCGCAAACTGCAGATGGCCAGAAAGTCGTTTCGCTAACATGCGATCAGGCAGATCTGTTCTGGAAAGGGAAAAACGCTGCTTGTGGCTTGAACGCTAAAGATTGCGAGTCGTCTGTGACGAGGGATGACGTGGTTTTCAGATGCCCTGCTCTTTGCGATAGAGGCAGCTGGCTTTACTCACTGCGGGCGGTTGGGCCCGATGTAGTCAAGTATCGCGGGTACTTCATTGGCGGCGGGTCCAAGAAATCCACTGATGATATTTTGTCTTATCCATATAGAGCAGACTCTTTTCCCTGTGGAGCAGCAGTGCACTCGGGACTCGTGTCACCCTTTTTTGGAGGATGCGCTCGAATTTCATATGCCAGTGGTCCGCAGGCCGAGTTTGAGGGCACCGGCGGACATTACGGCGTTGCGGATTCGATTGGATTTGGCTCGTTTTTCCCCTTTTCGTATGTTTTCAAGCTGTTCACGGCCTCCCCTAGCCGCTGCTATGATCCACGCCTATTGGTTTTGATTGCGAATATCATCTTGGGCATTCCCGTGGTGCTTCTCGCTCCCGCGGCTGCATTTTTCTGGACAATGGCCATTGTTGGGTTCTGGACCATTGTTACTGCGACAGACCCGCCGGTGTTGGTCGATCCGGCAGACGCGGAGTCCTTCTATAGGCTCGTGTCCGTGGGCCTCGAGCGATTTCTCCCGACGTGTTTTGTGTTGTATGTTCTCTGGATGGTCAGTGTCAAGCGCACATTTTCGCCTTATGCCCCTTTCAAGAGCCGCCCGTCGCTGTCAGATACCGCATTTGGCGAAACCCCTGAAATCGTTCACCCTCAAGCAAGTATCGAATCGCCCTTGAGCCGCCTTTTACTCTGGTATCCGTTGTTCTGGCTCGGGATTTTGAATAACATCACATTCGATCGCTTACCCGTTGACCGGCTCACGTGGCACGACTTACAAGTCCAGCCAGGGGCGCTTTTGACAGTTATTGTTGTTGCCATGCTTCTCGTGGTCTGTGTGGTAGCACAGGCTTATTATGTGTGGCTCCTGGGCCGCTTTTGGAAGCTTTTGCTGGTGTATGGCGGGATCTTTGCTGGTTTGTTCCTCTTGGGAAATCTCCCCGGGCTAACGCTCCGGATTCATCACTATATATTCGCGCTAGTCTTCATTCCTGGCTGCTCTACTCGTGGCCGAACCGCATACGCCTTTCAAGGTATACTTTTAGGGTTATTTCTTTCGGGTGTCGCCCGTTGGGGCTATGCTTCGATTGCCGAAACAGATTTATCCCTTTTGAGGGGTGAACCTTCCGGGCAGATTGGCACTCCCGAAATTATAGGTTTCAAAGACGGCTTAATGCTCTGGCAGACGCCGTTGAACGATACATATATCTCGACCGAGGCGCCGCCGGAACATGCAACAGTCTCGTTATTAGTAAACGATATTGAGCGGTTCCGTGGCGAATCGAACGGCACTCTTGACATAGCCCAACTCTTGAGCGATAACAAGGAGTTGGTCACGCTTTTGCAGCTCAAACACAAACAAAAAGAGACGCCGCTTTATTTGCGCCTAGCCAAGTATCTGGAGGAGAAAAACGAGTTTGGCGATTATACTCGAGCCGCCGTGTTGAAMGTGCCTTCGTTCGAGTTTGCAGCCCCACCMCCAGGAATCACGTGAAGRAAGTAAGTRRATGTGTAGAGGTTTAAAMGCATRTTTTGATATCAAAAAGTCGTTTTTGTGTTCTAGAGAAAAAAAAGTTTAWTGATTTTTTAGTTTTTKTTTGGGAGTGCTCAAACTTAACCCTTTTGCGATAATCAAAATTGCAGCCAAATTCCCGATTCGCGCAAAACGGGATAGAAAAAAGCACTCAGCGTTATTATACGATAGTTGTAACTGGCTAGTAACAGGGTCTCTCATAAGTCTTTAAGTTYCAATCCACCTTTTTATTAACTATTTAAAATCGAGACAACTTAGCATTGCGCACATAAATTAGAAATTTAAAATCATTCAGTTAACTCGCTGAGTATCACCCGCATTTTTTTATATGTATTTGTATTGGATAGCAAGGTAGTGAACACTACTTTGCCGCTACTTGTCATACTTTGCTCGCGCGTGTAGGGCATACTCCGCTAAAGAGTGAAGACCAAAACCAAAAGAACCCAGAAGAGCCCTTTGGCACATTCGTTCGCAAAGTACAGCAGTGTTAGATACATAGAGCAATCAAGCAGTCCGAGTGAGTCTTTCATGATGACGCAAGCCTGCTGCCCTGATATTGATCGCATTAGGTCAGGATATATTGAATAACCATGTTTCTAGACGAAAGTCGTAAAGTATTTCAATATAAACTTTTGTTGTCATTAGTTATGCAGTCTCACTCGCTGAGAAATACTCATATTAATCGTCATCTGGAATAGCGAAGTCTGCAAGGATTTGCGATAACCTCGCTAAATCTTCATCGTTAGAGTTCATCAGCAAAAGGCTTTTCGGACCACTCTTTTTTTGTTCTGTATCATCTTSWGATTGATCGCGATTGGTTGTCTCATCCGGCAATATATCCCTCGATTTGAGAATTGCTAGAGTTTTGATCATACTTGGMAGTAGCYCATCATTGTCGCCCGTCACTATGTCCCTGATTTGGGGRAATAMCGACTCTGCGGGTGCAGTCATCGCCATGATTGARAARAAGTCTCTCGCCATTCGATGAATGATTGGAAATGCGCGCCTTCTAGCGTGGTAGAAATCCCTGATATTGCAGGTACCTGGCGCTCTTGGCTCTGTGAGATATATCTTGATTTCGTCGTGCCTCATTTCGCCATCGTTCTTGAAAAACTTATAATTCTTCAGAAAAGAATCATTAGGATTGGGCTCAACCCTGGGTTTTTTCGATCTGGTCTCACGCCTGAGCTCTAGTTTGTAAGAGTCGTAAATTCTGTAAAAGTATTTCTCGACGGCTTCGATGACCGCTGGGGGAAAACCTTCTTCTTTGAAATAGTCAAGTTTCAAACGAGGATCCAACACTGAAGCAAGATATAAATGTTTGATTGGGCCAATATTCTCGTCACGCACAGGGTAGTATTCAAGGAGTGTACTACAAGCATCATCGATTCCCATAGCAAATAGGGGACTCACGTGCTTGAGATCTTTTGACTTCCAACTTTCGAGTTCTTTCAATAACGTTGCAACAAAAGGGATGGTTATATTTGAGGTTTCTCTATGCGTAGTCTCGAGTTCGATTGTTGGCTCCACGAATAATTCGAGAATATCGTGTGTCACTTTGATGTACTCCCACTCTGAATCCTCAATTTTGAAGAAATCTATGCCTAATTCGGCCTTATTTTCAGGGTCGAGATATTTGGCTTGAGTCAAAAGGTCTGTGATCTCTTTTTGAAAGTGTAGAATTCGATCAAGCATTTTGTAAGTTGAAAGCCACCGGGTTTCGTTTTGCTCGAGTAGCTCCTGAGGGCCTGATTTCTTTTTTTTCGTGGGATAGTGAACTGCCCGTCGAAAAGCGTTTCTCAARAACAGATTGCCTCGCATGGCCTTCAAAAGAGACCTTACTTTCTCAGCTGTGGCTTCCCCGCGCCGAATAATATCTTTGAATTCGGGATGATCCACGGCATATTGATSCAAACTGTTTCCTGATTCTGTCGGTGGAGGCTTGAAATACGTATATTTCAAAAACGCATCGGTGGCTAGATTCAAAGCGTGGCCAACGCATCTTGTAGTCCCCGCGGGAATCAAGGAATACAGATTATCCGGATACATGTCAGCTATCCTGGTAATGGTTGGAGCATCGTCCCTGGTAATTGAGGTTATTTCATCTCTTAGTGCATATTCGCTGAGAACCGATTCAAAACTTTCGTAGAGTTTCTCGTCCCTGTAGGAAACATCCTTGTGTAAAGCCTCGAATCCAATCAAGTACTTCTCGAACTTGGACTCTTCATTCAAGAAGTGTAAAGTCATCGCAATGAAAATGAGATCATTCGTAGATTTGACTTCAGAAAGAGTGAGGCCAAAACGACCTCTATGCTTAGAAAGTCGTTGCTTGAGGCGCCTTGATTTCAKTMTCGTACAAAGYTGCGAGGTCAAGTCTGACGGCATGCCGAGAAACTGGGGGAAGGGACTCGTTTTCACAAGTTCTCGCATAYTCGAGCAATTTCTTGTGGCTAGGGCTATCAATATGCGCGAGCGGTAAATTGTGCGCCAGTAAGTATTCCATCATCAAAAGCTCAAAGTGCTTTGGGTCGAATTGGGTATGAGTTTCYTGTTCCGGCCCCACATAAATGATTTCATTCTTATGGGTCGTTTCTGAAATGGCGAYTTCTCGAGGGAAATAAGTATCAATTTGCAAATTTGAACTATCTCTGCGTTCCAATACGCCAGAAGAACTCATGGATTCTTCCAATTTTATGCCTTGCTTTTCATATTCCTCAAACGCTTGCGCCATTGCCGACTCGTGCTTGTTCGCCCAATGCTTTTTCAAGTTTGTTTGATTGAGCGGCCAAGACGACGAGGGCTTGTAGTAACATTTCGTACAAAAAAGCTTTATCCTTCCTTCCACGCCTTCAACGAAGGGCTCGAGCTCCCAGGTATAAAGTCCGAGCCGAATCACATCTGGGGCGTACTCTTTCAGCGGTAACACAAATGTCGGCAGGTTTATTTTGCTTCTGGATGTCATTTTCAGAAAAGCAATAGGAGAAATATGATTATCCGGAAAAAAATGTATGGAAATATAGAAAAAAGTGATATGTGATGGTGCGACAGGATATGAAATTCACCGACGCGTCAGAATGTCCAGTTGAAACTTGACACGTCGGTGAATTTCACCTATTTTGTAGCAGGCGCGACGCACAATAGCTTTTTAACGCTTGCAGGTAGCGACACAGGCTAGTGCTTGAGCACATTGTTTGTTGTTTATAAGAAGGAAGACTTCTTGAGCGCATTCGACCGTGTTCCCGGTTCTCAAACCGGCACGGAGATAAGAAACCAAAAGTAGCGATAAGCATATTCGCAACCAAGGTATTTCACTATAAAATCAAATATTAGTATTTATTTGTAGCGAAAGTAGCGATCCTTTCCAACTGAGCTAAACACCCGTACACCACCAAACAAGGTACCGCGCGGCGGTTGGGTGGATCTCGAACCTTGAATAGACACGTAAACACGATYWGAAAACAACTAWMTTTTCGTCACATATCATTTTAAATAGTCATGAACGATATTTCCGACTCAGGCGAGCTCTTCACAATCAGAAACCAGTTCTACACAGGGCAGCACAGCAAGGTCGTGGCATATGACTTGGACCTGTTTTCGCCCGAGGCGCAGCTAAAAGTGCTTGAATTCCAAGTGCGCTCTATCGTGGCCCGTGATGATGATGCCTCGCTGTTGATCGAGCAGGGGAAAAGCTCTTTTCCGGATCAGGAAGAAGTCTTTTCCGTCTTGCAAGCGTGGAACGATTTGGCCACGTTTGGCACGGACGAACTGACCTATTTCGACGATATTGCCGAGGCCACATTCGAGACCCAGGCCGTTTTGACTGCACTTTACTTGGTCAAGTATCATAAGGACGTTGATCTGGCAATTGCGCTTTTGACCAAATTCACCGCACGCGCGTCGGAAAACGCGTTTGAATTGGAGCCATACTTGCTATTGGTGCAGTTATACTTGTTCAAAGAGAACTTCGCTGAGGCAAACAAAGTGTACCTCAAATTCCAGAAACTTCCGTTTGGAGCACGTGACGACATCGTGTACCATGTGTTGGAGAGCTGGATCAACTCAGTCAAGGGCCAGTCTGACAATATCAGTAATGCCTACTATTTCTACGACGAATTGTTGTCGAGCGATTTGGACGACGATGTGCAGAGCAAGTTCCGCGTGTTGAGCGTATTGTTTGTCATGACGTTGCAGTTGAAGCACATTCCTGAAGCACAGGAAGTCTTGGATCAAGTTGCGTCTTTGGACTACAAGGGCGCTGGAACCGCCGATATGCTTGCTAATCGCATAACATACGAGTACTTGACAAACGACGGGGCCAATGTGGTGGCATTGTTGCGTGAATTGGCCGCTGCAGATGCCGAGCACCAGTTTTTGGCTGATTTCAAGGAGAAAAACGAGCGTTTCGACGCGATCGTGGAGAAGTACCAAGTGGTTTGAGTGGATGGTTGCAGAATAGTGAAAGGGGTTGAAAGAATTGGACAATCTGAATAGCTTGCTTATTTCAGCATCTGCTACCGTGTTGTGGTCCAATTGAGTTGAGCTCAAGCGTGGTTAGATCTTTGAAAGCGACATGTCTAGATTTGGTCATCGAACAATGCGGCCATATCTGGCGAAGAGTGCCCTGGTTGAAAGATGAATACCGTCTCCTGTGGAGATTTCGAAATGCGTGTCATTTTACACCCGAAGTATCGTATATATTTGATATCACTTGAGCCTCGTCTCAGTTTGCAACCCTTGCGATTGAGTAAATACGGATGACCGGAAAAAAACATTCGACGATCTATGATAAAGAATTTGGCAAATATATTGACAATTTGACATTATGCACGAGACTGATGAAAAGAGGCTACACAGCGCCACGCAAGAAATATGAAGATCGTATGGCTCGTGCCATGTCACACTTACGGAGTGTCTCAATTGAATGTGCTCAAAAACGCATCAAGGAAAGCTCGGAATGGCTCAAAGCCAAAACTCGTGCCTGCTGACTCGAAAGTGGTCATATACAAAATCAATTTGCCGTTGCACCAGAAAACAGCAGTTTTCGGAGCTTTGTGTATATCTATGAACACAAAAGAATACACATTGTTGAAGACAAGAGGGTTTAAATTGTCTTGAGAACGACTTTGAGATATTTCAGTGCACCTTTGATTTGAGCACTTCTCTCCTGCATTCCATACTTGAGTAATAATGAAAGCATTGTATAGAAAGAATGCAAAGAGTTTGGGAAGACCCCGTCATTGTTTCTTTCCTTCATTTGCCCGCAAAGAGAAATGGACGTGAGCAAAAAAACTAATCGTGAGTGGCGATTTTTTTATCTGCTGCTAAATCCAAGTTTCAGGACTGTTTTTCCTTTTTGTATAAAGACATTCTGCATGGCTGCAAATCGACGAGATCTTGTTCTTGAGTAACAACTCTATCAAAAAAATGACATGCGATTCAAAATCTGAAAAAAGTCAAGTTTCACACGAGAACGAAAATCAATTTCTGGAAGTCACCACCGAGACAGGAACAGACGATGGAGAGTACAGCGAGAGTGAACAAGACTCAATTCATGAGGCTATCATGTATCAAGGAACGCACGTGAAGCCGTTATCTCATTTCGGCACCTTTGAAATAAAGCCGGAGTTTTGTACCCTAAAATGGATTTACGACCATCCCAGCGGTGAAACGCATCCTGACATGCCCACGATATCCATGTTGTACAATCAAGACCTTTGTTTGCCCGTAGCCGCCGAGCTCTTTGTCGCCCAGTCACGTGAATTGGAAGAAGAGGCCAGATGGGAAAAATTGAAGGCGGTTTTTTACAGCCTCTACCCGGCTCATATTCAATCTCGTGTTCACGAAGTACTATGTGGTCTTTCCGTGCTTGAAGCACTGAGAGTCATTGCCAAAAAGACGTCACGTTTTGAACATGAAGTCCTCTTGCGGCCCTTGGAGGCGGATTCTTGCGATGAGAATGACGCCACAATGCTTGAAGAGGCAATCCGAGAGGTGATTCCAAAAGGCATTGAGCGGATCTCATCCGAAGCTGATCAAGTTACGGTTTCAGAACTGTATCTTCAGCCGTACACAGAATACCCAGCATATACCATGAACGACAATAGCTGGTGGTCCAGAAATCAAGCCTCGCACAAGGATATCGCCGACAAGTCAAAACATTGGGTCTGCATGATTGGAATGTACCAAATGTATTCCTGGAGAGGTCATGAGGCTTGTCTCTGGCTATTTCAACTCGAAAATTCAAATTGCAGATTTGACCCACATACGCTTTGGATCCATTTAAGACTAAACTTCTTTTGTGTGTGCTGACCGAAGACAAGCGTATTCCAGAAGTGCTCCGCAAGCTTCCAATGCTTGACGACTATTGTTTGGAGGGAGGCGAAGAGAAAAGAAAAAGTGCAACGAGAAACCAGATCGAGCAGCTAGAAATTGCCTTGAGGAAGCTTGATCTACCTTTTCTACAAAACTTTGATTTGTTGCACAATCACAACAATTTCGAGCAGTTTGAACTTTGCGTTCCTTACGCTGAATTTAGCCCTAAATTGTGCACTACAATATTGCAAAGCCACTTCAATGAACTGCTTGGTGGTGAGAAATATTTTATAGTGTCCAAGCCCGTTCTTCTGGCAGTCCCCAGAAGCTACCAAACAATGAGGGTATACATTGACATGAGCAAAGTCAAGGAGCCGAATAAAGCTAGTCGTTACATGGACTCAACACTTTTGCGATTCAAACCTTACGGATTTTGTTTCAACTGCTTTTCGAAAGCTCACACAACCAAAAAGTGCACTGAAACAAAGCGTGAGTTTGGGCAACCAACAAATCGGAAAAATGAGCAGGAAAACATTCTAGTGAAGATGTTCATTTGGATGTGTGGACTATAGATTATATTTCGCGGCCAAATCAAAGCTTTTTCATAATCACCAGAAATGATTCGGGCAAATTGGAAACACTTGTCAAGGTATGACAAGGGCTCACATCCTTGAATTCGGTTCTTTGTGAACCTCAAAAAGTGTCAGACCAGGACATACTGACTCTTTGTTTTGATGAATTGCAGTCATCGTTCATTTCACATGACCATGTGAGTTCTATCGACGATGTCCAGCGGGAATGCAGAACATATCGCTTTGATTTCAACCATTTCACCAAAGCTACCAGTACATTGCGGTATCGAGAAGTTCTCAAACTTGCTCGGCATATTTCGTAGAATGTATCGTTGTTGTTTCTTGACCTGAAATATCGACCATTTGATTTGCAGTGATTGCGACACCCATTCGCCGGTACAAAGAATGTAACTGATGTCATTTTAGTATAGAATGCCCATGTTTAGGTTTTTGATTTTATAAAAGGAAAAATTTGCTTAATCTAGATCTTTCAGTTTGCGACATACATTTTTCTATAGCTACTGAGCGTTTTAGTGAATTGGCGATCTGAACCATTGTGTGAACGCATGAGAAAACAGTCAAAGGAGAACTCCAATGTGTCACATGATACAGTACTACTGGTTTCAGCATAATAGCGGTATAAGCGGGGAGCGAAGGAAGAAATGAGCATTCCTTTTTCCCATCTTATTGGATCCTTCGCGGATTCAGTGGAGACTCTAAGCTGAGTCGTTAATATCACATAATGGAAGAGAAGTAGCACGCTTGTAGAATCGAGCATTGGAGAGCAAGCAGCACTTCGTGATGCTTAGCATCTCAAAAGACAGAATTATATTTATAGGATTTTTTTTTGAAAAAAAACAACTACAATCGACCAAAATGGTAAGTGTTGGTGGAATAGGTCACTGAGAGCTTGCGGCGGAAGTCCCCATATTTGAAAATATACTCTAACATGGAGGGGCAGTTGATTTAGCTGTAAAATGCATAAACAAAGTTCAAGGAAAGAGGTCACGCAGAGTATTATGCCTAAACAGTGGTCTTTAAGTTATTGATGGATCAGTGAAATGGTAAAGACACATTGATTTCATGGGAAATCATCAAACCGAATATGGCACGCCATATGGATACAGATGAAGGAGCAGCGCATAGAATGAATATGCCTGTCAAAAAAGCCCTAAACTAGCAGATTTACAGCAAAATGTACATGCCTTCAAATTTGAAACCCCCTTCTTTTTCTCAACACCCACCTTTGAAACCTTCTGTTTCCCGGTTTTCTACAAATACTGGGTCACTTCCCGTAATTTTTTCTCATATACAAATCACTCGTCCAACTTGACGACATCGCCATGCTCATTGAGCTTCAAGCCCTCGGCCAACAACCGCTTCTCGATCTCCTTCAATTCGTTCTCGCGCTCCAACAACTCCTTCCGTTTGGTCACCAAGTCCTGGTGCACTCGTTCTTCAAACTTCTTCAAGCGCTCCTCCTCCAATTTGATCTGCTCTTCTTTAGCCAAGTAATCCGGCGCGGCCTGGCCAGGCTCTTCCAAGTTCTCAGGCTCCTCAGTACTGTACTGGAATTGTTTCCCGGATAACGCTTCTGTTCTGTAATTCTCGTAGATGACGTCATGCGTGACCTCTTTGAACTCGTTCAAGTGCGTGATTAGAAGCACGTTTTTCAAGATGGTGAAGTCGTTGAACTCGGGCAACTCGACGTTGATGGGCAAGGCATAGTCAGGGTTGAGCACGCGTAATTTGACGGTATCGTCATCCTCGCTCGACGGCTCATAAGTGTTGGCGCCAATCACAGAAAACGGGATCAACAGGTTCAAGTACTTATTATACTCGATGATCTCGTCGTCAATGTAATCTTCCTCGTACTCAAACTCGTTGAACTTGTAGTAGTGTATATTGTGGTGGTCCAAGTCCTGCAAGATAAGCTTTTTGTTGAGTTTCAACTCGCTAGGAGTCAATGCGTCAGCCTTACTGATGATCGGAATCACATTGACAAGGTTGCTCACATGCTGCAAAAACCGCACGTCCACCTCCGATAACCCATGACCAGTTGCATTGATCAAGTAAAGCAATACGTGGATCCGCCCGTCTTTGAACCGCGGGTTACGTTTCACGCGGCTTTCTTCTAATAACACTTCGTCGTACTGATGACGGATAAAGTCCACCACAACTTTGAAATCGTCGCTACAGTCGAGCCCGTTGGCAAAGTTGGGCGTGTCGATGATGTTGAGCGAGATCTTGTGCCCGTCGTTATCCTCCAATTCGACGTTTTCATGCCTCAATGTGAGCTTTTTCAGAAATGCCTCCTGTTTGGCCGTCAGCAGCGTCGGCACGATCTGGTTTCCGCCGCACAACGAGTTGATAAACGTGGACCGGCCCAGCCCGCTCTCGCCGACCACCATAAATGAGAAATTGATGGTTTTTTTGATCGTTTTCCGCTTACGCAACGCGGCCGACGATGTGTTATAGTCTTCCATGGCTATATTTGAGATAATGATATAAAAAAGCTAGTTTTTTCCGGAAAAAAAAGGGGTTTGTGGAAATTTCTTGTTTAAAATACGAGATTTTGTCACTAGAGCCCGTGGAAAGCAAGAATATGGCGGGTTTGATGCGGTGTGAAGGGCCTACTTTCGAGGTGTATGTGCGTTCTTGGGCCACCCAGACGCTGGAACCGTGTGCGGACACGTCCTCTGTGTATTTCCAGTGTTATGTGCAGGAATAAGGTTTACATGTATTCTGGATAAGAGTGGAGTTGGGTCAGCGAGGGATAAAATTTGCTCATGTTGATCTTGATGGCTATATGAAGGCATTTGTTTGTGAACAAATTAAATTTTGAAATTCTATCATGTATTTTCTGTGGAAAATGGAGCACTGTTTTTCAGTGGTGTGGCAATGCGGTATGTGCGTCTGACAATTGCAGCCTGTAGAACACATTGGGTAACTGAATCACGAAGAATAGAAGAAAAAACCTGGGAATTAATAGATAACCCTCTCGATTCTCAAATGCAAATCGGCTTCCAAGGAGAATGAGGTATTGATTATGATCAGGGGCATATAAGATTTCTGCTGCCTGATTCTGGCTTGAAGTGCGGAAATCTCGTGTTTATCCAACTCCGAACATGAGTCTTGCTAGCGTTTGTAGGAAAAGGCCCACTGAAATTCACTGCTTAAATAAATGGTCTTGTTTTTTTGTTCTTTTTGTTTGATATTTCAGATTAAGCACTAGGGGCCATAATCGTATACCCAAGTCTTCACAGAACTATACTTGAATACATGTAAAACCATGGCCAGCCTCGATTCCATGCAATGCAATTGATACCCCTCTTTTGAAATATATTAGTCAGGGGTCAAGGGCATGGTTTGGCTATTTGTTCCAAAACGCTGTGTGAAAGAAAGTTTTACCATCAAAATAGAGCACTTTGTACGAGTGATTGGGCTACTATTTATAGTCTCAATATTTTATAAGGACCTTGATTGAAGAGATGGCCTAAGTGCTAATTCTTTTTTCCCCTCAGTAGATTTGATCCCCCTTAAAGAAAATCATCCCATGTCACGTTTCTCGCGAAAACGGTCGAAATTAATTTTCTTCGATTTTTGTATAGTTGTATAGGCATGTCTGCCACGGAGTCTACTTATACTGAAGAATATTGTGTCAACGATTCGCACCCGGCAGTAATATCCCACTACATGGCTAGAATCCATTTTAACGTTAAATTATAAATTGTAAGATTTTTATAGACTTAGAGAATCTAGAGATCATGATGATACCTCTGTTGTACCTCAAGAAAAATGATTCTTACTAGAAAGTCTGTTATATATATTCCTATATAGTTTTTTGGAGTGCTAAATGAGCAATTCTGGCTCGCAGTCTTTAATCAGATGTATCAAGCAAAAAAAAAAAGAAAAAAAAAATTGTAAACTCGAGTCTTGCTATACAAGAAAACGCCCTCTTACTGGAAACCTAAACTATCCAAATACAGGCACGTCTTCAATAGAAATGGTCGCCTTACGTGCCCCGGCACATGTGCTATTGAGGCCAATAGTATAGTCTCCACATAACTGATACTCTCTCATGCCATTGAATACTAATGCATTCAGTGCAAAGCCGGATCGGGCTTTTCTCTCGAATTTCCCCTGTGCCTTGCTGGTCACCACGAGTTTGCCCGATGCATCTGACCCCAAATATTCGTTCTTGCCTGAGACCTTCATCGTGCCCGCCGTATCGAAGTCAAAGGGCGTTTGCTTTCTGGCTGCACGGACCAGGCCGTTTTCCACAGTGATGCCCAAATACACCTTGTCGTCATTTGTCGAGATCTTGATTATGCATTTTGCAACATATCCGTGGGCGAAGCCTAGCATGAGGAGGGTGATAATGTACGAAAGCTTCATGTTGTTCCTGTCAGATTACGAGGATGAGCCGAGTAAAACTTGGATTGGAATCGTGATGTTCATTTTTTGGCCTTTTATACAAATCTAGGGGAGGCCAGTTTCATCTGTTGCTTAAAATTTGCTCAGTTTGTCCTTGGAAGAAACTTGCTTTGTTCTATTTTGGCCTGTTTAGAAATGGAAATGAAACTGGCGGTATCAGTGCTCTACAGCAATTAATGTTGTCGAATTCACCCCATGATTGCTTCGCTAGTTCCATCCATATCTTTGAGGTCACAATGAAATTCAACTATCAATAGTATGTTTTTTTTTTCCTATTCTACAATTTGCTAGCCCTACGCACTCCTTCCAGGTACCGTTAGATGATGGTTGAGTTAGGATCTAGGTATGGGCTCTCAGAGAGCAATTCATACAAGATTCTTTTTTCGCACCCAAAATCGCGGCCCAAGCAGACTGCGCATGATAATTAACAAGGCAAAATGTGATTTCAAGTATTTGACCAATAAGTGAAAAGACTGCCACGATAAGTGGTTCCCACGTTTTGCTAGTGGTAAAGACGTACATACAAAAGTCTTTGCATTGCTGTGAGCTTTTTTGTGCCTACGAGCAAAGTGCTGACTTCGCTCAGGTCGGCAATGTCACCTTAGTCCGTATTCAATTTCGTCAGTACACGAAATTTCTGAATGACATCCTGAAAACAACCCGAGCATCTATTCTGTAATGAAATGTTGTTCGCAACTTTTGCTGGAATGTTTTCTTGCCGACTTAGTCACATCCTAGCAATTGACTCGCCGGCGTTCTATCTCTAATCTTTTATTCTAAGCTTGTATAATCTAAAGCCAGCGTTTCTTGTTTGCCGAAGACATCGACGCAGCCACTACCCTTGACAGCGCGGGATAAAAGTATGTAGGATATCCTGCTACCGCAGCCGTGTTGAATTTAGATGTTACCGGGTAACTCCAGCCCGGAGTCACTGTAGAGTATACATTCGGCGATGGGCGGAATGTCGAGTATGGTGTGTATGCAGACGTGGGATGTCTCGTCAGATACTTCGAATATGAGATTGAAGAGCCTGGCTGTGTTTGCATAGGAGCATACCGAGTCTTGCCCGTCTGCTCGGTGTAGGGCACGGTAAACGATTTGGAGTCGATTGCCGTTGTGGTGCCTGCATTAAAAGCCAGCTGCGCCGCCGGGTTAGTGCCTGTAACCGAGAAAAGAGATGCACCGAAAGTGTATGTAGAGGCAGACCCAGACATACCGGATAGCGTGAATCTATTGGTGTAATGAATCGTGTGACCCAACGTAAACTTGGCATAAACCTGAAAGAAGTATACGCCGTTAGGAACCGCCGCCTGCTCGATGGTAGCATCGTAGGAGAGCGACGCCTTAGGCACACTGGTTGACAATGACATCACGCTTTTAATATTATTATTCTCACCCGTACACAACACGATTGCGTACAGTTCCACGTTCGAAAGCGACGAATCGGATGTATCATCGGAGGTGCTATCGACCCATTTGACTGTGATGGAAGCGGAGCCGCCAGACCCGGAAAAAGATTGTCCCGACGAAGGAGTCGTGATCGAAACGTCTGCGAAAACGCGGGCGGCTAGTGAAAGGAGGACAACCCAAAGTGATAAGATCTGCATGTTGTGTTCAGTTTCTCCTTTGAAATGCTATTGTCTTGAAACAATAAAGCCTTTGGGCGAAATAATCTTTAAGGAAATATGCCAAATTAGTGATCTGAGAAGCGAGTGTGTGAAGACTGCTGATGCAAGTTTTGTTCCTATTGTTGGCTGCAGAAACGAGGGATCACACAATGAATATCGGTGGAACTCTGGGAAGCTGGATTTGCGCTTGTAAAGCCTGACAAGAGCGATGAATCTAAGAGTTGAATTTGAAAGACTCTGCGGTCGAAGCGTCAGTAAAATGGCCAGATCTAAAATTGAGGACCCGTCTATATGTCAAGGAAAAGAGCAACGAGCTGCTTAAATCTTTTGAGGCGCGCTCACGCTAAGTCAAGAAAAAAAAAGGAAAAAAAAAACATAAAAAAACAGGAAAACGTGGTATGTGCAGTCCGTGCTAAGAATATACCAAGGCTGTGCGCCAGTTTCCTCGTGGGGAGGAGCTATAGGCAGCCCGTTATAGGAGCGAAGCGAATAAAGGAACACCAGGCTCTAGCATGATAAAGTAAATTAGGAAACTTTGTACAAAGCTTGGACTGAGAGTTATTTTGGTCTGAAAAGTGGAGTGACTCATAATCTTGTCAAACCCTCAGCGCTATCGCTTCCATTGTTTGAATTCCTTGATCCTTGCAGGAGAATCAGCTTAGCGCTCGGATCAGAATTGATTATTTGAGTCAAACAACCACATCGTCCGGATTAGGATGAGAAATAACTGCATATCTGCCAATATTACTTGGAATGCTTTTCAAAGCCAGATTCGTTAAAATCCCAACCATCATCTCGAAATCATCCTCTTACTGATCCAATACTTATTTACAGCCGGAATGTTTCAACGCGCCATTTTGCTTAGCGGAGCGCTTAGGTTGGTACAGCAAACGCGGGGCGCGCGTGAAACCTTATTGGATACACCCCCGTACACCAACTAAAATGAAGACCAGCAAATGATGGCAAAAGGCCAGTTTTATCGCTTGGAGTCAGCAATACTCGAACAATCGTTTCCATGCTTTTCAGAGGTCTGCTTAGTCGCCAGCCCACGAGGCTCTTCACCATGGCGCGCCGCGTTCTGCCTGTGAGAAAAACATCTGCGGAGAAACCATCTTCATATACCGCTCCAACCACGTCTCTGAGTGCAGAATCTACGCCATATCAGTCCCAGGAACCCTCTGAAAACTCAAATCTGGCCTCTGCATCTACAAACGGACAGTCCACTTTGAGTTTGAATGACCTGCCTGTTTTCGAGCTGCGCAATCCGGGCACGATTGATTGGCTGGACTCCTTCCATGGATTAGGTCAGGCGCCATTTCCAAAAGAGGTCAACGATATTCTTTTAGCGCCGATTGAACCATCTGATGTCGAGATAAAGCCCGACGGTATTCTATACTTACCGGAAATCAAGTATCGCCGCATTTTGAACCGCGCTTTCGGGCCTGGTGGCTGGGGATTGGCGCCTCGCACAGAATCTCGCGTGACCCCGAAGCAAGTAAGTCGTGAGTACGCCTTGATCTGCAGCGGAAGGTTGGTGAGTGTGTCACGTGGTGAGCAGGATTATTTTGGTGAAGACCGCTTGACAACGGCGCTCGAGGGGTGCAAAAGCAATGCATTGATGCGTTGTTGCAAAGATTTGGGTATTGCCAGTGAGTTGTGGGACCCCGCGTTTATCAGAAAGTTCAAGAAGACGTATTGCGACGAGTACTGGGGCGAGCACGTTGTGAACAAGAAGAAAAAGAAGTTGTGGAAGTTGAAGGTTAATGGGGTCGAGTACCCTTATAAGGCGGCCTAAGTGGTGTGGTGAATAAGCGAGTGTTGGCGGATAAAAAGGTTTCACTCACGACTCCCCAATGAGGCACTACTGATGTTTGTGAAAGCCTTTTCGCGAGCCGCCGTCAATAGTAGTTTGTGGGTCAGCTCGCAAACTCAAGGCTGGTTATGTGTTTCTTCGGGGATGCACATCTATCAACATTGTATATCTACCCCTGTATTCAAATCGAACACTGGACCCAGACAGCAGGCTGAAATTGAAAATGTTCTTTTTGATGGGTACAAAGGCTGCCATGTTCCACGTGATCTGGGTGAGGAACCTCCTTGGAGGGTATTTTAGATACCCCATGTATCTTTCTCGGCTAAATTTCGTGTGCACGGTGATTTACATAAATATGTGTCACTCACCATTCTATACGTGGACAATGCTTTCTTTGTAATGTGAAAAATTGGAGGATGTTATAGTCTACAACAAACTTGCTTGAGGATAATAAAAGACTCTTCTCGTTTCAGAACAAGTAATGAAACCATACTTCTGACTAGAAGACACGATGTAAGGCAGAGCGGCACTCATGAAGTGAGTTTCTATCTCTATTGTCGGCAACGTTGTACTCAAGTCAAGTTGTACTTGATTACCTACGCGTGAGCCCATAGTACTGGTTAATTCTACATTGGATCTGTTAGCTTCAACGAGTGTACACAGAATGATTGCCAGATCTGCCCAATTTGGTCCGGATCGAGGTCATCACACTCACCAGCCCATCCACCTGGAATAAGTTTCATTATAGTTTATGATACATGCACTGTTGCTCAGGGCTTGAAAATACCCCTGCCAACACCCAACGCGTCCACCGTCTGAGACAAGGGTCTTCTTTTCAACACATCCCAAAACTCCTGCTTGGGCAACTCCTCGCCCGTATTGGCAGCGGCAAACCGCGTGTGCTGCTCTGCCGAGGACGCAGACTGTGCCCACATGATCTGCTCCATAAGCGCAGCCAAGCACGCGCCGCTCAAGCCGCCCATGATTTTCTGCTTCAAAGGAGCTTGTCTGAACCCCGCAGTCAACACGGCAGCGTTACCCGCAGCCACAGCCCAGAAAGTGTTCCAGCCGTCATTTTTCTCTCTCAAATTGGCCGAAATGCCTCTAGCGGCTACGGCCACAGTGGCGAAACCGGTAACCACCATGGGGAGTTCGAGTTTGAAGGTGGTTCTTTTCCACATGTAAAGCCAGGCGTACGCGCCGGCGGTGGTATAGAAACCAAACTTAAACACCAGTTTCGTCTGTTTGGCGGTGTCTACTGGCTCCCATTTTGGGTAAGCGTGAGCACTGAACAAGTTGCTGAATGGCGTGGGCCATTTATTGGTAGAGTCCGGAAACACCCTTTTCTCGTCGGCCATAGCGATATATGTATGATTTGGCTGTCAATCGAAAGGGATGCAAACAAGGTTGTAAACTCTGGTAAGCGCTGAAGGGGCCAATTAGGGCCAATCAGCGGGAGTGCGAAAAAAAGACAGAACACCCGTACATCCTGGCGGCTAAAGGAAGAAATGGCTGCGGAAAAGAAGATTGAGACTCATAGATGTTGTGCTAGAAAAGGGAGAGATACGGTACGAAGTGATAACATGTAAGCATGACGACAAGCCGACTTTTTTAAATAGGCCGCTCAGTGATTAAATCGTGAAAATGTTTGCGAAACCGGGGCGGATGCGTTGTTTCACATGCTTATGGTCCACGCCATGCAATTCTGTCTCATTAACGATGCACATACAACACCTTGTGCTCTTCAGCAGTTGCAATAATAAAGATACAATGCTTTTGGGATCAGTGTATTTAAACTTTGCCTTTTATGGATTGCAGCTCTTGAAGTTTTTTTCGGTGTTGTACATCAGCTTAATCACCTATCTGTCAGACGAACCTAGACTCGACTGAAGCTGACTGGTCACGTGCCGGATTATATTCATCAAGAACAATCAAAGTTTTTTATTTAAACCGAATAAAACGAGAATCTGAGGGTATAAGCATAAATTTCAGTACTTTTCGTTATGGAAAGTAACTGCTGGAAGAAATCGGCTGTCAATGTTCGTCTTGATTGATCATTCACTCACAGAGGTGGTTGCCGGGATGGGGAAACGCAAGGTACAAAGTCAATTTTCGAAGCTATTCTGTAAACTACGCCATCCAATTCTGAAAATCAGGAATCTCAGCTCACGTAGACCTCCTCACGTGGAGGTATCGTGTACGACATTTTGATTGCGCAATGCATAATGCTCCTGATAATGTATCAGGGCCAGCGAGTTTGTGGCAACACACGAACAAATAAACAAAAGAGAATAATTGAGCATTGATGGTATTGGGTCTGACACTAGTAATCCTAAAAGAGAATTTGAATCTTTCAATTCCAAGAAATTTATGAGATTGTTTGAGCAAACATTTACCATGTGCATACCATAAAACACTGCCGACTCCTACATGACGCAACCGTGCGGCCCGCATGGCGCATGGTTCTCGCACGCGGCGCACATCGAAAATTTTCAACTCTAAACGCACAGTATCAATCTTGATACCCTGACAAAGACAAATCCCAAAAATGAATAAGACATTTGCCGTTGCCTCCGTGGCCGCTGCGGGCGTGCTTGCGTACGCTGCGTACTTCGACTACAACAGAAGAAACCTGCCTGAATTCCGCAAACAATTGAAGAAAAGGCACGTGAAGCAGCAGAAACAAGCTGCTCATCAGCAAGAGGAGCTGCGTCGCCAGAAAGCGCTTGCGGTTAAGAAGGCTTTGCACGACGACTTGGCCGCAAACCCAATCCCCACGGACTTGGCGAAAAAAGAGGAGTTTTTCATGGAACAGGTCGCCACCGGCGAACAATTAGCAAATGACCCATCTTCTCACATGGATGCCGCCTTGCGTTTCTACAAAGCGTTGGCAGTGTACCCTAACCCTACCGATATCATGGGCATCTATCAGAAAACCGTGCCTGAAGACGTCTACGAGTTATTGGTGATGATGATTGCATACAAGCCGCCAGCAACCATTACCAACATAATTGGCGGTGCCAACGGTGTTTCCGGCGCGGCTTCTGCTGCTGCCGCTGCTGCCGAGGAGATCCAGCCCGCTGAAACGGACTTGGACTGATTGGGTGATCAATGTGAGTGTACATAGGGGCCAACACGCCCTCTTTGAATAGATATTAATGAGTTGGTTAGATACTACAGAGTTGCAATGAATATTCATGATTATTGGGTCTTGTATGATTGTAAACGATGGGCGCTGTGACCTAAGTGCTTGTGGCTGAAGCGTGATCGATGAAAATAGCGTAGTGTAAAGCGATCTGAAAGTATAGGCAATGGGTGAGATATTCATCTGATGCCTTCGAGATCTGTAATTGGCCATAGAAAGGATTTATCATTCTATTTGAATATCCGATTTGAGAAAGAAAAAGGAGTCTTTGGACGCTGGAATCTTGGATATACGGCTTGCTACTGAAGCATGGGCCGAACATTGAGAATTTGGCTTATTCTTCTAATAAACCCTTAGTTCTATGATTTAATCACTGTATTTGAATTTATATTAATATACAGTTTATTTGTATTCTTTTCACAATGATTGCATATGGTGATGCGAGAGTTTGTACTAAACACGAATTGGTATTTGCGTCAAAGAGTCGCCAAAAGTGCTTACACTAATGGCAGTGAACACTAAGGGGAATGCACATTTCAGCCCAGGTGATCCAAAGTGATAATTTTCACAAGCAAGAAAGGAGATCAAGGGGAAGTGGGGGCTGGATTGTGGCGAATACAGACCCAAGTCTAAAATTCGACATGGTCGAAAAATACATCTTTTCATCACCCGCAAAACTATGTTCAACACTTTATGAAGCGTCAATGACGTTTAATTTGGGACGAGAAAAAACCGCTTCTGGATTGAATCATTGCTGGAAAACAACACAACGTCGCTTTCCACTGCACTGACAGTCCTCCTTCCTCCCCATGTGTTATACTAAAAATGTACCATAACTTGTCTCTTTTTCTTTTATTTTCTAGCAGCATTTATCACATTTCACACCTCATAGAATACGGTCATTGACTAGGGTTGATGTTGCCTTTATGACGATCATGGTCACCGAACCATTGCTTCTTGTCAGTTGAAGGATCTTTTGAGAATTTCAAAAGATAACTGCCTTTTTTGACCTCTCTCGCTCGATGTTGAACGGCTGTCGCTGTCTATTTGTTTATGATGCAACTTCTGGGGTTCTCTGTAATCACCAAATTAACAACTGATGGTGCCTTTTTGTACGTTAAATGAGTTCATTGGCTAAGAGGTGATTTTATGTCGTCTTTTGCTTATCAAATAAATTAATCATTTCGGTTTTTTTGATAGAAACCGCTCAAACAAATAGTGTGCCGCCAGACATAGTTGCCTTATTTACATCACCTTTCGGTTGCGACCATTCCAGGTAGAAAGCACTGTTTCCCGTCCGATCAACGTTAGTTAACCTGCCTAGGGCCTTACTGAGTAGTGTAGTGGGAGACCATATGCGAAATTAAGGTGTTGCAATCTTTTTAAATTTCTTTCTCTATCTGCTGATCATAGCGTGAATCTGGTGGCTTCTTTAGAAGAATATTTTTGTAACGCAGATGGCTGAGGCACGACCGATGAGAGTGCGACCACTGTAAGAAAATACTTTGAAAAAAAAAATACGTTTACCGCCGTAGAACAATAAAAATCTCCTTTTTCCTCCCCTGGGCGTCAGATAAACTATAGAAATGAACTTGCGGACGTAGACTCAAATCATATTGGATTGAACCACTATAGGGCCTGAGTGCTCCATTAATTGGAATTACCTGTGTGCTAGCGCATTAAACACCGTGTTGCATATAATCAAATAGCATCACCATGTCAATACTGATTTCTCTTTACAGATTTTTTGCTCTTTGGGAAACAAAGTGACGTTTGATTGGCCAGGGGTAGTGATCATGGTCCACAAAACTGTGTTCACATCTTTTCTTTTCACGAACATTTATAATTGGGCACGCTCGATCGAACATCACTGACTGTAGGGGACTGTTCATCAACTCCAAAAGACTACTTGGTAGTCAGATAACTCTGATTATTGAGTTCATTCTGGGCAGAGGCTTTTAATAAGATTCACTACCGAAAAGAGATCTCGTGTTGCTAAATGATGCCTGGGGTGAAGTTGCGATCTGTCATGAGCTTTTCTGTATGTTGTATAGTTTTAGCGATTGTTGGGGTGTGCCTGTCGCACTTGAAAGACAACGTGCTATAAAGTGATAAATTTTCAAAAAATTAAAATACTTACTTTTTTGAGGAGCTCGCTGGGATAAATATGTATGTCACACGCACAAAACTATGAAAAATTTACTAATAAAACTTCTGGATAACCTGGTCATTAATTAGTTGGTCCAGATTCCGCACGATTGGTCATGGCGAAATTTGTCTGGACCACATCCCTTACCCCGGATCTCCCGAAAGGTAGTATTTCAGATGAAAGCGATCTGGCTACTTGTCAAAAAATAATTCTTGAGTTTTCTTGCACTAAGTAACTGTTATTGCCGTATTTTGACATGCCAAGTAATTATGCAACGCAAGATGCTTCTCGCCTAGTGGGTATGAATGTGCGGCTTTAGGCTTTTCGGTTGTGGCTCGATCAAGACGCGCTGATCTATTTTTATATCCCCTATCTGAACCTTTGTGTAATGATAGACACCAGCGAAGTTTGAAAGTATACACATCAAGCCACACTCAACAAAACCAGATTCCACTTGGCAGAACACATTTTTTTGGCAGCATCTTCCTATTTGGGTATTTGCGTCTCAAACACAAGATTGTCATCTCGACGCAGCCACATGCAACGTGGCTGAGGCGCGTCGCGTATACTTCCGATTCCAGGCAACTGGGACACATTCCGAGATGCGTGAGATTTCAAACACATTGTTCGTGCTTATAAATCTAGTCGTTTCATTTCATCGCTCCCTCTCGTTTAATATATCCTGTTTTTCGCTGCACTACTTTTTTAGTGAACATGCTTTTGCTTCTTTCGCTTAGCGCCTTAGCATGTGCGTTCAACTCGCTGTCAAATGCGCTGCAGATCTACAACTCGCTGATCGCCAATTCCACGAAATTTTCCAACATTTCCCAGCCATTTGCTTATACGAATCTTGAAGCGCCCACTTTCCAGTACGAAGGCGTAGCTCTCGGTGGCTGGCTTTTGCTTGAACCATACATTACCCCGTCGCTTTTCTTGCCTTTCAATGAAACGTCAAAAAACAGTTCTGATATCCCGTCTGACGAGTGGCAATACTGCGAGAAGTTGGGCAGAGAGGAGGCTGCAAAAAGGCTTGAAGCACACTGGCTGACGTTCTATAACGAGACCGATTTCGAAGATATCAAGCGGTATGGCTTCAACATGGTGCGTGTACCGATCGGATACTGGGCTTTTGACATGTTTGACGATGACCCGTACGTTGCAGGGGCACAGAAATACCTTGATTTGGCAATAGAGTGGGCTTTCAACAATGACTTGAAAGTGTGGATCGATTTGCATGGCGCTCCTGGCTCACAGAATGGGTTTGATAATTCGGGTCGTTTTTTGGATAATGTTCCCGGGTGGCAAAACACACTGGCAAACGTGGCCCTCACGGAAAGTGTGCTTCGGCAAATTTACACGAAATACGGCTCAGCCTCGTTTTCCGAGAAGTATAACAATACCATTTTGGGGATCGAAGTGCTCAACGAGCCCATGGGACCGCTTTTATCGATGGATGACGTGAAACTGTTCTACAACACAACGTACCTCGATTCTAGACTCTACCAGGATACGAATAACACGATTGTGTTCCATGACGCATTCCAAGGGCTGGAATATTGGGACAATTTCATGAATTCTACCGGCAATATGCCCGGCCGCTTACAGAATTATAATATCATGATTGATCACCACCACTATGAGGTTTTCTCGGTGGGGCAGCTTCGAGGAAACATCTCCCAACACATTTCAAGCATCAAGCTGTTTGCCGCTGGGATCAAGGACGAAAAAGCGCACCCGGCCGTCGTGGGCGAGTGGAGTGCGGCATTAACCGATTGCACGCCGTGGCTTAATAGTGTTGCGTACGGAACGCGCTGGGAAGGCACCCCACCATTTAAGAACACTCCTGTTGACGTGTCGTATATCCAAAATTGTGCGGATATAAACAATTACGACCTGTGGACGGAGGCACATAGAGTCAACACGCGCAAGTTCATTGAGATCCAGCTTGACCAATATGAGTCGTTGATGCAGGGCTGGATATTCTGGTGCTACAAAACAGAAAATAGCATCGAGTGGGATTTCAAGCGCTTGGCCCTGTTGGGGTTGTTTCCGCAGCCTTTTTCCAACAGGCAGTATATTGTGAATGGTACAGACACAAGACCCACCAGCGCTGCGGTGGCACCCAAGGGAAATGCTTTTGTTTTGATTCTAGCTTTTTCTGTCACGATGGTGTTGTTTTCTTAGGCGAATTTAAAGCAAGAAAAAGAGAAGGAAAAAAGAAAGAATAGACAAAACAGACAAAGAAATCAAACGCGGTTATTGGATATATCGAGTATTCATGTCCCTTGTAGCGTGGAAATTGGACATTTACTGTCCACCAACTCCAAAAGCTGAATAATAGATATAAGTTTGAATGGAAAGAGGAATTTTGTTTAAATCACGCCGACTTCTTTCTCCTGGTAATTCATCGCCACTACGTCTTAAAGAGAGTTTGTGTTCATGATGTGTCATGATATATCTAAATCACGTTTTGACTCGCTAGATTGCTGACTACAGTAGGACCTGTTTATGAGGGTCACATTCATTGAGGAAATTTAGACATGATAACTAGGTTTTCTTCTTAAAGAGCGCAATTTTGGTGTGAAAACCAAATTCTCGCGCCGTGTTTTGAAGAATATAGCCAGATTATGTCTCTAATCAAGATCCTCATAAACGAGTCCTAATTTACTACGAAAAAAGTCCAACATTTTTCCTTCACATGTGAGATTTGGCCAAGTTTTATAAACAATAGAAATGAGATGGCTGATTTATTAAGCAAAGGCCGATATTACTTTGCTGGCTGTTTGCTTACGATAATTGACTCTTGACACGATTTAAACACTCATATATGCTTGAAATGGGGCCAGGAATCACAGACAGTATATCCCGGTTTTTTGCAGCCATCTTGTACTTTCGTAGATATTGACGCCTCAAAAGATTCCAGCTGCTCTAATCTACAAGATGTCAATATCAATTCTCAATCAACACTCCTATTTCACAAATGAAAAAAAGCTCACAATTGTGTCTCGCTGTTTGAGCGCATTGGCTTCAGAATCCATTGGCAATAGATAATAAACGAAAAGTGATTGTATTACTTCAAGATCTGTTTATATACGTTTCAGTAGTATGCAGATCGGTGGTAACATCTAAATTTGTCTATTTCACCTGAAACTTCCCGACACTCTATCTTTGAAATTGTCATGACTCATTTCCACTTGATAAATGATCCTCAAGACACAATTGAAAAAATGGACTCAGAATGAGTTATATACATCTACGGCCGGGAAAAAAATACGAATAAAAATTAAATCAGAATAAGGATATTAAGTTCCTTAAATAAAACGCTTCCCCCTTTTCTTCCCAGTTTACTCACACATACTATCATCTTCACTCTGATTATTCGCACCTCCACTGTTCGTTCCCGAATCTATCTCAAAATCGATACAATCACCAATCTGAGCCTTAATAATCGCCAATTCCTGAATCGAAGGCTTGATAAGTGTACGTTTTCGCTTTTTCGAGACTTCTTCGCCCACCCGAGAGGAAAGTTCTCTCAGCGACGCAGCCATTGCTGGAATGGATAAGTATTCTCTTGCCATTCGAGAAATCACCGGGAACACTCTTTCCCGAGCGTTGTAGAAATCTTGCATTGTCACTCTTCTATCCAGGCGAGGTTCCGATAAGTATTGCGTGAGTTCGGCTTCGAGATTTCCACGACTTTCCGTTGTGACAGAGAAATTGTCTTTCTTTTCATCGCCTCGCACACATTCTTCGATTTCTGGACCTTTAGCTAGACTTTTTCCCTTTTCAAAATCCTCCTTAAAGGAACGGAAATAAATTGTGAAATTCCGTTTGATTCGAGGAATATCGGCGGGAATGAGATCTCTTAATACCTCATAGCCCTGTAGTTTATGCCGTGGGTCAAGAATGCATGCAAAGTGTAGTGGCTGCAACGAATCATTTTCTGGGGCACGCACGGGATAGTACTCGAGAAGCTTCCTTTTTGCCTGGTAAAGCCCTTCACGAAGAAAGGAGTTTTTAGCATGAAGGTTTTTCCTAGTATTCTGATTGAGTTGCCGGAGGAGTCGACAAATGTGGAAAATGGTCAAATTGCTGGTTTCTTTATCGGTCATCTTGAGCACATTAATCGTCCGCTGAAACATGTCGAAAATGTCGCATAGAATCGTCATATATGCCCAATCGGAATCTCTCAACTCTGTCATATCAATGGCAATGTCTTCTTGCAGAAGCAGTTCAAGGATATCTGGCTGTTTCAAGACTTCGGTGATTTCCTCTCGAAACTCAATCATTCGTTCAAGCATTTTGTGAGTGGATGACCAATTTTCATTATCGGCGGCTAAAAGAACCTCGGGCGCCCCAGCTGAGATCGAGTTCCTCTTCAATTTGTAATCCCTGATCGTTCTCCGTAGAGCACTTCTGAGAAACCCCTTATCGCGGAAAATGTTTGTGATTAACTCCAATTTGACCGGGAGATCCTTTAGCGCTAGAAAATGTTCACGGAAATCAGGGTTTTTGGCCTTTATCTCCTTCACAGCCAACTGAGAGTTAGTGAATTCGGTTCGCTTGAAGAATGTGAAGTCGTGAAACTCTTCCGCCGACATATCCAACGCGTTTCTGGCACACTGGATTCTCCCATGAAACATAAGCCCTTTTTCTTCGCAATTCCTTTTAAAGGTGTTAACCAAAAAAGTGAAGGGACCAATGTCGGCGCACGTGATTGAACTTATACGCTCGTGGATTCCATAGTCAGTTACAACTTTCATGAAACGCTCATAAAGCGATTCACCCGTGTGATTTAGGGTTTGATTGAAATGCTCAAATCCAATGGTATAGGACATGAACTCGAAATCATCATCATGGTAGTGGAGGGTAATGCCAAAGAACTCATGATTATCTGTAGATTTACACTCCTCAAGAGAAAGAGCAAAACGGCCCTTGATTTGCGCAAGTTTCGCTTTTGAGGCCTGAACTATTCCACTTTGAAGTTCATCGATATCCTCAATAAAAGCAGAGGGAGAAACGGTGTATTTCTCGTTCTTGAAATAGGAAAATATCCGACTGGCGGATTCGCAGGCGACTGCACTGAATGGGAGCTCGCTGTCCAACATGAAATCGAGGATTTTGCTTCTCGCTACCTTTTCATCAAAACCAGAAGGGTTTTTAGGTTCTGGGAATATCTGGTTTGGCGCGTGGGAGTTTCGGTTGGAGTAGTCATCTTTATCTTTGGCATAACATGCAAGATCAGTATCCAATATGGTCTCCTTTCTATCTGCTCCTTCATTTTCAGCCTTGAATCCCGCTTGTGTCAAGTCTATCAATTCCTGCCGGTGCTCGGATTTGAGATGAAAGACAAAACTTGACAAATCATTGGTCAAGGCCGTTGCTCTGCGGTAATCACACATTGAACATGATAACAATATCTCTCTTGGGAAGCCATCAAAAAATCTCCCCAATTTCCACGAAAATAAGCCGAATTTGATGATCGGAGGAGCGCTTTCTTGTGGCGGCAACGTGAAATTCGGTGAATAAAATTCCTTCACTATCTCATGGACCAGTTTAGGGATTACCGGGATCATGATACTTTTTTTTGAAACAGCAGGAGAAGAGTATTTGAGTATAGACCAAATCTTTTGATGGAATGAATCAAGTTTTGAATATTTTGCTTTTTATGCTGAGACTCAAAATATGAAGTTTTATGCCATTTGTGCTTTTGGCCTGCGAAGTACCATACTTATATGAAAACATTGAGCTAGGCAACCATAATCGATATGGCATGCTGCTTGATTATTGTTTCCAGAAACAATGGGTCTTTTCATGGCACCCAGCATCACAATGGAATTTCATTTCCTGGGACCATATACAAGAACAAAGAAAAGAATCAAAGGGATCTTGCTCGTGGGATCGTAACAAATGCCTTAAACAGACGTATGTGGGATAAATGCCCGGAGTTAGTTCCATTGTGTTTCAGGTGTATTTTTTCTCATAAAAGACACAATAGTATAACGAGTTATTGGTTTTTTTCAAGGCTTTGAGGGGTTTTGGCGGACCTAAAGAAACATACGAGCACGTCTTCATCTCACGCAGTTATCGATTGGACTATGTAAGTCAAACCAACATATCATGGCTTTGAACAGACAATCAAAGACTTTTTTATCTCGTCCCACTCCTTAATGACCAAAGTAACATCACCAAAATTTTCTCGCCTTGAGTTATACTTTTCTGGGGGATTTTTCATTGTGACCCGGTTCCCATTGTGGTCTCAAGACTGAAACTGATCGATATTCTCGACAATGCCTTAATTCAATGTGTTTGTTAAAAATTCTCTTTGAAAATGCTTATTATTTCTATGAATGACGGAAGTGACTTCTTTTAATTCCATCTATCAAAATATTTTGTCTGTGTTAACGCTCGAGCATGAACTCAAACTAATGTGAATGAGCTACAGTCTCACTTTGACCTAAATAGGCTTGAATCCATTCTGGATGCCCTATCAGATGTTTAATATACACTCTCTTGTTATAATCCATGTGCGAAGTTACAGTTTTTGCTCATTGTCGGAAGTGCATTTTGTCTTTCTTTTATTTGCTCCTTTATAGGTCTTTTTTGCAAAGCTACATGAGGCATAAGAAGTGCAGTCATGTGCTCTGATGCACAGACAGCTATTTCCTGAAAGAAAAGAGAAAAGGGTCACAAAATGATTTTGATATCTTTTGTTATGTAAAAGAAATCAATTTCTTCGAAAAGGAAGGTTACTTTACCGAATCTCTCGCATCGATAGGTTTATGATAGTTACTGGTTAAGGTCTTATGCGGAGGCTTTGGCCGGAAAGGCAATATAGAGTCGGCATTGAATAGTCCAGGGAAGACAACTATTGGCCTGCTATATAGTCACGAGAGAAGCCGTTTCTCTTCATTATAAAACAACATCAGTCGATACATCAAGTGAATTCTTTTGTATGAATGAATCGGGCATCCTGAGTTAGAGTAGTTTTTTGCTGATACGCCTTTTGTCAAGCGTATTGAGTCTCTCAAAGACGAAATTTTAATGACACAAAAAAAAAGGTAATTGCTCCGATCTGGGGTTCTTAGTTTCCAGAAGGCCAGGCGGCTTCATTTATCGCCCATCGTCGAATTTTTTACTTATCTCTCGTTTTTCAGTTTTCAAAGCTTCCTACGTGACTGCTAGTCGCCTTTTGCTGCAGTCTGATAAGCTACCGAGGACCCTTCTTTCAAGCGATTTCTGGGAAATTCAAGTTTCATCTTGAAAAAGTGAAAAAAAAAAAAATTGAGAAAATAGGCTCAATTTTGACAAAACCATATCTGTCATTCATGTATATTCAGCCTAAGAAGTGATTTTCTTCCCCAGCGAACCCTAGAACACCACCTCAAGAAGCTTGCGCACCCACACTAGAGTCAACAAGGTGCCCCCGCAAGCACATTTTACATTTAAAAATGCCAAGGCTTGAAGAGCATCCCTCTAGTTATCTCCCTTTCATACAATAAAATTCATGTTTTTAAGCAAAAAAGCATGTTTCACTAAACTCTGAAGAAAAGTACCGGGACCGCGCCGCGCCGGGACCGCGCCGGTGCACGTGACCTGCAACCACGAATCTCATTTGCCAAAAGTGACTAACCAGTCTTTTGGCACCACCCTAAAACACACCACAATGTCTGTCAATGTCGCTATTATCGGCGCTGGAGTCGTCGGCTCAGCGTTCCTTAACCAATTGAAGAATTTGAGCTCGCCAATCGCGCTCAACGTCGTGTATTTGGCCCGTAACTCGAAGGAGGCGCTTATTTCGAAAGACTACCTGCCCCTCGACTTGCAGACGTACCAAACCGCGCCGGCACAGGCCGTGTTGCCCTTGGCCGAGTTGGCGGCGTTCCTCCATGCATCGCCCAAGCCTGCTGTCTTGATTGACAACACGTCGAACGCTGCTATTGCCGACTTCTACCCTGAATTTGTAAAACAGGGCATTTCCATCGCTACGCCCAACAAAAAAGCATTCTCCGACAAGTTGGCCGTGTGGAACGAGATTTTTGCCAACTCCGCGGCTCCTGGCGGCGGCTTGGTGTACCACGAGGCCACTGTTGGCGCTGGGTTGCCGATTATTGGGCCCTTGAGAGACTTGGTGGCCACCGGCGACAAGGTCGAGAAAATCGAGGGGATTTTGTCCGGATCGTTGTCGTACATCTTCAACGCTCTCTCGACTGCCGAGGCCTCAACCACCAAGTTCTCTGACGTTGTCAAGGTCGCCAAGGAGTTGGGCTACCTCGAGCCAGATCCAAGAGACGATTTGAACGGCATGGATTTCGCGAGAAAAGTCACGATTTTGGCCAGAATCGCCGGGTTCGAAGTCGAGTCACCCTCTGCGTTCCTGGTGGACTCGCTTGTGCCTGCTCCCTTGGAGGCATGTGCGTCTGGCGCCGAGTTTTTGCAGAAACTCCCCGATTTCGACGCAGACTTCCAGAAACGCAAGGACGACGCGTTGGCTGAGAACAAGGTGTTGCGTTACGTTGGCCAGATTGATTTTGCCGCCAACAAGGTCTCTGTGGGTATTGCCAAGTACGATTTCGACCATCCTTTTGCCTCCTTAAAGGGCTCCGATAACGTGGTTTCGATCAAGACTCAGAGATACCCCAACCCGTTGATCATCCAGGGCGCCGGTGCCGGTGCTGAGGTCACGGCGCACGGTGTGTTGGCCGACGCGCTCAAGATTGCCGAGAGAGTTGCCAAGTAGATCTGGTTGGTCTTTCCAAGGCGGGTTATTGAGCCCTCATATAGCCCTTTCATATGAGTACATTTAGCAGACCAAATCTAGGCCCTTTCCGGTGTGTGTAGAATCAGTTGTGTTTATGGAATACAGGCGTGATCTGGTGCCATTCTTGAAAGTGAACTCATTGATCATCTGTTCTTTTATCTCAGGAAGAAGCCTGGTCATTATCTTCGATAGATTTTGTTACATTCGATCTCGTCGTACCATAAAGGACAATTTTGCTACTGCCCGCCTTTCCAAATTGATCACACCAGTAGTAGAGTTTCCCTAAATGATTTGTAAACAAATAGATATAAGCGATTGATGGATTTGGACTTCTACGATGAGAGTCTATCATTTCCGTGAGAAATCTGAGCCATTGCTCTGTCATCGTGGGATCTAATGTTCTTTTATGGACTCACTGCAGGGCTGGTATTCCACGCTAGACTTGATTTGTATGATGTCCATGATTCTGGAAAGGAAAGAGTCCTTTAATGGTTGGTTCCATAAATTTACTTTGGCTCCGTGGCGAAAACTAATTGGATGCGAAAACAACAACCGATCAGATGAGACTCTTTTAGGTTCATCGGCTTCTCAGGCCTGATTTGATGTAAAACCTTTGCGTGGATGGTCAGCATTACCAATCTTAACGTCCACCGATGTTAGTCGTCCACGTGGCAACTCCTTGTAAACTATCATGCTTCTCGCCAATGGTTCAATTCCGAAGAAAAGCTGAGGAGCCCAGGACCCCTCGAGAATTAGATAAGATGCTGAATTCAGAGCAAGAGTTTCTTCCAATTGCTCGAATAAACCAGGCTTTTGACCCCATGAACAATGACAGATTGTGCGTTGTCGATCAAAAAGAAAAATGAACGCGATTTTTCCAAGAATCACATGCCCACAACATACGCCGCATCGTAGTCCTCCTGTAAATACTTTGAGGCATCCCTGAAAACCTGTCTGAGGAACGCTTCATCCCTACAGCATTCCCGAAATCGTAACATCACTCTCTGCGAGTCAAGAATACTATTTTTCCCGCTCAATTCCAGGCCAGGATTTACGAAAGTATTCAGCCTGAGAATGTGGACATTATTTGGCGCCATGCAGAATTCGCCTGTGTCTCTTAGTTCCACCATGTAGGCACCGCTTTTGTGGATAAATTGTGCATACTTGAAGCTGGGACGGCCCCAACTGTAGCAAATCTCAATGTGCTCTTTCAGGAAAAACGATGTGCCCCTGTTATCCAATAAGAAATCGGCAACTTTTAGGAAATGAAGGTGGAAGTAGAACTTGTTAGTTTTAAGGATCTCGGCATTCATAAATTCGGGATCTTGAAACGGGTTCACGGCCAATTGCAAGTCCACAAAGGAGTGGAAAGGGTTCACCTCGGGGATTGTGCACAACTCTCGCCACGGTGTTTCAACAAACTTAAGGCCGTAGCGCTCGCAAAAACGTGACCAGTTGATGATTGTTTCATCAATGAATTTCGTGGTCGTGTTGAGCCACTGGAGCCGAATATGATAACAGTGCTCTGGGTTGTGCACAGTGTCGTAATGTACATCTAGCAACTCAGGGCGGAACGATTTTTTCGATGGGTCGCAGTTGTACTTCACTTGTTTGCTGATCATAAACTTCTTGCTTTTGCGGGCTTTCTGAGACTCACTCAAAGACATCGCCTCGCCGTCTTGTAGGAGGTACAGAGAAACTGTTTTTTTCAACTCCACCGGCGTGTCTCCTGTGCTAGTGATGGAGTTGGATCTTGTGCGCGTGGGAGTGTTTATTGCAACCGAAAGAGGAGTGTTTGATGCACTTGTTCCGGGCGATTTCACGGTTTTGCCATCTTTCGCGTCTTTCCCGTCTTTTCCATCTCCACCGTCGTGAATTTCTTTTATGTCCTTCAGAACAGGGACATCTTTCCCCTTAGTGCCTTTAGACTCCCTTGACTCGCCTGATTCCTGAAACTTCTTTTTGAACCAACTTTTTTTCTCCATCTTTGCCTTGTATGCCTGATCAACGTACTCATCGCAGAACTCGTAGAAGTAATGGCCGTCCAAGAAGCCGTGCCGGTCCTCCACGTGACAAATCAACTTTTTATCCATCAATATCTGCCCGTACTCTGTAGCGGCTTCTCTGCTATCGATATCATCAAACAGTTTGATGAGCCACGACACAAGATCGCTTCCGAGAAAACAGTGCGGGTGAAATTTGAAATGCCAAGTTCTGTCAACAAGCTTCAACCCTCCCTCGCTTTGTAATTCCTGCGCCAATTGCGATAACTTGATGTTCATGTTGAATCGCAGTCCGTCTGTGATTATGAGCGAGTTTGACGGTTTTGTGCCGCTCACATCAAAGTATTCCGCCTGTTCATTAAGGAAATCATGGAGGTTTCCGGTGTAGAAGTTGATTTCCTGAAATATCTCCTCCCCGATTTTGGCCAGGTCTTCCTCGCCATCTTTACACCTCCCGCGCTCGATTAATGCAATCAATTTGCGTAGCCCTTCGAGGCGAATTTCCTCTTCGGAAAGTTTTTCGTTGCTTATGTGATAAGCATTCGCCGGAAGCGGGCCCGGCATCACCACAAACTTCATCTGCCGGAAATGCTGGCTGATATCCGGCACCGCATCTTCATATCCGGCTATGAGCTGGTCCATTTGGTTCCAGTTGAAATAGTTTATGTTGGAATCGTGTTCGGAAACGTTTGAGGGCGTGTACTCATCAGCATACCTCGTTCTTATCAAAGGCTCCTGTTTCTTCCTTGAGCTTTGTGATCCTAGCAAGATTCTTACCTGCTCCTCGTTTTTCACTTTTTTGTAGAGTTGAACGTTCAACGACCCGTTGTAGTCTAAAACGATTCTGTGGATTTCGTCATTCAAAGATAAGTAGATCCTTGCGCCCGAGCAATCGCCAGAGGGGAAGTATTTGATGATACCTTCAGGATAACCTCCAGACTTGCGATCTGCCTCGAACTTCTTGACCCTGTCCCCATAGCATATTTGGAAGCCCATCGCTAGCCGGAGCCGGACCATTTCGCGCAAAAGGTCTTTCATGGTTTTGAGTTCTAAGCGATTCTCCCAATTTAACGTCACCACGTATATTTGGAACGTATACTCGGTTTCCATCTGCGAGCTCGTGGGAAACAATGTGGTGCCAACCGGAAGCGCTGCTGGGGCCTTAAGTGAGCGCCATTTGAACATTTTGCGCCTGATTTTCGGAGGGAAAACGTCGGCCCACCGGCTGCAATTGGTCACCACGGATTTCTGCGGTTCCAGCGGGTTTTCGATTTGCAGCCAATACGGATTATTCTCCTCACGCTCGCAGATTTCGATCTCCAACGCGGATTTCCGCTTTTCCGTAGACACGCCACGTTCGTTTTCGCGGACTCTCGGTTTTTGAATGCGCACAGACTTCGAAAGCTCGTTTCTCAAGTTGGCGTCTGCAGTCACGCGCAGAACTTTTGCGTTTGTGTTTGAGGATTCGCTCAAATTGCTCGAACTCCTTGCATTCTTGATGAGTGCTGTTGTGACGGGCTTCTTCACGGCTCCTGCATCCTCCGTCTTGTTGAGTGTATACAAAGACGATAACGCCGAGTTGGCCACGGACATATTCGATACAAACCCGTTTGCAGACGAGTTGGTGGTGGACACATTAGTCACAGCACGTTGCGGTTCCACGGCCTGGCGCATAAGTGAGAGCGTGGCCCTATTTTTGGGCGCAGGAGGCCGTTTTTGGCGTTTTTCAAACCGCGTTTTCACCACCAACGGTTTGCGCACGGGGCAAAACACCGCCTCGTCGTAATTGTCCATCGACTCAACCACGGGTATGTTCTCCTTAAACTCGAGCCGGTCGAGTTGCGCGTCGTTTGCCTCGTTTTCCATGAGCCCCATCATCTGTAGCTCGTAAATCTTACACCGCGGGATCCACCGGGAAGCCCGTGCCGCCGCGCCGTAAAACGACATGTCACACCATTTCGGGACACAGTGACGTACTTCCCCGCTCTCGGCCCTGTAGCGGAATAGGGGCACCGTATGCAATGGTGGCTGGCTCAAGCATACAATGTCCAACGCATAGTCCAAGCTGAACATTTTCTTCAGCGTGCTGAGCATGAGATCGTAGTCCACGTCAAAAAGACCCGTGCCGGGCGTGACCACAACCAAGTGGTTGATCGTGTGGCGCAAGTCGGTGTTCTTGTAGCGGTCAGAGACTAGCGTGAGGCTGAGATTGATTGCCTCCAAGATGTTACCCTTCACCGAAGGGCACGGTTCGCCCGTGATTTTGTACTCGTTATTCTCCATATGAAGCAAAATGTCGCGCTTGAAGTTCGCAAACTCAAGCCGCAAGTTGGCCATGATTTTGTCCCAAATAAACACACTTACTTGATCAACAACCACTCGGTAGTAATCCTGGCAATGAGAGGGCCGTTCGCCGCCGCCAAGTGACGTCCAGGGGGCTCTAGTGAAGTCCACGGTAGTGAATAGCACGATCGTGATGGCATGATGGGCGCTAGTGTTGCGCCATTTCTTGAAAATCATGGGGAAAAGCGTGTTCACTAGCTTGTGGAACATGATCTCGCCATTTTCCTCGAAATGCCACATTTCCCGCGCGAGCTGTACCAAAAAAACAAGCTTGGCCGATTCTGAACGGAACACAATGTTGGTTTGAGCGCCCACGTAGCCGCTGAACACCTTTTTCCCGTCTCGGAAAAGGCATTGCACCAGGCCAATGCGCGTGCCCATGAAAGTGACTCTTTGATCGACATAGCAGCACGAACCAACCAATTCCGAGGCTAGGCTCCATTGCGAGTCACGTGAGAAGTTCACATCCTTGATATAGATCTCAACCGTGTCCAACATCACCGATTTGAAGTCACTAATATGCCGAACCTGCACAGAGGAGCGGGGCGGCACATCCAACAATTTCTGGAGCCCCAGCGTCAACAGGATCGGGAAACTCGACTTGGGTTTCCCCGCGTTCGGCCCGGCGGGACTTTTGGTCACGATAGTGTCGTTTTTCACGATAAATATGAGTTTCTGTGCGCCTTTCTCCTTGCGGATGGGCTCGAGCTCGTATAGTTCACCAACACGGGCGCCCGCGAGTGCCACGGGGTCCAAAACCACGTCCTGTGCATACGAAGCCGGCTCATGGAACCACACGGTCAAAACTTGCGGCTCAGAGACCGAAAACTGGCCCGTTTCGAGGGATTTTTCGTGTGAGCTGGGCGTTTTCGGGCCCGAACCCGGCCCGCGGCTTTGAGTGTCGCCAACACTCCGGAAATGAGTGAGCGCCGGCGATTTCTGCTGCGGCATGGGCTCGGAGAAGTTCCTAAACAGGTTTCTGCCGCTTTCAGCGCCGTGGTGGGTCGATTTACCCACAATTAGCGTCAGTCCAAAATTGTTCATGTGACCCGGGCCGCGGCCTGGCCTGTGCGACGCGTTCTGACGCGATTCCTGCCGCGGACCCGCCGCGGGCGCTTGCGCCTGTCGTAGATACTGTGAGAGATCATCTGGGCTACTGCCTGAGCCCGTTTGCGTATGCTTGGGGCGTGTTTTGTGCATCAATTGGTGTGGGATATAAAATTGGGAAGTTGGTTAGGCCCTGAAGATTCAGGTGCCGCGGGGCCTGCGCGGTGGTCGATGCGCGTGGTGGCCCCAAAAATAAATATTTATGAGTGTGTGAAAAAGACTGGGCTAGAATCTTAAAATGAGATAAACGAGTTTAACATGGGATGTACAGGTGTTTAAATCATAACGAAATATAGAAATTCAAACCAGTCGATGTATCATTGATAAATGCTTGGGTCTTTTTGAAGTTGGCCTGGTGTATACTATATGGTGTTGGCTCCAAATGGCGCGCGCCGGGGCTACGGTGTATAATAGTTCATGCCAACTAGAGGACAGTGAGACTGACTAGGTAAAGTGATCAGTGAGACATTTCTGGAAGGATGATGCCTAGAGACACATTGGTTTCATATTTCAGAGAGGAAAATGGACAAAGGGGGTCTTTTCAGCTCTAAAAATTTAGAATTCACAGAGATATATTTAGTATCTTATATTCCAGTTTTCCCCGGAGACATGTTATCCTTATAAGCAGGTTATTCTCTCTTGCGTGTTTTCACCATAAAAATTCTCTGGTTTTCGAGTCTCTAATTCTCAAAAAGGTACGTTGTTCATATTTGATTTTCTCTAGCTTGACAATTCAGACTTGGTTTTTTTGTTTCCGAAAAAGCGAGGATACCTTTGGGTTCCAGAAGTGACATATCACAAATGAAGCCTGGCTTCTGGTTTATCTCATTTGACCCACAGCGTGGGTCTCTAGACTCTCGAAAAGCTATATAATACTCGCCTGCTGCTTCGAGCTCAGACTACCCTGATTTGATTTTTTTTTTTCTTGTACATGAGATTGTGCCTTACTGGGGGAAAGTTTGACAAGCTTCCTCGCAAAGAACAATATGCTTTGCGACTAAATGGTCAATTTCGTACATGAATAAGTTCCATAAAATGCTACTTCGTTATCACTAGCTGGAAGCAACAATTCCCACGCAAAAATAGGCGAAAAAATGAAAATATTGCGAACACAAACTTATGTGAGTTATTTTCTCATTTTTCATCTTCAGGCTCTCGCGTTCACAACAAATTCTTGCAAAAACCAGGCGTGGAACCGGCAATCGCCCGAAAGTTCAGGGTGGAACAGCGTGCCAAGCTTATTGCCCTGTCTCACTGCAACCACCAACCCGTTCTCTAGCGTATGAAGGATATTGACAGCATCTTTGTTCTCACATGCTGCACTGATCGTGACACCGTCCTGCAATGGTGCGGCTGGCTGCACTTCTGGCCCGACTGCGTCCATCCCCTGCAGCAGGTTCGTCACACCTGAAACTACCGGCGCCCGGATGAAAACGGTCCGGAAATCGGCGAGACCCGGCGCAAAGTCGCTGAAGTCACGTGGCTCGCCAAACAGGTCAAGCTGACGGCCAAACGCGTTTCGCGTCACGCGGATCGACATGGCGCCGAGCGCCTTCTGGTGCGGCCGAGCGTTGCAGATCTCGCTAGCGAGAAAAATAAGCCCGGCACAAGTACCCCAGACCGGTTTTTGCCGAGCAAACTCGACCAAGGGATCGAACATGCCGGTCCGCTCCGCAATGAGTGACATGCTGGTGGACTCCCCGCCCGGCACGACAAGCGCGTCGCACCGCAGTAGCTGCACAGGCGTGCGCACGGGGATGAACAGGAACACAGAATTTTTGAGTTGAGGTAAGCGTGACGCCTCGGTTAAATATTCCAAGTGTTCTGCAAACGCTCCCTGGAGCGCTAGAACGCCAACAGTATAATCTGGTTCGGTCATTTTGGGTGTTTGTGTGAAGCTAGCTTATAATGACAGATTGTGAACGGATTTGTGATCTGTTTCAATGATGTGACGTCGGAATATGATCTTGGTCTTTTTGTGTGGATTTGGTGTAGATCAAAAAGCAAAAAGCTATTTGGCAATTGACGCTGTGTTTTTCGGCAGAAAAGCTCGTTCGACAGGACGATTGAACAATTGTGATTCAGTCGTCGCGAAGACTGACATGACTCAAGATTTTTTTTTTTTCTTTCATTTTATTTCTTTGCCTTCGAATTCGAATTTGCGACGTGTCCCTCTATGGAAAGAGGCACCGAGTTTGACTCGGATCAGTTTCGCCATGCGCTTAGGCTTGGCTCGAAGGCAATCGCAGGCCATGTGAGATTAGCATGCATGCACGCACAAGGCTTGGCCCCCGCGAATTGGGTCGGACTCGGGTCTAAAAATTTGGCGTTTCGAAAAATTATTGGCTCTCAGTCACTACGCTTGAATAGCACTCCGATGTAGGCCTAAAACTAGAAACTTTCATCCTCAAGAACTCTTTAGGGCCAAGAAAAGGGCACGATTTTGCCGGAATACAAGCGTCCATGTTGTGCCAAGTCTACAGCGCAAGCCCCCGCCATATGCCTGACGCATACGGCAATTCGCTCGTCCACCCAAAAGCGAGAGGGCGTTTGATATGATTTCCATGTATATCCTGCACACTCCCTACCTCGGAATGCACCTCCCGCATTTCGCCATCCATCACTGGAGACCCGTGTTGGAGGCCCCGGATATTTATGGATAATGGTTGACTGTGAGTCACGTTACCGGCGAGCACTTGAAAAAAAAAAAATATTCAATTTGTTTAAAATCAACTTGATTCCACGAGCCATTTCCTGATTTTTCTCCCACAAAAAATTCAACAATTCATCCAACAAATACACACAAAACAAAATGTCGGAGTTTAAGATCAAAGCGGGCTTGGCCCAGATGTTGAAAGGCGGAGTGATTATGGACGTTGTCAATGTGGAACAAGCAGTTATCGCTGAGCGTGCCGGCGCCTGTGCCGTGATGGCGTTGGAGAGAATCCCCGCCGACATGAGAGCCTCGGGCCAGGTTTGCCGTATGTCGGACCCGCACATGATCAAGGCCATCATGAATGCGGTGTCGATTCCTGTGATGGCAAAATGTCGCATTGGCCATTTTGTCGAGGCGCAGGTGCTTCAGGAGTTGGGCGTCGACTACATTGACGAGTCCGAGGTGCTTACGCCTGCAGACTGGCAGCACCACATTGAGAAGGATGCCTATAAAGTGCCTTTTGTCTGCGGTGCCAAGGATTTGGGCGAGGCCTTGAGAAGGGTCAATGAGGGTGCTGCCATGTTGAGAACCAAGGGCGAGGCCGGCACGGGCGACATTTCCGAGGCTGTCAAGCACGTGCGCAAGGTCACGGGCCAAATCAAGGAGCTTTTGGCGCACAAGAATGACGCTGAGTTCATCAAGGCCGCCGCGGACGAGTACCGCGTGCCTGTTTCTTTACTTAACGACTTGATTGCCGCCGAGGGCAAATTGCCCGTGGTCAACTTTGCCGCTGGCGGTGTGGCCACGCCCAGTGACGCCGCCATTTGCATGCAATTGGGTTGTGACGGTGTTTTTGTGGGTTCCGGCATCTTCAAGTCGAAAAACCCCGAGAAATTGGCCAAAGCCGTGGTTGATGCGGTCACCCACTATGACGACGCGGCTAAGTTGTTGGAGGTCTCTACTGATTTGGGCGAGTTGATGTTCGGCACGAGCATCCAGTCGATTGCCGAGGACAAGAGATTGGCCGGCCGTTAATAGGTATAAAAAACATGGTCTTTTTTCAATAAAATGGAATTTTCAACCGTTATTAGTTCCCAGTAACATTTGTTTATGACTTTGCTTAAATGCTGTGTAGCAAACAGTGAGTATTACTGTCTCTACTTTTCTGTTTCTTTGTCTCACATATATCTCTGTGACTCCAATAAAAGCGATCAAATGGAAGTTTCACCCTCTTTGGTTATTCGCCCAGGTTGAGAAACTTTTGTTGTCAATATTCGAGCAGTGATGGAGTTTATGTGTTTTGATGATCGACACCAAAATTGGATCGGTAGATATATGTAGTTAGAGCATGAGAGCCGCCAAACCAGACCAGAGATCAATTGTTTGGAGCTTGTCTTGCTGATATTGACATTGACATCCGAGCATGATATCTTGATATCATGGTCAATTGACACTTTCATTTCGCAACTAACATTTTAGCGTTAAGCCTTCTGATGCAGAAACCCCGATTTTGCGTGTTCCGACCCATGGGGACAACGAAGAGGGAGAATTGAGCAACTACAAAAGATAGCCCATCACGCCAAAAAGACCCTGATGCTCGCCATAGCACTTGGTTACCTGACATGATGCTGCAGAGAGAGAGATCGGATCGCTTTCGTAATCAATGCATCGTTTATCGCGTCGGAAGAATTATGCGTTTGTGAGTCCGCGAAATGCGTTTTTTATTCCACGCCGCTCATGACTCTGTTGAACTGCGTCATCTCCTGCACGAGGACAGTGCATGTACGTGGCGGCTTACCGTGCAGCATATTTGCATCCCCGCAAAATGAGAGCAGACAGAAAAAAAAAGGCGTTCTCTTTCGTCACAGTTTGATAAGTTGTTCCTCATTTAAACAAGCGTGCAAAACAGCGAGAAAGTAATGCACTGGTGCATTTATGTTCTGTGTATATTATATTTTGTAACGTCGTATTCCGGTTTCTCCTCCTCCAGTATTAACGTGCGTGCAGCGTCTGTCAAGGAGAGATTTGCATGTCGAAAATGCACTTAAAGAGCTTCATTTTGCGGCCTTTTATCCCGAAATCCAACAATTCGGATGACTGCGTCCGCAACCTCGCCCCTTTTGGGGTGAACTGCTGTAGGGTGTAGTATACATTTTGGCTTTAATGTCTGACCACATGATAATTATAACCCTTTTCGCCGAAAATAGATGTCGCTAGCCCGACCTGTTCATTGACCAGCAAGATGCAGGGCGAGATTCGTTGCGCCCGAAGAAAGAAAAACGATTCGAAGGATATTATAATGCCCCCGGCGCGGCGCGCCGGACTTGCACGAGGAGATCTCTCCAGGTAATTTTACCTCCACCATGTCCATACTGGATGTGCCCTTGGCATACGGTGGCCACCGTGCCGATCAACCTGGGAAGACAACCTGGCCCTCAAAACGCCGCGCCTAGTCATTCTCACGACTATTCTAGGGAGCAACCTTTGGCTAATGGAAAATGTCGGTCCATAGTAGCTCGCAATCAACTACCTCTTAGCCTGCTGAAGAACTTGCCCCCCTCCTTTCTGATAAGACACCTTGTTATTTGAGATTGAGTTTCAATCACGGCTGATATCCTCGATGGTCTGCATGATTCTCGCTTTCAGCATTAAATTGACGCGATAAAGGTACGAAATATGTTGTCCTGGCAACTTTCAATGCTTGTTCCCATGTTCAAAGTCCCTCAATCTGATCTCACGGTTCGCACTCGATCATCAGAGATTCTCCTCAACAATTTTTTTCCTCTCGGAGCAGACTTGTTCACACCGCTACGTGCGCTATGCCAAGAACACCTCTGACAACACGTTATACACGTTCTCCTTGCCCTGGTCAATTGTGACTATCTCCTTCACGAACCGGCGCAAGTCGGGCGGCGCACGCCCTATGCCCAAGTCATCGGCACACACGAATAGTGTGTCTGGTCGAAGATTTTTTAGCAAGTGGAAATACCCGTCCATGTTCAGGCACTGTAGTAGTTTGTAGTTTTGTATCAACGTTTGTGGCAACTCGTAGACTGCATTTTCGGACGCAATTTGCCCCGCAAGATCGTCTACCGAGAGATATGGCGGTAGAATGAACGTCACGTTTCCGGAAGAATGGAGAATCTCGTCTAATGGTAACCCCAGGCTAAGCACAGAATGCAGTAGTGTGAGCGCAACCAGTTTGGTGCCATAGTGCTGTTTCTTAGCCCCCTTTTTTTCGCTGCCAATCAAATCCCCGTCCGTATTCTGAGTTTTGAGCAATTCATACAATTTATATGAAACTGCCGCCACCGATGTCGCCACGAGCACCGCCGCAAGCACCCTCGGAGACTTTCTGCGTGCCATATTTGCAAGCTAAATAATGAGGATAAAGATAAGTTAAAATAAAATCTGAATATTTTTCTAGCCTTACAACTAAGATAATGAAGAATTATGATAAACTTGGTCGTCACTCGTGGGGTGTATATGGTTCTCCGGGGGTCTCTTTAAACAGTGTCGCAGTGTGGAGAACTTGTGCCGTTTGTTGGTCCAGCGACACCCCACGCGCGTTTTTTCCCCAGGTGATTTGTTGACAAAATCCTGCATGGAGGATAGTTATATGCACGAAAAATATGGACCTGACAGGGATCTGATTGTTGGGTATTGATCATTGGAGTAAGACTATGACCGGCTATTCAAATGAGGCACATGATAAATTTTTGCTTTTGAATTATGGATTCATGCCCGAGTCGTTTCTTTATGACTTCGAGGGGCAGGCAGATGTAGTTGGCTTGCTTAGTGAAGCAGACATGGAACTTCTTGGGGGGCTTTTCGCTTGATCTAAAGACAGAAAACATCTGAAGGTGAGATTTCTGGTAGTGTAATCTACTCATGGTATTTTCGAATAATTCTAGTTTTTGGGTTCTTAAGTAAAGCTGCGTGAGCACAGCGAGGGCACTCCCTGTCCTTTATCAAATGTATCAAGCAGAGAGTTGGTTGGACTTCGCAAGATAAGGGTATAGAGCCTAATGACTGTGTATCAAATATACATTTTGTTGTTGTTGGTCTCAAAGAATTGAGCGTATTCTTTGCCTTGAATCGAAAAGCGATTATACTGCCAGATTTGTATATCAACGCAGAACCATAATCAATCATTAATTAGAGCCCAAGCATTAGTTTTTGTTGACTATACAAATACTGGTGAGCCTTGGAAGAGTACACATTTTTGCATGCTTTTCTATGCAATATATCAGGTCCATACTTGTTTGGCGGCGCACTCCATAAGCAAACTTGAAATGGGGAAGAAAAAAAGAATTCTCCGATTAAAGCTTCTCGGTTTCTACCGCTCCATCATAACGTGCCTTTTTCACTCACGCTCCCCCAAACTCTGGTTTGTGGATACAAAAACCCATACTTAAAGGTTTTTCCGTTCAAATGTACCGAATGAACTCAATTCATAATCATAAATAATCTCTATCTACTAGCGTTCCAAGTGTCCGAGGCAAAAGTTCATCTCGCCCTCATCCAAAGACTTTATGTATAAGCACTTTCTCAAAAGCTCATCATCCACCGTCACGTTATAGTTCTGTGACCACTCGATCGATTGCGAGAGCGACTTTACAATGTGAACCGAGGTCCTGAAGCGCGAAAAATTGATCATTTTCTCCTCTACTCCCGGGTTACTGCCCATAGTGGAGTCGCCCTGCGTCACGCTCAATTCACATGTGTCTTCGTTGGTTGTCATGTTCTTCGCAGGCTCTTTTTTAGGTTTCACAAACTTGGGTCTCTCGGCGTTGAATATCAAGTCAGAAAGGTACAATCCGACAAACGGAATACACCCTTTCAGCGGCCGGATCTGGTTTGTGCATACCCGCATGTTGACAAAATTCTTGAGTGGCGACGTCACGTGCTCTAAATGTTTGAGCGTCAAAATGTCGCCTGGGTTCAAATTGTTCCACGTTTGTTTCAAGCGGTTCACTTTCTCACTCGTAAGTGCCAAAATCACCTGCATGAGCGTTGAGTAGTTCTGCATCTCGTAGCTGTGGTAGGCAACATGGATAAACCGTGAAATGATCTCCCGTCTCTCAGACTCCTTTTTCGTCAACAAAATCTCAGAGATTATCCAGTTCACCACAAGATTGAAGCGCGCAATCACAAGATTCACGCCCTTGTTTACGTTGTAGTACTCGTCATTGACGATTATCTCCAACCAGGAGTTCACGGGCGTCAAGTCCTTATTCCATTTTAGCTCAATGAGTTCCTTCCAGTCGATTTCCTGCATCATGTCTCTTTCGATGATGGTGAAATGCTCAGCAAGCGCCATTGAATCGTAGCTCAAGACAAAAGACACATGGCTGCCAGAATTCATCACGTGACCCACCGCCAAGTTTTCCAGCGCAAGGTAGTAACCGTCCAAAACCAATTTCGGGCTTAACAAAGAATATGGGCTGCCGCTTTCACTGGTCGGGATCAGGGGATACAAAGCATTGGCGTTGGAATTTGTCTGTGCCACGAGTAACAGCTTGCTGCGTGTTTTGATAGGCGTGATTGGCCGTTTGCGCAATTCGTCCTCGATATCCGACGAGTAGCCAATCACGTCTTCTGTAGCGGCATTATTGATGGCATCAAGAATATCCTCTGTGTTTTGGAAATTGTCTGCGTGCTCTGTGACGGGCAGTCTAGTGTCCTGTGTAGCCCCCCGTTTATCGTCCTCTTCCCCTGAAGAAGTTACCGTTTCAGGTACAATATTGCCTGCAGTATCTGCATCGATTTCAGCATCATTTTCACCATTAGAGCCAGCATCTTGTACACCCTGATCAGCAGGGCCTGTTTGTTTTTGAATTGTGCCTTCTTGGTTCTGAATGCTATCGTCATTTGCACTGGCTTGATTGAGTTCATTTGCAACGGTCTTTTCGAAAGAGAAATCGCCCTTTTCTTGTAACTTGTTTTGCCCCCTTTCTGCCCTCTTTCCTGGCTTGC